>CAMAPF010000067.1:0-600000 GCA_945859915.1 Cuscuta epithymum | reverse complement strand
GTCTATATAGTTGGGATTATACAAAAATAATCAATAGTTGGGATTACTGTCGGCGGACCGGCAATAGTTGAGATTATTATTTTCAATTTTTCCTAATAAATAAAACGTAATCAAAATAAAACATGTAAATAATTTAAGATTCAACATCTTTCACTTAAGATTTAGATGTTTCACTTAAATAAAATACTCCCCTTAGGGCCGGTAAGTGTTTCCGTTAGACTATTAGAGCATCTCCAATGGTAAAATGTGCACGGTGCACACGTGGCATGAAAAATAGCCACATAAATATTAGTAAATAAATTCTTTCTCTCCTTATTTGAAAGATTTTATACAGTTTTGGTAAGTTTTTCTCCACACTGTCAAGGAGACCGTCTAGATGTTGACATTGTTGTTGACATTGCAGGGAAAAACTTACCAAAATTGTATAAAATCATTCAAATAAGGAGAGAAATAATTTAGTTGCTAATATTTATGTGGCTATCACTCATGCCACATGTGCACCGTGGACATTATAGCATTGGAGATGTTCTTAGGGGGTGGGCATATATATATATAATATATATATGTATATATATATATATAATATATATATATATGTATATATATATATAGATTAAGGATCATATACAAACTCCTCTTAATTTACAAAGTGCAAACTAATCAGGGCCATCCATTTCCTTTGATCTCCTATGCGTTGAATATCTGATACGGCAATGTAATTTGAGAAGTTGAGGGGCTTTAAAGTCTTTTTGGTTTGTATTAATTTTGGGAAGAAAAAAACTCACGATCTTTCCATATTCTCTCTTCAACATACGTATCTCCTTCCCCCATCTTCTCTTTGCAGCATACACATCTCTTCTTCATCTCAATTTTCATCTCCATCTCTATGCCCAACGCCATCTCCATCTCCATCTTTATCTCCGTTCCATCTCAAATTTAATAGAATCTGATTGGTTTTCTTCTATTTGAACGCCATGGATTCCGGCATCGCCATAAAATTCCGGCATCACCATGGAGTTCGTTGTACATGCTGGATGTCTTTATTTTTTATGGTATTCGTTTGTATACGAATTCAACAATTTCGTATTTATGTATTGTTCATTTGATTTTAGTATGCAAAATTTTACCTTTTTTTAGTATGAAAAATCTTACCATTTAGAATATGTTTCTCGTACATTATGCATCTTGTTATACCCTGAATTTCGTATGCATGTCGGTTGAGTGCACAATGCAGATTTCATAACGGTAAGATGCAGCAAATTGTCTTCTACAATGCACATCTCAGCTTACTAAAATGCAACATACGATATTCTAAAATGTCACGCCATAATGATAAAAATGCAACATATGAGATACTAAAATGCAGATGCTATAGCGAGAAGATGCAATATGAACTTCTAAAGTTCACATATCATCTTACTAAAGTGCAATATATGAATTTCCAAAATGCATATATCATAATGATAAAATGCAATATATGAATTACTAAAATGTCAGCATATTTTATCACTATGTAGTTCTAATATAAGTTATAGAGACATAAATATAAAATGCATATCTCGTAACCTTAATATGCACATCCACTAACCTTAATATGCACATCATATAACCTTAATGTGCACACTTCTACCTATGTTGACATCTTACAAACTTAACATGTTAGAAGTTCTAAATTATGCACACGTTATTAATATATAATGCACCTTCCATTGCCTTAATATTTTCGGTTTCAAAAATGAAAGATTAATTAGGAAGTGAATAATTCCCAAAGTCAAGTATATAAATGTCCCTTTACTTTTTGTGAAAGTTTGAACAATTCTTGAAAAGTGATAAGTGAATAATTCCCAAAATCAAGAATAATTGGATATGCTATTGCAACCTTAATTCGTGATGGCTAAAAATTCAGATGTTAATCTATGCACAAATGGGTGGTTGAAATTTAGTAGTTGCATGCAACTCCGGATGTTTCTGTTTTTAAATTTGCTAAACATAAATAGGTGGTTGAACTTTTAATTGTGGGTTACCTGATTTTTTGGGATTTCTTTCCATAAGAGACTATGCGGCTCATTTTTAAAAAATGTTAATTTACTTTGTTGTCCTTGCTTACTAATCGTGCATCTCAATTATCCAACCGTTTTTAGTTCCCTGCATTTCACCTCATTGAATGTTACGGTGGTTAATAGATGGATAGCCATTGATTTGCCCAATTTGAACGTACAAGATGAGTTTGCATTTTGTACGGGAAGCATGATTTGTATGTGATCTCTTCCCTATATATATATATATATATATATATATATATATATATATATATATATATATATATATATATATATATATATATATATATATATATATATATATATATATATATATATATATATATATATATATATATATATTTGTTTGGTTTATCCGAAGCCGGAAGCATATCAAATCGAACTAAACCGAATCAAAATTGGACTTTTATGCAAATTTGTTTGAGTTTGGTTGCATTTCTTTCAAACCGCATTAAATTGAACCGGACCAAAACCGACAATAATCGAATTAATGCTAAATAACAAATTATTTACGAAATTAAGGTCGGGTTAAAAGTATTTACCAAAATACTGCTGGGTCTAACCAAGGAAAGACAAAGTCGCCAAACGGTTTTGGCGACTTTGAAGTCGCCAAATGGTTTGTCGACTCTCACATGCAAACTACTAACCACGGAGGAAGCTTGTACAAAGAGAACATAGAAATAAATGGGGGCCCCATTTGATATAAAACCCACTTTTTTCTTTATCAGTCCATAACTTTTTCGTTTTTGCTTCACTTTTTATAAAAAATATACCAAAATTCATGATTTTTTATTATCTTTCATTTGACACTAATATTGGATATATAAACTTTTTAAAAAATTGAAGGCTTATTAAACGATATTCTTATTTTCCAATCTCTGTACGGAAGATTTCAAAAAAATAATTACACATATATGACTAAAAGAAAGATTCTTTACAAAATTGTAACTAGAGTAGTAATGAAATTATAGCAATCTATGTTCTATTTGAAAATTTAAGTTAACATGACATTATATTGTAGTAACTATTAGTCAGATTTGTGTAAATAAACTATATTTTATTTAATTTTAGCAAAAAAACTCTTATTTAATATTATATAAACAAATAATTCCTAAAAAGACAATGTCTTTTTAGACAGAAAACTCTTATAGACAATGTCATTTTAGGCAAAAGTTGTCTAATAAGCCTAATAAGTTGAAAGACATGATCTAAAAAGACTTTAAATTGGTTAGGGAAAAGGTACAAGTATACCTCTGTAGAGTAGATATACCCCTATTCTATTTTTCGGAACAAATATATCCCTGAACTTTTAAAAAGGTGCAAAAAAATCCCTCATGTTCTTATAAAGGGGCAAATTAATCCTTATTGATTTTAAATTAATAAAATAAATTTCAAAAAATACCAAATATAAATTATAAATTCGAAATTTAAAAACACAAAATTTTAAAAATGTAATAGTGTCTAATTCTCCCTTTTATAGTTTTTATATCACAATTTAATATTGTTTAAGCATGAAATATTATTTCAAAATTTTACTATACGTTTAAGATTTTTTTGAAAAGGTGAAACATATTTTTTGCAATGTAGAGAAAAAT
Organism: Cuscuta epithymum; assembly: GCA_945859915.1. Lineage (NCBI taxonomy): Eukaryota > Viridiplantae > Streptophyta > Magnoliopsida > Solanales > Convolvulaceae > Cuscuta > Cuscuta epithymum. Next base: position 596,345 of record CAMAPF010000067.1, on the reverse strand, counting down.
TAATTTTTTTGAAATCATCCGTACGGAGATTGGAAAATAAGAATATCGTTTAATAAGCCTTCAATTTTTTTAAAAATTTATATATCCAATATTAGTGTCAAATGAAAGATAATAAAAAATCATGAATTTTGATATATATTTTTTTATAAAAAGTGGAGCAAAAACGAAAAAGTTATGGACTATTAAACAAAAAAGTGGGGTTCATATCAAATGGGGCCCACACTTATTTCTATGTTCTCGTTGCCTAAGCTGCCTCCGTAGTTAGTAGTTCGCATGTGAGAGTCTCCAAACCATTTGGCGACTTCAAAGTCGTCAAACCGTTTGGCGACTTTGTCCTACCTTGGTTAGACCCAGCAGTATTTTGGTAAATACTTTTAATCCAGCCTTAATTTCGTAAATAATTTGTTGTTTAGCATTATTTCGAAAAAAAACTCACAAAAACGAATTGAACTGAATGAATTCAATAAAACCTTTAAAAAATAACAAATCCAAACCGAACTAAATGGATCTAAATCAATCCGAACCAAACCAAAAAATAGAATGATTTTTATTTGATCATAATTCAAATTCATTTAAAAAAATAATAGAATCAATAAAAACTGATACGAGGACACTAATTCATGTTCACCCCCTTCGGCGAGGAGGTTACTCCTTATTGATTAACAGGAAAACGCTTTGTGGAATAGGAGACGCGTGCCTCGTCTCCTACGGCTGGCTCTAGTGTTGGCCCATCCGATGGCTCTGTTTTGTCGAGAATGGCGGAGGACTCTCATCGATTAACTCTCCTATCATAACTCTCCCACCTCCTATAAAACCCTACACTTTACGAGTCTCCGCATATCTCCATTCTCCGCCTGCTCGCAGCGGCTATTACTGCTCTCTCGCTCACATAAACACTCACTCTGTACGATGGACACTGTGGACTCATCGCGGGCATTCGTCAAAGACGTTAAGCGCATCGTCGTCAAGGTTGAAAATTTTCCTTCTTTCTTGTTGCCTTTGCATCGTGGTCATGCTTGTAATTAAGTTTTTTTTTTTTTTTTAATTCACTCGGACGTGGACGATTGGGGATGAAAGTTAATCATAAAGCTGATAACTTTGATAGTTTTGGTCCCAGAGTACTCGCTTATTATACATGGGAATATGGAATATTCCTACATTAGGAATCAATAACCCACATGGGATGTGGGTGATCTTAATATTGAACAGGGGTTGGGTGAAATGTGGGTGATCATAATTCTAAATTTCTCATAATTCTATGCGAAATGGGTTGGCTTGTTAGTTCATATTTAGTCAGGGCATCATACTCTCGGCAATTAAATTTGTATGATCCGGTTGTAAAAAATTATTATTTGTTGTGAAGGTTGGGACTGCTGTTGTCACTAGAGCTGATGGAAGGTTAGCACTTGGAAGGCTAGGAGCTCTATGTGAACAGGCAATTCTTTTAACCTTATATTATGCTTGCATACCCATCATGCTAATTAGTAGTCTGTGTAAGGTAGGATCATTAATTTTCATATGTTAGCTTCAATCTTGTGCAGATTCAAGATCTCAATTCTGAAGGTTATGAAGTTATTCTAGTGACCTCAGGTGCTGTAGGTGCTGGTCGTCAACGGCTCAGATACAGGAGATTGATTCACAGCAGGTTATGGAATTCCCTCTCTCTCACATAATATCTCTGATCATTCTTATAATGACATGCAGATCAGATTTAGGGCATTAGCCCTCACTAGTTACTAGCATAAGTTTTTACACTAGAAAAGGGAATTTTAGTTAAGCTTGCCTTACAGATATACTCATGCACATTTGGGTGGAAATAGTTGGAGAGTCTAATGCATGCATTTTTTTTGTTTAAAGTTACTCAATATTCCATATTTATTAATCCTGTTGAATTGGTTATCACACAATACAGCTTTGCTGATCTTCAAAAGCCACAAAATGAACTTGATGGCAAGGCTTGTGCAGCGGTTGGACAAAATGGGCTAATGGCTTTGTATGATTCTTTATTCACACAGGTGAAAAACCAACGGTTACGTACATTACTAATGTTGTAATGATGATCTTTCTTTGCCAAAATGTTATGTGCTTACTTATTATTATATTACTTGCATGCAGTTGGATGTTACATCAGCTCAACTTCTAGTTACGGATAATGACTTCAGAGACCCGAACTTCAGGATCCAGCTTAATGAGGCAGTTAATTCATTGCTATCTCTGAAAGTTATACCTATTTTTAATGAAAATGATGCTGTTAGTACACGGAAAGCTCCATATGAGGTATGGATCAAACTTTAGTTTTGTAGGTCCTGAATTCTTTCCCCGTTCATTTTCTTTAGCATTGAGAAACCTTTTCATTAGATTAAGTTTTATTTTCTGTATTGTTTTTTGTATAGTGTTTCTAAATATATAAATTGTCTGTAGGACTCTTCTGGTATATTTTGGGACAATGATAGTCTAGCTGCTCTACTAGCTTTAGAGCTAAAAGCTGATCTTCTGGTATTATTGAGTGATGTAGAGGGTCTTTACAGTGGCCCTCCTAGTGATCCTCACTCAAAATTGATTCATACATACATCAAGGAGAAGCATGAAGGTGAGATTACGTTCGGTGACAAGTCTAGAGTGGGAAGGGGGGGTATGACTGCCAAAGTAAAAGCTGCAGTTTACGCTGCTTATGCTGGAATCCCAGTTGTCATCACGAGGTTTGCCTTCCGTTCTTGTGGTACAAGGATCACTGTTTCTTTTATACTTGTGCGTAGAGAAAGGGGTGGGAGTGGGGGTGGATTTTTTAGGGGTTACTGCACAGCTTTACCAATTTCATAACACTTGATAATTACTCTACTTTCATAATATGGTAATCTCATTGCTCTCTCCTTTGTGGATATAGTGGATTTGCCGTTGACAACATTATTAAAGTACTACATGGGGAACGCATCGGTACTCTCTTTCATCGTGAAGCTAACAAGTTGGATCCAGCTGTAGATGTCGGTGCATGTGAGATGGCTGTTGCAGCCAGGGAGTGTTCCAGGCGGCTTCAGGTATCCTCTATGCTGTCTTGTGGCATAAGGGTCTGTTTGGATGAAAGGTTTTGGAGGGCTGAGTCATATCTTAATAAGTAGGATGTTTTTTAAAAAGAAAAAGAGGAGATAAAAATGTTATAGCATTGCATCTTGTGATAATCTTTCAACTTCATTAAATCTCAAATTTGTAATCATGACAAAAATATAAAAGCTGTACTTTATTAAGAGTTAGGAAGTAGTTTTGATCTAAAAGTTTTATCATGGAATGGACTAATCCCTCCAAAACCACCACAATCCCTCCAATATCTTCCATCCAAGCAAGGTGTAAGTACTTGAACATGGCTAACTGCTCATTTGTTGTTTCTTCTGTAGGCACTTGCTCCACAAGAAAGGAGTAAGATTTTGTTGGATATAGCTGATGCACTGGAAGCAAATGAAAAAGTCATACTTAGTGAGAATGAAGCAGATGTATCTGATGCTCAACAAGCTGGTTATGACAATTCTTTGGTATCCCGGTTGGCCCTAAAGCCAGAAAAAGTATGTCATTTCTCAGTTATGCTTTGTTTTTTTTTCTAGCTATTTCTTGTGGTTTATTATTAGTCCATGTTTTAATAGATCTCAAGTCTTGCAAAGTCAGTTCGTGTGCTAGCAGAGATGGATGAGCCAATTGGTCGCATTTTAAAGAAAATAGAGGCAAGTAAATGATATACATCCTATTTAAGAAACAGAAAACTTTGTGCCCTGGTGTTCCTCCTTCCAATACTGTTTTATGAATGATATATGAGCAACCCATTATACAGTTCGTTTTTTAATACAGATTGCTGATGGCTTTATTTTAGAAAAGACATCATCTCCGCTGGGTGTTCTTTTGATTATCTTTGAGTCACGTCCGGATGCACTTGTTCAGGTATAAATAAGACAAAGGGATATTTTTATGTCATGATTTCTCCATGTGCTTCTTTTCTTCAATGTAAATTAGTTTCTTTTTTTGCCATTATTCGAGTCTTCATTGATGCAAAACTGTGTTCATTTAAATTCATTCAGATGATTTTTTCTGTGGGTTCATAAATGTGTGCATTTATCCAACCCCAAAAGGGGGGCTGATTTATGCAAGTGGAATTACAAAATTTGAGATAAGAGTTATGTGCTTGACTTTTCTCTCTAAATAGATTGCTTCACTAGCAATAAGGAGTGGGAATGGGCTCTTACTGAAAGGTGGAAAAGAGGCCAAACGATCAAATGCAATTTTGCACAAGGTTTGTGTACAAATATGCATATTCACCTCCACATTTGTTTTCCATAGTGTATTCTCCTTAAGCCTTTAAAATAACTAAAATCCCACTTCTGTCTGTCACCTATTCATGTTTATCATCAGGTTGTTACCTCAGCTATTCCCGAAAATGTTGGTGAAAGACTTATTGGACTTGTTACTTCTAGAGAAGAGATCCCTGAATTGCTCAAGGTGCATTACCCTTGACAATTGAAATACAATTTAATTTGTTATTAATTCAAATCCTATTTGCTAGCATCTTTGTCACCTTAATGAGGCATAAACTGGCTTTAACTTTTTATATCTTATGCAGCTTGATCATGTAATTGATCTTGTTATCCCAAGAGGCAGCAATAAACTGGTTTCCCAAATCAAGGCTTCGACTAAAATTCCAGTTCTTGGTCATGCTGGTAATTAACCAATAATGGTGAACTCTGGATTAGAGTTCTGTTATGCATGGTATTCTTTGTTGGTGAATCTTTGCATTTATCTTGCAGATGGAATATGTCATGTTTATGTTGATAAGTCTGCCGACTTAGATATAGCAAAGCGCATTGTGTTGGATGCAAAAACTGATTATCCTGCAGCATGCAATGCAATGGTAATTATTTTGCTTTAAGATGTTTCCACCATTGCTGGTACATCAATGCAAGTGGGCTTTTGTGGAATCAATAACACTTCTTGATTTCCTTAATTAGGAAACGCTTCTTGTGCACACTGACTTGGTGAAGAAAGGCGGCCTTAATGACCTAATCATGGAACTTCAGATTAAAGGTGCAATGTCTTTAGCAGCTCATAATTATAATTTTCTAGAAATACTACCTCATTATGATTTGCATGTCGATTTTACTATATCATTCTTGTAATAAACAATGATATAACAACTATCTAATATGAGCGTATTGTGTAACAACCTATAAGAAAACTGTTAACGTGAGTTTAATTCACTTTAAAATAATCATTAAAAGAGGTGTGGTTTATTGATTACTTCCAAGGAGGCCTTATGGGGCATACTGTAATGTGAGCACATTACCACATGTGGAAAGAAGTCACGTGGCCTTATTAAATTCACATGTGACCCATTCCGCGTGACATTACTTCCATATTTGGTTCTGTACGGACAAGAGTATCCACATGGGCTCTTCAAAATCATTTTAGATTTACTTAACACTTAATACTAAATTATACTCCCATACAAATGCTTAAAACACTCTCCTCGGATCAAACTGGGTTGGACAAGTTAAGGGGTCGACAAATGAGGGCCTAAACAGACCCAAACTGGGTTGCCCAAAATGATCTAATGGCTACGCATCTCGCAAACCTTTATCAGACCATGTGGCTCTATGTTAAATCAGGTCTAAATCATTATGTTCTACACTCAAACTACTCAAATCCAGTAAACAACCGATATCAACTACTAAATAAGAACCACACCTCAAAAGCCAGTTATTAAGACGGGAGACCCTTAAGGGTTATTAAACCCTATAACTATAATCCATTGCTTTGAACATGTGATATCCAACTCCCATACCTTATCAATTGGCTCATATCCCTAAAGACTTTGCACTTCAAGTATCGTTTATGAAATCATTCTGTGTTAGTGTAGATAAGCTTTGAACAATACAATTTGCTTGGTGTTTCAGGGGTTACTATATATGGAGGACCAGAGGCGAGCTCTCTGCTGAATATTCCAGAGGCTGATTCATTACATCATGAATATAGTTCTCTGGCTTGCACTGTTGAAATTGTTAATGATGTGTACGATGCAATTGATCATATACATCAGCATGGAAGGTATGCTTCTCATTTTTTAGATTTTTGTACTTAGTAACTGCATATACATGCTAGATAACCTTGAGGCCTTTTACTTTTATGCACAGAACTTTAAAAAAGAAAACTATCAAAAATAACTGTTCGTATAACTTTTCAAAATGCTCTGTATTCTCAAGTGATAGCCTCTACTTTCCAAGCCTGGAAATATTGTTTCCTGCCTCCAAAAGAGCCTTATTTAAAAAATCCGTCTTGAAAAATAAACTTGCTTTAAAAGTCAACACAATTTGTTAATGAAATTTATAAAGCGACGGGGTAATGGTTTTTTGCAATTTTCCAAACTATATTGGAATTGATTTTAGAGACATACAACTGACTTTTCACAACTTGTAAACGCTTGTATCATAATTGAGTTGACTAAAAATATAAAATATTTTACTTGTTAAAAATGACTAGTTTTTAAGAGTGTGAGTAGCTTTAATCTTGAAAAATGACAAATCTTGCGGTTTAACTTTGCAAGACTATAAGTTTTTGTATTTATTTGAATCTCTCATTTATGTACTGGCAGTGCTCATACTGATTGCATCATCACTGAAGACAATGAAGTTGCCGAAGTGTTTTTACATCAAGTTGACAGGTATCTACAGATTCTGCACTGTGTTTTTTTCTACTTTACAGTAAATGTTTTATTTTTATCATCAATTCCACTAAAGAATACAGTATTTGTTTTTCCTTTATATAATAATTTTTTCTTCTTTAGTGCTGCTGTATTTCATAATGCCAGCACAAGATTTAGTGATGGATTTCGCTTTGGACTTGGTGCAGAGGTAGATATTTGAAGCTTATGTAAAAAATAATCAAACCATTCATTACATTTGAGCTGTATGAGTATAATAAGCTGTTCCATTTGTTTGTGCAAAACAGGTGGGGATAAGTACAAGCAGGATTCACGCACGTGGTCCTGTAGGAGTAGAAGGATTGTTAACAACACGATGGTATGCTTTTATATCACTCCATAAGTACCATACAATAATACTAAATTCAGCATCATAGGTATTTCTCTTTGTTGGAAAAGATAAAGCATCAAGTTAGTTCGCCTTATATAATCTCATATTAGACTAGACCACACTTAAACGTATTGTATTAAACTTAAACAGCCCATGCAACCCTTGTGAAGATTAGATCACACTATAAAATTTCAGTTGAAATGAATAGGTCTGCAGTATAATTTTTCATTACTGCATCATATACATCGGCTACATAGAATCCTATAGAACCTATTAATTTTTATATATGATGCATAAAAACAAGTATTTAGAATATACTCCTTTTTAGATAGGAGAATGATATCCTAGTTGCATATATAAAAGTTGGTGACGTATGTCAAAAATTGAAATGGTATGTGCATATGGGCAGGATTGCAAGAGGAAATGGGCACGTAGTGAACGGAGATAAAGAAGTTGTCTATACTCACAAGGAACTACTGAGTTAAGTTTTGATGTTTAACCATGTGGAGAGGCTTGTTTTTTCATTTTTTACATCTGGAGATGCTTTGCCCAGAAGTCCATAAATCGGGTGTGCCTTGTAATTTATCTTAGCGTTATTAAAGCTTTTTCCGAATGTAATTTAGTTATCATCGTCAATAAACATTTCTACCTATTCGTATATACAGAATATGGGCGAACATGAGTTAATTAGCTAGGCTTAGCAAATAAATCTACTTTGTTTTTAGTCACCAATTCACTTCATTCAACTGCAATGTTTAATGACTACGGATGTTTGTAAATAAGCTTTGAGTTTTAATATTATTAATCTTAAATAGAAATATAGAATGCGACAGTGTGTATATCTTTAGTTTTACAAATTCGATAGATATTAGCTAATTAGCCTTTCATTGCGTCTTTGTGAAAGGTGGCTTTAGGGCTCGCCATCCCGTGGACCTGTGTGGGGGAGACTTGGAGTATGATACCCCATGGAAATTGGTAGAATACTAGAATGTAAATAGGGTCCGACAACATTTTTAAGCAGGGTAGGGAGATATACATCAAATACATATCAGTCCAAAAGGAAGGTTGAGGCTTGGGAATGGAGTGTACTGGCTGGATGGGAGCCAACCTGTTGAGACCAGTCCCAATCGGAATAAGGCGATTTTTAACTGGAATCAGGGGAGGTAGGCATGGCCTCGGTTCGGGCCGCCCGGCCCGGGACCGGCCCGACCCGCTACTGTGCGGGCCCGGCCCGGCCCGGTTATCCGGGTCCGGTTCGGGCCGGAGGCCCGGGGGTGGGGCGGTTCCGGGCTCGGTTCATGGTTTTGACGGCCCGGCCCGGCCGGTTCGGGCCCGGGTCCGGGCCAAATCTATTTTTTTTTTAATTTTTTTCATTTGTTTTGGGCTGTTGGGCTTGGGCTATCTGTTTAGGCCGGTTTGGGGGGGTTTGGGGGGGGTGGGGGAAGAAAGGAAAAAAAAAAATTAAACCGGGTGGCCCGGCCCGGCCCGGCCCGGCCCGGAACCGGACCCGGAACCGGTGGCCACCGGTTCGGGCTCGGGCCCAACAAAACAGACCCGAGGCCCGGCCGGGCCTAGGCCCGAACCGGGCCCGAACCGGCCCGGGTCCATCCATAAGGGGAGGGCTTAGGATCTCTGGTCCAGATAGTTCCAGATGTTTTGAGGATGGTCTGGGGCACGGTTGGTTAACCGCCTTTCGGTTAACCAACTTCCGGTTAACCAATAGTTCAGTTAATATATTTTCAATACAACTATCTGTACCATTATGACGGTTAACCGGGTATTGGTTAACCAAAATTTCGGTTAACCACTAACGGTTAACCAAATAACCGTGAAATAAATAAGAAATGAATTAAACTGCCAAATTAATAAAATGGTTGTTCCATCAATGTAAACGTATATTGAAGATACGGATTACGGAGTATGAGATACTTATTATAGCTTTTCAGCATGAGGATCGAACTAATATATTTATATAATTATATACGTAGTATTTGATTTTTTTTTTTTATCAGTATTTGAAATTCAAAGCATCTTTTTCTTAATAAATGAGAAGAAATAATTATGAAATGTATGTAATTATTACACCCATTATAACTATCTATATGAAGTGTCTTACGTAGCCTTATTTTACTCCGTATTTACTTAAAATATACTCTATACTATGTTTTCCGTCGATGAATAACCAACCTGCGGACTGCGGTGTAGTAATGTATTGCAATTACGAATTATGGCCACTTGCGGACTGCAGAGTATACAAAACACATAATCCGTATTGGTTATCGGTTAACCAACCTAGGATAATTTTAAAACTGTAACCATACCGTGTACCGCTTTTTCCTTCGGTAGGTTAACCGTACCGAGTTTTTTTAGAAATTCGGTACGGTTAACAAAAAAAATGCCGGTTTTTTTATTTTTTCTTCGGTATGCCGGTTACGGTTTTTTATGCCCACTCCTAGTCTGGACTGGTCGGTATGGTCTGTTAACCATTTCATTTTTTTTTAATTTTATTCATCATGTCCATCGTGAAGCAGCCATGAACGGTATTGGATCAGACTGCCTAGATTGGAACCGGTCCATAATTTTATAGGTCCTGTTCATGGGTGTCTATATAAATTATCTGACCGGTTAGCTCAGGGTTGGACTAGCCTGTAACCAGGTCTGATCCACCCCTAGCTTGGGGTTGCAATGTTGCATGGACAATATACTAACTAGTCTACTAGATGAAGCATTTAATAGGACTTTGGTGGTTATGGTTAGTTTTTGTGGTACTTTGGTTAATCGTCTACACTCTTGGTACTTTGGTTATCTTTTCTGCTCTTGAGAAGCTTGCACCAGGTGGTATCGAAGCCGTTTTCGATCCTGGATCAATCAATTCTAGGGTATTAAACTTTGACGATCTTATATTTTTTAAAAACTCAATGGACTTGGATTTAAGATATACACCCTCCGTCCTATCAAATAGTTCTCGCATTGACTTGGATCGGAGTTTAAGAGAGTGAAATTAAAGTGGAAATGTGTGGTTGTGGTTGTGATTGAGAAAGAAAAAGATAAATGAATGATCGTTATAAAAAACTTTTCAAAAAGAGAAATGAGAACTATTTTTTTGAGATGGTCCAAAAAGGAATGGGAAACTATTTTGCGGTCTGGAGGGAGTAGTAAGTATAAGAGTTTAGAAACTTTAGAAGATCATAACAGCACTAGGGTTGGGGTTGTCCCAGACCAATTGATTTCAAATAGAATAGATCAAATGATTATTAGATCGTATCAAATCAATTCCCATAAAACAAAACTTACACAAATCAGACAACAACAAAAAATTCAATCCAATTAAAAACAACCTAATACTTTTGTGCATTTCTTAATCTGAAAATAACAAAATTGGTGCTATTTTTTTTTATGGACTCTGGTCTTAGATAAATAAATGGGATGAGATTGAAAGGGATTTTCTCTCTAAATTTCATACTCCGTATTCCTTAACCATCACATGGTACGGGAAAAAGTCAAATTGTAATGAATCTTGCTGATTGGAGTTCTGGAAGCATTATTAAGAGTCCATTTGGTAGCACGAAAATCGAGTAATTCTACTGAAATTTATGAAGTTCTGACTGAAGTGACTGCATTGGCTGATTCTGTTGATTTAAGGAAAAAAGTATTTTTAAAATATATTTTATTGATAAAATAAAGAAAAAATTATATGTAAAAATAGTTAAAATGGTCATCTACAGTAACTTCAGTCCAAACAGCCAGAAAAGTAACTACATTCTTACTTTTTCTGCTTATTACACAATTCAGCGCGCGAAAACAAAAGTTAAGTGTATGATGAAAAAGTTGGTTGATAAGCCTGATAAGCCGAAAAACTGTAGTTCCAAACAGCCTCTAAATAATAATACTCCGTAATAAAGTTTTTATTAGAGATATGGGAGAAAATAGAGTTATAATCATTGATCCCAGATAAATAAGCTTCTCTTTATTATTAACAGATATCCTTAAGATAAGGATTAGCAATATCCATTTTTTTCAGTAACTATTTAACTAAAATATGTTTCCAACACAAGCTCTTTTCTTCTCTCCTCGCGTATCTAACGGCGTGTCGTCTCAACCAGAGCTGATACATAACCATGTGGAATGCATCGTACGGCTTCAATTCCGCGTTCCACGCCAAATGCTGTGCCGCCGCAGCACACGATCTGCTCATTCTCTGGTAATCTTCCTCTGCCACGCCACGTAGCAGTTCCTTCAATCCGGTGGCCCCGCCGGAGGACCCCACCAAAAACGTCATCTCCGACCAATTCAACACGCCCATCAATGGCAAGTCCTGAATCGGACGATCCACAATCACCACCGGCACGCAGCCCCAAGCCATCGCCTCCCCAAGCCATGACACGTCACCGCCGTGAAAAAAGAGGCAGAATTTACTGCTCTTGATATTACCCAGATGATCCAACGGCTGAGATTCGATCAAGAACTCGCCATCCAGTTTTAACTCTTTTACCATGCCCAGCTCTGTCTTTCCGTCCAATTTCATATACCCGAGAAACGGCGCCGTTCTGTTCCCCGGCGCTCCGGCGAGTGCGTGATCCCGGTGATGGATCGCCGGCGGGAGCGTGAGGTCCTTGTGGGGTATAAAGCGGCCGGAAATTGTCGGGAAAGTAGAGATTTGCACGGAATTCTTTTTCAGCTCGAGAATATTCCGGTCGGTGGAGAAGTCAATTCCGGTGGGGTGGATGAAGAAATGGTCAGCTCCGAGGGTCCGGTTCCAGTACGGAAAAGCTCCCCTGAGCTCTCGAACCAAACGCGCCAGAGCGCGCGTGGAGATATTATGAGCAAAGGGTACGAAGAAGAGGTGAGCTTCTTCAGGGTCGGTGGTCAGAAACGGGCTGTTAAGGAGTGCGTCGTGGAAGGAGGAGGAGGGCGGGGTTGTAAAATCGAACGGTTTTTGCGGGGCGTAAATGAAAACCTTGAAAGTTGAGAGCATCTTTTCATAATTCCTGAAAAAGGTGGTGGGGGACAGGTAGGGGGAGGTGGCGGAGAGAGATAGGAAGGGGCTGAGAAGGAGAAAAAATAGGAGTGGAAGAAAAGAAGTAGTTGCCATCGGAGAGCCACGTTTAGAAGTTTTCTTGCAGAACGGATTCAGATATTCAAAATTTCTCAAGACTTTAAGGTAAGATTGACTAATAGAGGTAGTTGGAGAATCCGCAAGTTTTAGGACTTTTCAATTGATTTTTTAGATGTTTTTCCTGGTTTTAACATGATATCAAATGATATCAATGTTAAGTTCGGTTCATCGGTTGTGATTTGATTCATTTGAATGCTTGCTTAACATTCACGATTAAGAGATTAAGAGTAGGTTATTAAAGTTTTTGAACAGTTTATACATCTCAATATTCTCCAGTCTAGTTTGGATTGAGAGGACGTGTTAAAATATTTATCTCACACCAAAAAACTACTGCATACTATGTATAAAACAATAAAACACCAAATAAGACTTTGGACTACTCATCATATCAAGTTAACATTTTGTGAGAGAACCTCGAGTCTTAACAGAAATAACCAATTAAATATTAGGGAAAATAATGATTAGCCCCTTAAGGTTTGGTTATAATTATAAAATCAACCTTGTATTTTAGAACTGAATTATTAACCCCCTGAGCTTTTATTATATATGGAATCTCCCCCTTCCGTCAACTTTAAGTTAATTTGATGGTTAATTGTTAGAGGAATTTCCCAAAATGTCCTCTATTAATATAAACTACGGAGTGTAAAACAAGTGCTTCCCAGGTTTATTTCAAATAGTATTAGAACAATGAATTGAGGAGTTCGTTTCCCATGCATCACTGCTGCACACTTAGTTTCTATGTTTTTCTCCCTTTTTTTACTTTCCCCCCCAACTTCGCAGACTCATTCATTAAAACAAAATTGAAGAACGTAACCTTAGTTGACAGGATGCATATTTGTTGAGGCGTGCAATCGTCTGGGAGTTGATTTTGGCGTGTATTCAACCCCACTTAGTCTAGCTGATGAAAATAAACTTCAAAACTACATCAACATTTGATCTATATCTTAGTCGGGCTTGTGGATACATCATTGATCTGAGAACTAGAAAGCGGACTGTTTGGCTTCTAGTGCAACTCCTAAAATTTAATTCAGGGAAGTTGATTTTCAAAACATTGTTCTGTTGTGGGGCTTACGTCCTACTCTTAAACCAAGTGAGTTGCGAAGAGTTCAAGCAACAATTATATATGTAGCATTAGAAAAAGTAATGAGTGTGTTGAACAAATAATCAATAATAAGGGTATATTGGTCAATACAGTGTCTATTTAACGATGTTTTTTATTGAGTCGTTTATTTTCTTAATAGGATTTGATGGAAGGGGGAGACAACAAATAGAATCAAAGTCCAAGGGGTATATAGCTGGAATCTAAAATTACAAGGTTGTACTAGTAATTATGATCTAATCAGAAGGGGTTAATCATAAATTTCCCTAAATATTAATACATACATACCCGAAGTTTGTTATATGAAGAAGCACTACAATTATTAAAATAAATAAATTAGCATGATTGGTATTGAACTAATAATTTAAAATTTTTAAAATGAAGTACAAATAATTTTGAGTTATGCAAACAATTATCAAATTTGATACTTCCCCATCCTACTATATTTTGCCAAATTTTATTTTTAGTAAATCTAAATAATTACTACCTCCGTCCCCATAACAACTTCTCACTTTTCTTATTCGTGTGTTCCAAAACAAACTTCACATTTCCTTAAAAAACAACTTTTCCATTAAAAAATAGGAAAAATTGATAATAATAATCTCAACTATTGGCGGTCTGCTCATAATAATCCCAAATATCGATTATTTCAGAATAATCCCAACTTTAGAGTCCGTCCTCCAATAATGGTCCGACGTGATCGAATATAAATAAAATCATATAGTTTCTAAAGTGGATGAGAAGAGATATAGTAGGTAATCTCTATAAATAATCCCAACTTTTAATTTTTACGCTTAATTTCTGTTAAAAATCACCTGTTATAGCAGATAATATCCAGTCATGGACCATTATTGGAGGATGGTCCATATAGTTGGGATTATACAAAAATAATCAATAGTATGAATTATTGTTAGCGGACCAACAATAGTTGAGATTATTATTTTCAATTTTTTCTTTATTGTCAAAAAAAATCTTAAACGACATGTCAAAACTACCCTTACATTTTTACTCGTTTTTTATTTGATTTGACACAAAGTAGGAATATTATTGGAAAGTCAACAACCCACATTAATTTTCCACTAAGATGTGCTCAAGTTTAATTTTCCACTAAAATGTGTTCAAGTTTAAAAATAGCATACGAAGGACGTATGCTATTTTTTAAAATAATAAATTTGTGATTTAGTTTATCTCTCTCAATTGTATACATAATTTTTACTTTTCTTATTCACATCTAATATAAAGTTAACATAACCCAACATGATGGAGATAATATAACACAACCTTAGTGACACTATTCAAAAAGAGAAAATATGACAATTCTAATGAAACGCATTGAGAGCCCGTTTGGAGACCCTTTTTTCGGCTTATCAGGCTTATCAGCCAGCTTTTTCACCAAACACGTAATTTTTACTTTCGCGTGCTGAATTGGGTAATAAGCAGAAAAAGTAAGGTTGGAGTTACTTTTCTGGCTGTATTGGCTGAAGTTACTGTAGATGACCATTTTAGCTATTTTTACATGTAATTTTTTCTTTATTTTATTAATAAAATATATTTTTAAACTATTTTTTTCTGGAATCAGCAGAATCAGCCAAAACAGCCACTTCAGCCAGAACTTCATAAATTTCAGCAGAAACAGCCAAAACAGCCGATTTTTGTGCTACCAAACGGGCTCTGAGTAATATGTACTCCGTGAACGTGAGGAAGTGCACAATACTAACAATCTTTCTTTAGAACTACTTCCTTGACTCTATTTTCATCTCTCTAAAAATAATTGTATCTCTAGTAACTAGTAATATCTCTATCACACTAACATTGAGACATGAATAAGTTTATGTAGTTGATATTGGATTGTTAAAGTAAATAAAGTAAAAATAATTTAAAGTCACGTAAACTTAGTGGGATTTACTGAAAATGAAAAATGAGATAATCTTATATGGTTTGTATTGAATTGATAAAGTAAGAATAAAGTAAAAATGATTTAAAGTCACACAAACTTAGTGAGATTTAGTAAGAATAAAGTAAAAATGACTTAAAGTCACACAAACTTAGTGAGATTTATTGAAAATGAAAAATAAGACAATTTTAGTGGGACAAAGAGCGTGTTTAATATTATGTTAACTTGCTCCATGTGATCGAAATTGTTCGATGAAGTTGTATAAATTTTTTGTCTGACTGCTACTATACTTTTATAGAATTTTTTAATTTATGACGAAATGTGCTATTCATATTGTAGATATTGTACACACTATCTCACAATAAGTGCAAGATATTGTGTACAAATAGTTTTTTCATAACCATTCCCTCGTTGTCCGTCGCATTCCTTCCACTACACCTTGGTTGTTTGTTTTCTATAGATAAGGAACGAATAAAATCCACTCAACTAATATTTCTTTTCATTTTCACCTAAAAATGGCATGGGATTCATGGCATATGGACAATAATAATTGACCTCCAAAACAAACTAAAATGAAACAATACATACAAACCCGCAAATTATATCGTGCAATCGGCGCACCATGAGGATGATGCGCCCGGTTGCAAAACGACGGAGTATTGTGCCTGGTTTCTTTATTTTTTATTGCTTTTGTTGTTAAAAAATGGTAATAACTTTTTTATTTTTGATCCGATTTTTATAAAATTTATATCAATATTTTTTATTTTTCATGATCTTTCAAATGAGACCAATATTTCTTATGTAATTTTAAGAAATTATCGAACTATTATATTAATGAGTATTGGATTATAAGGAAAATCGAACTAAATTTAATACATAAAAATAATTGTGTAATCCACAATTTATCTTAAAATTGTGTATATAAAAAATTTATTGTATTATGTATTTATACATGTGAGTTACATATTTTTACACGTAAAGTTACATATTTCTACACGCGAGTTACATATATATACACGAGTTGCATTTGACCTGCCTGAACGCGAGTTACATATATTTACACGTAAAGTTACATATTTTTACACGTAAAGTTACATATTTATACACGCGAGTTACATATTTATACACACGAGTTGCATTTGACCTGTCTCAACGCGAGTTACATATTTTTTACGTAAAGTTACATATTTTTACACGTAGAATTACATATTTATACACACGAGTTGCATTTGGCCTGACTGAACGTGAGTTACATATTTTAACACGTAAAGTTACATATTTTTACACGCAAATGTTAATATGTTAAAATTACATAGGCAATATTGGTCTCATTTAAAAGATCATGAAAAATAAAAAAAATTGATATAAATTTTATAAAAATCGAATCAAAAATAAAAAAATTATTAACATTTTTAAAAAAAAGGAGAAATAAAAAATAACAAAGCCAAAATATACGAACTGCTTCTTCGCTCTCCCAGGTATACCATGCGCACCGTGTGACGGTTGCATGGTATACAAACTGATACAAACCGGACTCGTCCATATAAGATGTGACAGAAGCGAGAATCTCTGCCCAATCTCGGCACCTTTGTTATCATCTTCAATAGATTGAGGCATAAATATATACAAGGACTATAAGAGCATCTCTAGGATTTCTAGTCTAAATAAAGCAAATTGAGAGACAGGTTCAATTCAGAGATTGTAAGAACCAAAATAAATACCTTTCATATACGGAGTCACTTTTAATTAAAGAAAACCAAGAAGTGACATGATTTAGCTATAAACGTTTGAAACTAGACCAAATTAAAAATGACAAAATGTGGAAATTAAGCGGAATCTTATAAAATACCTAAAGCATGTTAATCCTCCTTACCAACGAGTGAATCGTCTTCTTCTTTACCAAGAGTGATTCGAATCGATGAAGTTTACAACTTTGGCGGGCGATGTGGATATATTTGTGAAAATTGGTGCGGAATGTTTTTCAATTTCCCTCCTAATTTCTGAAGAGTCACACCATTTTGCTTCATTAGTGGGATGAGTCAGCAAGTTAAACTTTCTACATCTAGAAATTACTATGAACAAATAACAATGTTAAACTTTTCCTATGCCAACTCACCACACACATTTGAGACTACCTCTAGATGAGATCGATGAACCGCATAGTAACACAAGGGGGTGAATTGTATGTGTCTAAAACAATGACATTTTTTCGCCAATTCTAGTGAGGGTTAAAGGGAGAATTAAGAAAAATAAGAATACAAGGATTTAAGAGTATAAATCCCTTGACTCAAAAGATAAATAAACTATATCTAGAATTCCTGAACGAGTTGTTCTATGTGCTTGGTCTTCTAAGATACTTCAATGGAAATCTCCTTTGTATATTTTCTTGTTTCGGTCAAGCTCACTCCTTTCCAACTGGACGCTCGTCCATCATTTATATCGCTGGAGGCTTCCATTCGAAAATTGGGATTTCCTAGTATGACCATATATATACTTTATTCGATCTTTTTGAGACTTGTCTTCTTGGAGGAGATTTTATTGTATTAAAAGCTTACCTTTTGAGAATCGATTTTTGAAATATTTCAGAACATCCAACTGATCCTTTCTCAAAATAACAACTCGATCGGCAATGTGGTATGTGTACCATATTCAAAATAGATGAGCAAACAATTATTGAATAGGTAATCATGGAAGGTAAATAAGTTACTCGTATGTAATCATACATGGCAAGCATAATTAATATTCCGTAATAAAAAGATAAGTACGCCATGCATGTAACAATTCCCTTATTCCCTGAAACATGTGACCATGACGATGGATAGTTCCATCTAGGGGTGTGCACAAACCGGTCCAGACCGCATTTTGGACCTGAACCGGACCGGAATGGACCGGTCCGGACCGGTCCGGAGTATACAGGTCCGGTCTCCGGTCCGTTGAAAATTGGGATTCCGGGTTCCGGTCCGGTCCGGGTCAAACCCGGAAAAAATCAGGTCTGGACCGGTAACCCGGTTATTATTACTATCATATTATTTTATCCGTATAATCGTATTAGCCCAAGCCCAATAGGGTTAATTGTAAAGTTGTACCCGTTGGACTTTTCATATTCCGAGGTGGAGAACCCGAATACTCGCATAGTCGCTGTCTTAAGTCTTACCATCGGCCGGCACCTCTTTCAAATTTCAAAAGGCTTTGTTGTAGACTTGCAGTTCGGTCATATCAAATTCTTCTCGAGCTTATACTATTCTACTAGTGTCATACTGTGAATCTGTGAGCATGTGACTCTGTGAGACCTCTCCCTGCTTTATAGTGTTCTACTGCTGTGGCTCGCCTCTTTTAGACTTCTGAGTTCAAACTTTCTGAGTATTGGAAGTCTCAAGCCCTTCATCAACCAGGTTCAATTCATTTATTTTATATTTTATTCGATTTTTCATTGTTATATAATATAACTGTATTCTTATATGATTAATTCTTTTTTAAGGATTAATTTGGGGTTAGGGTTTTGCTGTAGCCTAATTTATGCATAACTTAAGAATATTAGCAGATGACCTTATTTCCCATAAACTAGTTTCAACTTTTCCCGATTGAACTTTAATTTTTTTAAAGTAAACTGCTATTTTAAAACATTCATGTGAAATGCTTATATTCACTCAATTACTCTACCTGGTAATTACTTATATGAGCAATTACTTATGTTTTAATCATGTAGAGTGTGAAACAATAGGTAGAATTCTTATTAAAATTGTACTCTACCTGCTAAATATTGTACATGGATTATGGACTGTCAAACCCATTTGAAAGTATCAATAAGTTCATAAAGTCTAAAGCAATCAAATTGACATATAAATAAAATGAATTCTTATTAATAAGTGAATATTAATAATTGTTTCTTTTTATTAATTCTGTCAGATGGATAGTTCCAAATCAAAAAGGCCGGCAGTGTATTCTTCAGAACAAAGTGCTTCTACGCTCAGTGATGCAGCTAGTAGAACTGATATTGAAGAGTTACGCAAAGTGTTGCCCCCTGAAAAGAAACTTGTGGAAGGCCGCAAATACTTAGTTAGGAAGAGTAAACGTAGAGCAGCATATTGGGAGAACTACCTCGAGCTTTACTTTAATGTGCTGTAATTACTCATCTTAGTCATAATTACCAATGAAGAAACATACAATAATAATTAGTGGTGGAAAGAAAGTGCAGGATAACGATATGGTTATATAGTCGTCCCGTCGTTAATAAGGTCATGAAAGATTGTACCGTGCAAAATCTCCCACCATGATACTACGAACAACTTACTTTGTAGCTATAGACAATAGACCCCTTTATGTGCCTACAACATACTGCATACGTCATTTTATTAACGTTCTCTTACTATTATAAGTAAGAATAACATTCACTACAAAAAAATTACGGGATTGAAAGAATTTGACAGTGATTTACCGAAAATTTCGTGTCAACTAGCTCGTGTCAAACTGTTTTTTGTACAAATTTGGCATATCCTTGCCGAAATTCCTATCAATTTTGGGAAATTTCTGCCAAAAATTTCTGTCAATTCCAATTTTTTTTTGTAGTGATTAATGATACTAATATTTTTATTACACATCTTGTCCTGCAATAAGGTTCATATTTAATACTCCGTACTTCGGTACTACGTATTTAAGATCACGTACCCTAAATGTTGTTTACCTCTGGTCTTCTATACGTTAAACGTAGTAGGGACAAGTATAAAACATGTTAACAAAATTCAAATACTCCGTAGTTCTTTTGCAATTAAGGGGTGTTTGGATTTGATTCTTAAAACTGCTTCTGCTCCTTGAAGGAGCAGAAGCAAAAGTTGGAGTGTTTGAGTGAAAGTTCAGAAGTGATTCTGGTGCTCTAATTTACTCCTAGAATCCGTTTTTTAGAAGCTGGGGGAGACCAATTTCTGGAAACTGATTCTGATTCTGCTTCTATTTAAAAAAAGAAGTAGAATCAAAATCCGTTCCAAACACCCCCTAAATACTCCTTAGTTGTTTCTCTATCAAGATCTTCACTTATCTCTTCTAGATGTCTCATATCAAGATTTTCATTTACAATTTAAGAAATAAATAACCCTTTTTTAAATGACAACTTTTTCGAGCATATACGGTTTGTTTGGCAAATGCTTGAACAGCCAAAACTATTGTTTGGTAAATGACCAGTTGACTTAGCTTATTGAACTCAAACGACCAAAAATAAAAACGCTAAAGGGTGCAGCGTTTGGGTTTGGCTGCTCCACATTCTTTCGTTTCTGTCCTTCCTATTTCACGCATATGTTCGTTACTTTGTTTCCTCCAACCTCTGCTTCCTCTATTTATCTTTTCTATTTTTCTTTGTTTGTTTGTATTTATGTAGAAATAAGATTCAAAATTGGGGGAAATTAAAAGCAGTGGGGTATTTGATTGGAAAACTTCTGAGTGCTCATTTGTTGAAATAAGAAAAAATAATCATAGAAGGAACTAATAGTTCGAATACAGGATCCTTGTTTGATTGTTCTTGACCAATTCTCCTTTTCTTGCTTTAATATCTCAGCCTAATATAGAAGCATTCGATTTTTTATTTGTTAAGCTGATTTGATCTTTAGCTCTTTAGGTCTGCTCTTTATATCTCTAGTTCTATTTTATATCTCAAATCTGTGTGATATCACCGCCTTGACTTTGTATTGGTCAAACAATAAAAAAATGGCAGATGACCGATCATCATTCCTCCATGTAAAACATCCATCAGTTCCCCGTTTTAAAAACCTTGGCTTCTCTGAATTCTTTGGTTGTTGTTATATATTCAATGCCAAGAAATAACAAAAATATACTAATGTCCTTGTACACTCTAAAAGTTTTTCTTAAACAGTTATTTTAATTTTCCAAACAGTTATTAACAAGCTAACCTAACATGTCAATCAGAATAGTTAATACAATCAATTATTGCCAAACCGCTATTACAATTAACTAACATGTAACAACTAACATCTAATTGCCAAACAAGACCATATTAAAATAAGTATACTCTTAGAGTTATCATCACTCTCATATACTCCATTCGTCCCGTTAAAATGGTCTCATTTTACATTTTTCGGGAAATCCCACGATTGTTTCATATCAAATTTGGTAAAATTTGTGTAGCTCTAAATCATACTTACTTTATTTTTATTTACAATTTAATATCAAACACATAATTAAGTTTACTTTTCTTAATAATTATGTCACATCATTTTATCCCAATGTTATTGGAAGAGAGATAATAGTATTGTCTCTGAGTCTATTGTCTATTTCTATTCCTGATTGTAATCTCACACATTTTGAGTTATGAGGTTATACGGAGTAATTAATAAGATTCGAGAAATGAATTGTGATATCGATGTCCATGATTATTTACCCTTCACGTAGTGACAGACATGGGATTTAAATTTTGAGTATTCAATGTTTTTTACCATTAGAATCTTAAAGATGGATAAATAGTTATATCGGTAAAGTAATTGTCCCGCACTGAAAAATTGTAGAATAATAACATTATATAAGGTTTTAAGTTACTTCTCCAATCATATTGACCTTTTAGAATTGAATTCAAGTGTTATGATGGTCACAGAGCCAAATCCAATTGTGGTTTAATTGTTTGTTTAGCACCCATGATTAAAAGGGTAACTTTTTAGAATTGAATTCAAGTGTTTGACTCACTTATATACCCCCATATAGTCAGTTTCGGTTTGAGGGGGCATGTTGAAAATTTATCCCACACTGAAAAACTATAAAACACTATATAAGGCTTTGAATTAGTCCTCCTATTAGGTTGATCTTTAGGGATGAAACAACAAATCTTAACCGTACAGAGTACTAAATATGCACATATATACCTACATAATTTTTGAAAATTTGAGTGTTCATGTGAACACTTTGGAACAAGAGTGACTTCATCACTGTCGACTTCAGGGTTCATACCCGTAGACGATGGACTGCAGATTGAATGTTAATATAGAGTGTCTAATGGATTAAGAATTTAAGAAATTACAATGTGACAAAAAATCGTCTATTAAACATTAGTACTAGTACAAAGGGGTGAACAAAAACATCGAAAACCAAAATCAATCGACTAAAACCGAAATCAACCAAAACTGAACCGATAAAATCGAAACCAATCGAAATTGACTAATTCATTGGTTATTCAATATATGGTTCATATTTTTTGCTTCAAAACCAGTCAAACAAAAAATAGATTAACAAAATGAGGCAAAACAACTAAAATCGATCGAAAACGATACAAATTGATTGAAATTGTCTCAATTTTTCCAGTGAGATTCTCATTTTCATCTATTCTAAAAGTCTCTAAGACCCACCGATTAAAAATTGAAACCATCCAAAACCAAGAAACACCCCTACTATAATTTCTTAATGCATTTAAAACACTAATAAATAATGTTATCTAAAATACATTCACAAATGTTAGGTGAAAACGTAGGGTGGATAGAACAGGCACATAGTTCATGATTTACTAGCATAGTATACTATGCTACGTAGCATGCATTGACTTAAGTTACTTCCTCCAATCATACTTTTTAACTTTTTTTGCCAATTATGTTTTCTACACGCGCGGGGTACAAAATGGAAATTTCATGGATAAGATTTCTGCAAAATGAAAAACTAATACGTAGAATAAACTACACAAAATTGATACGGAGTATATTGTAAAAACCGACCATTATTGTTTAGACAATCAAAAATATAAAAACTAGAAATTGTTTTAAATAGGAGGAAATTGGTTTTTCAATTTGGAAATAGAACTACAATGATTTCATACACTAAATAGAAGTAATAACTATCATTTTTTGACGATAAAAAAAACTATCATTTTTTGACATAATCACATTTTACGCGTGTTAGTATTTGTCAAGCTTAGCACTAACTTGTTAGGGATGTTTGTAATTGGACTGAATTTCTTTTGGATGGTTTGGTCTGATTAGATCTGGTGAATGTCTACTCTCTATGTAATTTACAACAATCGAGATCTAATGTGGTCTGTTGAAGTCTGGTTTGTACTAAGTCCAAGTAATAACTTTTTAATTACTCATATTTAGAGAATAAAAGCATACCACGTGCATGAAACTCTTGTTTTAAAATTCCAAAACGTTTTTCTCCTAGAGATTTCTCCTATAAAAAATGTTAAAAGAAAGAAAAACTAAAGGCTAGGGGAATTTATGTTTATACTACGTATTAAAAATAGAGATGCAAATGTTTAAAGGGATAATTTGACTTTACACCCCACCTTTTAGGTGATATTGGACTTTGCACGCCGTTTTAAAAAAACTTTAAATTTGCACCTCATTTCACTTGATAATCCTTTGAGTTTGCACCACATTCAGATAATCAGAAATTTGTATCCACAAAATGTTATATGATGGGGTGCAAAATCAAAACTTTTACAAAATATGGTGCAAAGTCAAATTCGCCCATCTTTTAATTTAAATTACATGATCAAATACTGTACATAAATTGGGCTTGCGTAGAGGCCGAGAGTCTTTGCGTGATCAACCACAACTAGAAGCTTTAGTTTGGTGGCAATAACACACAAATCTCGTAGTATTAATATCTCTGCTTTTTATCGAGTGATGAGAAGCTGAAGTTATTATACAATAATGACTGGCCGGGTGGAAGCAAATTAAATTAAAGACCGACTTTAATTTAGCAAAGACTAAAGTATGAAAAGGGGAGAGATGAATGGGGAAGAAGGAGATGGAGAAGAAACCCAGAAGAGGGTTTATGATTCCTCAGTGGATCACAGAGGTGAAGTTCCTCTCAGAGCTTCAACTGGTGTCTGGAATGCTTCCTTCTTCATCATAAGTATGTAATAAGCTAAGCTAGCTCTGCTTTTTTTTTTTCATAATATTTACTTTTCTTTCATCCATATGTCATATATATTCATTAAATTAATTAAAATCTAATTACTGAAATATATATGAGAAATTTATCTCACATGTGACTAAAAGTTAGAACTTTTATCAAAATATGACTTGCAGGTTTGTTTTCCAAATATGGTACTATAATTATCCTAACTGCCGTGTATTATTTATGTTCATTCCAAATTTACCAAGTTCGGAAGTTGCATACCCTCTACATGAGTTTGTTTTTAAGGTCAATTTGGTCATCAAATACTCTTCATTTATAAGGATGTCATGTATTAAAATCTTCTATAGTCATAATGTCATATGGTGGTAAAAAAACATATTTAGTCATACTTTGGGAATTGTGATGAGTTTTACTCATACATGGGTATTTATCCCAATATATATTGTTTTAGTACTTTGGCTACTTTAATTCGATCATCATTTGATTCAAAACTTTGCTCAAAACGACTCCATCTCTTCGATCCTCATTTTATTTAATTACTTCCCTTTATAACTCCTATTTCTTCTTAAATTAACCATAAGTTTCAGATTGATTTGAACTTATTAACCAATAATATTATCAAGATTCTTTTATTTGAGCTTAACAATAATGAACAAGAGAGTGCACTAATGCATTCATAATGACAATAATTATAAGAAATTGCTCATGTTAATAAAGTAAAAAAAATGTAAAATTTCAAAATATGAGTGTTCACGAAGTATAATACGGAGTATAAGCAAGAAGTACATACTCCGTATTTCAGTTTGGCAGTTGTCATTCAATTCATACGGTCATACATTAATAAGAACTTCGTGTACTTGATCTTGGTGGAATAGTAGATGGATCTTTAATTTCTCCACGCATTTATTATTAAGATATGGGTATAAAATAATAGTAATTGCTCATCTAGATTGCGAGCCGTCGGCTGTGGAGAAAAACTTTACAATAATTAACATACAATTGTTAATGTGCAAGACAGACGATGAGACGAGTATACGAAAGATGTACATCAAAATGTGTACCCCGTAGCATAGCTCATTATTTATTTACCAATTGCTTCCACTATTACACTCTTGAAATATGCGCGCTTTTTTTGTTAGACTTGTAGTCTCTCTTTATAGTATCTGTTCAATACTTCATTGTTAAATGTCAATATCCTTGATTGGATGAGTTTCGAACATGTGACCTCCTCCTTGGGAGTGTCAAAGTGATGTCATCGAACCACAAGATGTTTGGCCTTGAAATATGTGCTTTAGAATTAAAAAATTGAGTTTTGAAAATACGAAATGTTATTGAATACTTGTATTACCTTTGTGCCCATTAAAGGTTTCCATTACAAAATGACGCAGTTATTTAGATAATAATTAAATAATGTCATTTAAATATATATTTGAAAATAATTTGATTGATATATTTAGTACTAATATAATATAATGAGGTCATTGATGATAACTTTAATGCTATAAATGCATTATTTTTAATATTTGATCATTAAATTGTGAGTATTAATGGTTTACTAAAATAAAAATAAAAATATTGAATTTAGACCTCCAAAAAAGAAATACACAGTATGAGAGCCAGAAGAATTGCATGTGTATATAAACAACTACTACCTCCGTCCCATTTATATTGAGACGGAAGAGAGTGGTACGATTATTAAGAAAAGTGGGTTTGTGTGGTTGTTATTAATTGATAAAGTAAGAATAAAGTAAGAATGATTTAGAGCCACACAAACTTTGCCAAATATGGTATGAGACAATTTAAGTGGGACTTCCCGAAAAAGTAAAACGGGACAATATAAATGGGACGGAGGGAGTATATTGCTTGTGTACAAATTGTATACTAATTTTTCTAGCCAATTTACGAAGTATATGAGTACCACAAACATCATGTCCAACGTGGTCCCTAAAATTACCAATTAGGCTCAATAGGACTAATTTATGCAATTAAACCCATACGGGTAAAAATAGGGGTGGGCATGGTTGGTTAACCGGATTTCGGTTAACCAATTTCCGGTTAACCGCAATGTTGGTTAATATATTGTTGGTACCAATATCCGTACCATAACATTGGTTAACCGATACTTGGTTAACCGAAATTTCGGTTAACCACTAATCGGTTAACCACACTAATCGTTTAACCATCAAAATCATGAAAAAGAAAATAACAAATTCTTAAAAATACTACGTACTAGCAGTCCAAGATTAAATAAGAAACTTCCATAGCAATAATTTTTCCAATAAATCCTCTGATTTCCAAACTTTAGTTATTCCGTATATCTTTCCTTGTACTACGTAGTACTCCGTGCTACTTTTGCAGATTATATGTTCCAATACTTATATGGAGTATTATTATACCGTATAAACGTATATTACTAAAGATATGTACATGCATGTGTGTCGCTTTGCATTAGTGTAGAAATATTTTTTCCATCTAGTTGAGCTATATAACTGTGAGTAGCTTTGTATGTATTCCATTATGTACGATTGTACGGACGTGAATTATAGATGCAGAATTCCGAACCGGATATGAAGTGCATACTTTCCTGTCTCAAAACCTTTACCGCCTTACCGGTATTTACTGTGCATTTGTCTCCAAACCACACCATTCATCATCATCACTTAGCAAGAGCTAGCCAATAATACGGAAATCATATACTATCATACGAAGTAATATTTGAGGTTACGGTTATCGGTTAACCGGCGGAACATAATTTCAAAATCGTAACCGTACCGCGAACCATTTTTCCTTCCGGCCAATTAACCGTACCGCAAGTTTTAAAATTTTCGGTACGGTTAACCGAAAAGGACACCGGTTTTCCGGTCTTTTTGTACGGTTAAACGGTTACGGTTTTTTATGCCCACCCCTAGGTAAAATAGGTAACTCAACTGGTGGGATGTGTTATTGGGTAGGCGGATGGTCCCCGATGAGAGTGCTAGTTATCAGGTACTCCCTGTGAAGTTAAATCATCCCTGAATTTACTCTGTCCCTGAATTTCTTCCCATTGCGGGTTACCAATTTTGACCAACGATAAAGTTAAATCATTTCTGTAAAAACTCAGATTATTTTTAGTAAATAAAATTTACATATTCAGAAACTACTTTAAAATCGCTACAAAGCTTGAAAAAGAAATTCAGTTTTCATAAAATTTTGATATATAAAGTAAAAGTTTAAGAGTGATTTAAGTTGACTCTCGAAAAGCAAAATAAAAGTTAATTCAGGGACGGAGTCACGGAGGGAGTACTAGGTAAATGATTTACTCTCACAATTGGTTACGGTTTTTTGATCGACTATCATTATTGAAGGGAAAAGTGCATGTTGAGCTGTATGATTTTGGACGCGTTTGAAGTCTTTGAACCATCTTTTTTGGGCAAATAAGTTTCTAAAGAGTATTTTTTGAATACACATTACTTTTTTGGTATAGTTTTCAATGCTTAAAAGCTTGTTTGGTGGGTCAATGTGGAAGATAAAAAAAAAGGATGATACCAACAACTGAGAGAGTTTAATTTAGACTATTATCACATGCTAACAGATAATGAGTGTAACACTTACCCAAATGGAGGATCATTATTGGGAGGGTTGATGCTTATGTTTTAAACTATTTTTCATTTCCACTGTTTACAATAAAGTGAAAAAAAATATACCAAACATAATTATATAATTTCACTTTTAAAAAAACTCATGTCATGTAATACTTGGAAGAATGTTTTGGGCTATAACAAGTACTTTGTATCACTTAACTAATTAGATCTTAATAGGGAAAAATAATTAAAGTGGCCCAAACTTTGAAGGGGTGAGATGAACACCCCAAACTTGCATATGTATTTTAAATAACTCAAACATTATAGAAAAAGTTGTTTCGGCACTATATCAAGTATTATTTCTTTCAAAATGTAAATTTATGATGTTAATTGCATAATTGAAAATATTTTAGGATTCATGAAGACACGATTAACATCGTAAACTTCCATTACAAAATAAATAATGTTACCCCCAATATATATAATTGCAACACTTTTAATTTGCTATTTTAAATTATACAATTAACCCCATAAATTTACATTTTTGAGAGAAATAATACATGACAATGGTGCGAAAATAACTTTTTATATAAAGTTTTGGTTATAAAATTACATACGCATGTTTGGGGTGTTTACTTCACACCCCATCAAAGTTTGGAGTATTTTATTATTTTTCTTAGTTTTTAATTTCATGTATAAAACTAATAAATGGAGATAAATTGACAAATGTCAATTGCCCACAATCCTCTAACCAAACAAGCACATATTTTGTCAATTCTTTCTTTTCACTATTTCATGTATCACAATTTATTAATTGATCTCTTTCCTTTTTTCATGCTCTTTCGGATGGATGCTTGTATGAAGTAATCGAGTTTGCAGAACGACTTAGCTTCTTTGGCATAGCAACGAACCTGATAACTTACCTAACCAAAGTAATGCACAATGACCTGAAAACAGCTGCTAAGAATTCAAATTATTGGACGGGTGTCACTACCATAATGCCATTGGTGGGAGGTTTCCTTGCTGATTCCTATACCGGTCGCTTCTCCATGATTGTATTTTCTTCTATCTTCTACCTTATGGTAGGTGCCCTCTCCCACAATCCTTACCATTAAATCAGTAAGAGCGAAACACAACAGACTAGATCATAATATGAACAAAGATTGACACGATTATAAAAAGGTCAATTTGATAGGAGGAGTAGCTCAAAGCCTTTATATAGTTTTTTTTATTATTGTATAACTTTCCGGTGTGGGAAAAATACTTTAACACGCCCCTCAGCCTGGTTTGGGGTGTATAAATGAGTCAAGCAGACCTTTAACAAGCTACCCTTAATCATGAGTGCTAAACAAGCATGCTAAAAGACCCTTAGGCTTTAACCAGACTCGGGATTCCATCCTAAAAGGTCAACCTGATACGAGGAGTAGTCCAAAGCCTTTATATAGTATTTTTATTGTTTTATAGCTTTCCAGCGTGGAACAAATACTTTAACAGGAATGTCTGGTCGTGAGAAGGGGTGTTGAATTCCCACACTAGATACTTAAGAAGGAATTAAGTGCTATATATATTCAGATCTGAATTACTCCTCCTATCAACTTGACCTTTTAGGATGGAACACTTCCTTCTAACCAATATGTGTTAAAATATTTCAGGGACTGTGTCTTCTCACAATGTCACAATTCATCCCCAACCTCAAGGCATGTGAAGTGCCACACTGCGGAGGCGGCGTGCCACCAAGAAGAGTTCACCAGGTTGTGTTCTACCTTGCAATCTATCTAATATCTCTAGCGACCGGAGGGTTCAAACCATGCCTAGAAAGCTTTGGAGCCGACCAGTTCGATGATGATCACCCGAAAGAAAGGAAACAAAAGATGTCATTTTTTAACTGGTGGAATGTGTCACTTTGTTGTGGGTTGTTGCTTGGAGTGACAGTGATATCTTA
Organism: Cuscuta epithymum; assembly: GCA_945859915.1. Lineage (NCBI taxonomy): Eukaryota > Viridiplantae > Streptophyta > Magnoliopsida > Solanales > Convolvulaceae > Cuscuta > Cuscuta epithymum. The sequence continues at coordinate 566,823 of CAMAPF010000067.1, read as the reverse complement.
TGTTGAGGACTATGTTAGTTGGGGAGCTGCTGCTGTGATTCTTACTGCCACTATGGGGTTATCAACACTGGTGTTTTACTTGGGAAGGCCATTTTTCAGATATAGAGTTTCAGTTGGCAGTCCTTTAATACCTTTGTTTCAGGTCATAGTTGCAGCTATTGCAAAGAGGAATTTGGTTCATCCTTTAACCCCTGAACTGCTGTATGAAGTTGAGAAATCAAAGAATCCCAAAGTCAGGCTGCTCTCACACACAAATAGCCTCAGGTAAGTAAAGAAAACAATAAACCTTCAAAATCATGACTACCTTAAATATATCTTGAATGATAGTTCCATAGATTAAGTTTAAATAAGTCTAGCCAACCCAATAACATATAAGAACTGGATAGACCCCTTCACTACAGAGTCTGTATTGTGTCATGCCCTCATACTTTGATAAAACTCTAAGCCTACAAATATATCAGACTATTAGAGTCAATTAAGCTCTAATGAGTAATTCAATCCTAAAACTTCAACAGCTTGAAAGTTTGCTTTCTCTAATGAAGTACCATTTGACGGGGCATGTTAAGACATACCATACCCAAGCCAGGTACACCATTTGAGTTATTCTTGATTGAGTGTCATTATAAGTTTAACAAATTTAAATAACACCAACAAGCTATACACAACAACATATAACTTTCATGATCAAAAAACACATAAAACTTTCATGCTATAGTTTTAAACATTAAAGTCTAGTTAAGATGAAGTTAGAGAGTCGATCTCATTTTTTTTTATAATAATTACTCATCGGTTGAGGACCCCTTCAGTAAGGATTATTAGGGTGAATTTTATGAAAATAAAAACTTATAGTAAGTGTTAACATTCATTTCAACACAAATGGACAATTTAGCTAGCAAATGGACTCTTAGTATAAAAAAGGATTTCGAAGGGGGTGAGGGCTTAGTCTGTATCTAGATCAGTTGAATCTTCTAAAAACAAATGAAAAGATTAAATGTAGATTGTAAATTATTATGTTAGTCTTTCAATTTTTATAAAATCACGGAAATGTCAAGATTTGCAAAGCCATCTACGTCAAACCTCTTCATAACTTGCAATCTCAATAGAGACCAAGTATATAGTTGAGAAAAAAATAAGGGATATAATCAACCTATTTTTCAATCACTTTATTGATGTTCTTACTTATTCCTCTCCCTTTGGGTTTTATGATGAGTCCACCCTACTTAGAATAAACAATTACTATTAACATTACAGGTTTCTTGATAAAGCTGCAATAGTAGAAGCCTGTAACGATCCTCAAGATGTAGAAGCTAGAAAAAAGAATCCATGGAGACTGGCAACAGTCACACAGGTTGAAGAAACCAAACTCGTACTCAACATGATTCCCATCTGGTTATCTTCCCTAATGTTGGGAGTATGCATGTCTTTTGGCTCAACCTTCTTCGTCAAGCAAAGCACCGCAATGAACCGACACATAGGTCACTTTGAGATCCCCCCAGCAAGCATTTACGCCTTATCTGCTCTAGGTTTGTTGTTATCAGTGATCGCGTACGAGAAGGTCTTCGTACCCATACTAAGAAAGAAAACGGGGAATGAAAGGGGGATAACTATTCTCCAAAGGATAGGGATTGGTTTGGTTCTTAACATTGTGGGCATGGTGATAGCCTCTTTGGTTGAGTCTAGAAGGATAAGAAGTCTTCGAACATCTTCCTCAATGAGTGTCTTCTGGTTAACACCTCAGTACATGATTCTTTCTATAGGTGACGGTTTTAGCCTTGTCGGTTTACAAGAGTTTTTCTACCACCAGGTTCCTGATTCTATGAGGAGTATGGGGCTAGCATTTTACCTTAGTGTGCTTGGAGTTGGGAGCTTCTTGAGCAGCTTTTTGATATCAGTCGTTGATCGTGTGACGAAGAAGGGTGGTGGTAGTTGGTTTGGAAGGGATATGAACCATAGCCGATTAGACAAATTCTATTGGCTAATCACGGTAATGACTACATTGGATGTGTGCTTGTATCTATTTTTTGCCAAGAGATATACGTACAAGAATGTCCATGAAAGTGTGGAGGGAGAGGGTGGTAAGCAAGACCAAAAAATGACAGAACTTGTTGCATGAAATTACTCTTCAACTTTCTCTACTTGTGTTGTAATATCTCAGAATAGTTTACAGTTGAAAGACCCGAAAACCTTAATATATGGCAATACTGCACTTACTACACACACTATGGTTTGATACAAGTGTCTTATGATCTATTTGAGTGACACTAACTCCATCATAAATTATGTGAATCAGTGCATACAGTATGGGTTTACTGACTTGCTACAACTATCAAACTAGGTTTGACACTGAGACTCTAGACATAGGATAGTATTTTACCATGTACCAAATGAATCATTTCAACCATAGATCTATTATCATTCAAAACTTTAGAGACATCCTGTAACACTGTTTTTTTGAATAAAACCAGAAATTTTATTAAAGAATGTCATAACTATATTGAGAACTATGTCACAATGATGTAGAGCAATTAATTGAGGAACATACCATGTCATCTTTAGGGTGGAAAAGATTACTATACATAAAAAGTAGTAGAAATTAGAAAATACACACAGAAGCTATGAACTAATTGGACTCCTGAAGTAACTTCATAGAGTCAAAGAGCATCTTCTACTACAACACATACACAATTCGGAAGATCGATGTACTTCAACACTTTGTTTCTTCAAGAGGTTTTTGATTTGTTCAAGTGCCTGACCATGAGTGGGACTAAGTTAGCATACCAAACCTTATTACCCATAATTCGATAATTCATTGAAAAAGAATTAATATTTTAGTTTCATCGTAAAAGGACAACTTAATAGGAGGAATAACAAAAGTCTTATGAATAACACAAGTCTTATTAGTTTCATCGTGGAAGGACAAATTAAGATTTCTAAACGACTTTTAGAAGTATGACAATAAATGAAAAAAATTGCAAATTGAGACATAGTATGTATGACAGAATGTAGATTACCTGAATGGCTATTTGTGTAGGAGTGATATTGCTAACATCAATGCACCCCCTACTTAGAGCAATATCTGATAGTTGGCACAATTATCCTTTTATAGGAAATGCAGTTTATACAAAACTATGATTGAAACTAAAAGATTAAGAAGGCCAACAATTGAATGGAAAAAAACTGAAACATAATGGGTTCATACTTTCTATGCAAACCCTAGCTTTGGCATTTGAATATGCTTCCCTCCTCTCATCAAGAAGTGTCAACAAACATTTCAGAGTCTATATGAGAGACAAAAAGAAGGAAGTTTGTTAATATTATTTTTCTTTCAAGATTTGTAATCAATATTGAAACTTAAGAAATTTAAAACCATTGCAAAAATCCAAATTGAAGGTTGCAAACCTTGGGATCATTGTCTTCGGATTCATTAGGTAAAAGGGGGCGGGAATGAGTTCCTACTGCTGAGATTCTCATTGCCAAAACATTCACAGGTACATCTAACCAGACACTAATTCCCTTGTGCATATACTTCCTAAGTAAAGTTTAGATAATATCCCTAGCTAATTAGCTAAATATCTAGCATTTACACGTTTCAATGAAAATGCCAAAAAAATCAAGATTGGAAGTGAAACTTGAATTTCTATACCAGTTGATAGGACGGACAACGGCACCACCTCCCGTGGAAACAACAATGTGGCGCATCAACGAAAGCTTGCGCAAGACCTCTGTCTAAAATAAAAAGAATAATAAGATGAGAATGGTGGCACATACAGAACCAATTTAAAATGAGAAACAACTTTTTGTCAGCATATATTAAAAGGGTTAGCCTTATCTCAGTGAATCAACTATAAACTACACTTTGTCATTTTTGGGAGCAAAATCATCCACTAGTAATGATAAATATATGTTTTTGTTTACTTCTGAATTCTCTTTGTTTTTCTTTCTCCTTTTGCTTACTTTTCTTTTTCCCAATCATCAAATTGCTTTTACTCTCTTTTGCTCTTTCATTTATAAAATTCTCTTCAAAAACAAAAAAGATGGGGTAGCCTAATATAAAAGGAGGAAGTGTGTTAAGAATTACATACCTCATTGTCTCTAAAGAAGCCTTCACCATGCTTCTTAAATATTTCAGAAATACTTGAAGCGCCAAGAGCCTGCTCTATGAGTGTATCACTGGCATATTCAAAGTAAAAGATTCATATTAAATAGATAACATTATAAGATTGGTTGGAAGTTGTTTAAGCAATGAAGTATTTGTAATTGTATTATCATTAATTAGTTACTTAATTAATATAGCTCACCATTAATATGGCATAAATTAGATTGAAGATTCTAAAGATTAACCTAACCTGTCAAGAAACGAATAGCCAAGTGTCTCAACCAAGATCCTGCCAACCGTTGTTTTACCAGAACCCATCATTCCTGATATTTTTTTATGGGTATATCAAACATTTGGATGAATTCAGACATTAAGGGTCCATTTAAATGGAACTAAGGAAGTGCTAAGGAAATGAAATTTAGAAGAAAATGGGGAGAATATATATTTGGGAAGAATTGAAAGAAAGCATCGCACAAATTTAAAAATTTGCTTCAAACACAATAAATAAATTCTAAATGTTTGTTCAAAATCATTTTTCAAAATACGTCTTACATAAACTTCATAAATTATTTAAAAAAACAGTTGAAATAATTTTCTACAGTACTACTAAAATAGAATTCATAAGCAAAAAAGTTGACTGCATGGTCACAATGACTACTATGACATATTTAGAGCAGTGTGAATAGAAAATGAGTGATTCAAATAATATTGATAGACATTGTGTATGAAAAATCATATTTTTGTTTGTCATTTTTTCAATTGTGTAACATATGGGAAAAAGCATGTTTTTAACCAAATTCATTCCCTTTCCTATTTTCTTAGAAAAAACTGCAATACCAAACATTGAATGAAAAGTACATTTTCCTATGTATACCAAACTAGTAATGGAGCTCACCAACAAGATATATACATCTCCCGTTTAAATATGGTTTAATCTCTTCAGACTTCCTCTGCAATATGAATTACTAGCCAAATAAATGTGTAAAGCTGTTTGAAATAATCTCATAAATATAAACTTCAAATGTTCAAAATGATACTTTCTCGTTCTGACTATCAATGTCTCATTTTTCCTTTTATGTTCATCTTATTAAGTTTGTATCAAATCATATTTGATACTCCGTATTATATATATCGTTCTTATTCATTTTATTTTATTCACATTTTTTACCAATTCGATCAATATGAATAACATAATTTTAGAGGACGAAAATAGTACGGAGTAACATACAAGTTAAGCCCTTAAATTGTTTGAAGCATCTATAGCAATCAATATGACTTTCATTATTTGACAAGTTGAACGGTAAAGTACTACAAATATACCTTCAAAACTTGAACTTCATCTACAGATGGTGGATAGTCGCCTTGTGGTCCTGGGACTAAAGATAAGAGAAAAAATAGAAAACTATAATCTCCACACAAAAAAAACGATTAGTACTTCAAAATTTATAGTCCCCTAAGTTTGGGACACGAGAAAGTGACACAGTTATTAATAAAACTAGATTTATGTGGTTGATATTGAATTGATAAAGTAAGAATAAAGTAAAAATGATTTAGAACCACACAAATTTTACCAAATAAGGTGTGGGACAATCTTAGTGAGACGGACCGAAAAGGTAAAACGAGACAATCATAGCGGGACGGATGGAGTATTTTCTAAAAGGGCCTATTTTTACAATAGAAAATAAATTCCATTAAATTGAATTTAGTGTAATTTTTTTAAGTGTTTCAATTCTACTAGAGTATGCTAAAATTAGTTTGTCAAAAACATAAGGTAAAAGGGGCAAATAAACCCTCGAATTAACAAAAAAAGTACAAATCACCCCTTATATAGGAGGTTCTGTCCGAATGTCGTCATTTGGGGAGGTTCCTGGTGGAATTTTTTGATGAACTTTTGTGAGAACCTTCTTCATTAAGTCTAGTTTACCCATACAAAATTTCAGATAAAAATTCAATCAGGATTACAGTCAAATATCCGAGTTTTTAAACTCTTATGAAATTTCAAATTGACTTTCATTATTTGATAAGTTTGTTTTTCAGCTTATCAAGAAAATGTAATTTTGATTTCTCGCGCTGAATTATGTAATAATAAGAAAATGTAAAGTTGGAGTTATATTTCTGACGGCATTGGCTGAAGTTACTGTGGATGGTCATTTTAGCTACTTTTCATATAATCTTTTATTTATTTTATAAATAAAATGTATTTTAAATATAATTTTACATAAATCAGTAGAATCGGTCAATCCAATCTTTTTAGCCAGAATTTCATAAATTTTAGCAGAATCGATGGATGCAACCGACTTTGGTATTATCAAACGGGCTTTGAATTGCGGTGAAATTCATAGTCTATTGGGGATACCCCATTATATTCCACTTCTTGCAAAGGTGGGATGTGTTTTAGTAAGAACCACCTTGAGTATTGAGAGATGAAGATGAAGGGGTTAGGAAACCTGGAGTACACTGGCATGTGGATTTTCCAGGTTCAAAATGGCAGGAAGTTAGTATCCCACCTTTCTTCTGGTGCTGAGAATGCATGTGGATCTCCTCCTGCTAGAAACACATCCCATATTTTCATATTCATTTCTCTACATGGTAACAAATGAATACCAGAAACTCAATTAGGTGTATTTGCTTTAGTTTCCACATTTTAACATATAGCAATTAATGAATTCACTACAAATAAATACGGAGTAACTTTTAGTAAAAGTAACAAGAATTTCACCTGTTCGATGACTTCCGATCCAATAAAGAAAAAACTGATCCCATATGACTACATAAGCCATTTATTTGAATTGTTAGCGAGAACTTAGGACATGTTTACTTCACGTGTGATCAAACGGTGCTTATTTAAACTCGCTTTAATAAGCAACGTATAAAGTAAGCAATGTTGTAAGTTCATGTAAGTCCAAAATAACTCTATACATGTATAGACACATAAACATCCATGAATACAAGTATATAATATAATATGTGGGGGTCACCTCCTATGCTTGCCCATACACACCCCTACCCCCCCAATTTCATTCCCTTGACCCCTACCCCTACCCTTACCACGATCTTACCTTCTACCCTTACTCCCCTACAACCCTCATACCCGTACCCGACCCTACTCATAGGAGAGGGGTCAGGGAAGGTGGTATGGGGTAAAGGGGTAGGTTCGGGGTATGGTAAGGGCTTATGGGTGGGGATGGGGTAAGGGGTATGGTCGGGGTAGAGTGGTAAGGGTTGGGTGGTACAGTAGGGGGACGGGGTAGGGTTGAGGTTAGCGATGGCAACGGGTCGGATCGGGGACGGGTACACATAAAACCGAAAACGCCCCGTTGGATAAATGTTTGCCCCAAAACTGCCTCATTACCCGTTCGGGTAATTTTTATTTGAACCGTAACCGCCCCAACGGGGAATCGGTTTATCCACGGGTAACCATTTCCCCAAATGATACCAAATAACCATTTTTTTTGGAAAACAAATAACCAATTTCTAATCCTACTTGTTATTTATATATTCAAAGAACCCTAAAATATACAAAAGTAAATGTTTAAGCAATCAAGCAGACTGGCCTAAATTCATTAGTATGACATGCACCTAATATCTCTTGTAACATAATAAAAAAGTAGTAATCATCCTAGAATTCAAATTCCAAAAACATGTTTAGGCATATATTTAGTTTTAGGCCTAAAAAGTACTATACTTTTTAGCATTATTTATATGATATATACTATTTAGTATACACAATTTAGCATATATACTTATTATTCTTATATATAAAAAGTAATACTTCATTAATAATGTTACGGATCGGGTAACGATGCGGGTACCCGCTCCATTAGTGAATGGGGCGGTTTCGGGGCGGATAACGGGGCGGATTAGTATAGAACCATAACCGCATCATTAACCATTTAAAAATTCGGGTATTCCCCGCCCCGTACCCATTCCCCAGTCAAACCGGTTTTCCCCAGTTTGACAAAATCGGTTCGGTGCGGGTATCCAACGGGTCGGCCGAAATTGCCATCTCTAGTTGAGGTAGGGGTAGGAGTGGGTCAAGGTAGGGGCAGGTGGTAGGGGGTAAAGGGGTAGGGTCGGGGTCGAGGTATGGGAATGTGGCAAGGGATAAGGTCAGGGTGGGGTAGGGGTGAGGTAGGGTGGTAAGTGGGGGTTAGGGTGTGAGTGGGGTCGAGGTAAGGGCAGGTTGTAGGGGGTAAAAAGGTAGGGTCAGGGTAGGGTAAAGGGGTACGAGTGGTGGTGGGGTAGTCTGGGGTAGGTATGTAGGGTAGGGGTAAGGGTGTATATGGATAGGGGTGGGGTCGGGGTAAAGTAGGGTAGGGGCGTAGCACGTAGAGGGGTAGCAATAGGGTAAAGGTAAGGGTAAATTCAGAAACTGAAAAAGATTAAAGTGCCGTTTAATTAATACATGGATGTGTGATATGCTTAGTAAACGATACTTTAAGCACCTCTCTGGGTTAGTAAGCAACTTATTAAGCAGCTTGCATGTTTACTTCGCGTATCTTACTAACCTAATTGTAACTTTAGCATCAAAGTAAACACCTCTTTAGTCTTTACTTTAAGATTCTCGACTAATTTTGTTGAAAGTTTTGAAGTTCTTGCTCAAGAAACTGATCTGTTCCTCTTATTCTAATTATTTATTGCTTATTAATATTTAGATCAGATCAGAAAAATTCCTATCAGATCATATCAGAAAGATTTAAATCAGATTAGAAGCATTCAGATCAGACCAAATAAAAAACATGCAGATCAGATTAGAAACACTCAGATCAGGTCAGAAACATTCAAATCGAATCAGAAAAGTTAAAACATGATTTATCACTTTTATAATAATAATAAGGAAAAAGGGTCAAATACACCACCCTCCTACTATATCAAAAGGATCACTTTGACCCATCAACTATAAAAACCATCACATAGATACATCTACTCTTTCAAAACGATCATGTGAACCCACTTACCGGATGAGAACCTTCCCCAGCAGGTCAAAGGCTGATTAGAGTATCTGAGTATCTGACATACTTTGTCGTTTCGTATTTACCCTTTTCATTCTCTGTTCTCTTTCTATCCTCTACGTACATTGCACTACGTACAGTATTTTGTATTCTTGGTGTAGCTCCTAACCTTCCACCAAGAAACATTATTTCTTTCGTTTTGTTTTTTCTTTTCTTTTTCTTCTTTCTTTTATCTTTTCTTTTATACTCTTCTTCTTCCTCTTTAAATCAAAGAAACGGATCATATTTTAGAAGAAGCTCTAAAAATTATTTTTCCGTTTTTCTAACTTCTTTGTTTCCTTATGGTAAAAAAAAAAACTTCTTTGTTTCCTTTTTAGGAATATATGAATAAATTATACACTTTTTGTATACATGTTCTCCTAATTGAAATATACTCCCTCCGTCCCGTAATTAAGTTCCTACTTTCTTTTTTGGGATGGTCCCGTAATTAGGTTCTACTTCAAACCTTTCCTTGTTTTTCAAATGATTTACACCAGAACAGTGTCAAAACAATGCCAAACAATATAATGTCAAACAGTGTTCAAATAGTGCATTCCACAGTAAAATCAAATTTATTTTCTTTATTATGTGTGAAGTCAAACCAGAAACTTAATTAAGAACCAGAGGGAGTAGTCTCTTAGTTGTAGGCATCTTATAAAAAATTCCAGTTGGAAAATCTAAGTTTAAAAACAATAAATGTTTGACACAGATAAAAATGTTTTAGACAATACCAATGACAGCACTAGTTTAATTTTTACACGTCTTTAAAAAAGGGCACCGACAAGTTTTAGTAAAATTATGTCACATCACAGATAACATAACGATCGAAAAATCCACTTTTATTGACAAGATCACATTTACTCAAATATGAACGAATGGGATGACATTTATAAAGTCTGAGACAATTGAAGGATTAAAAAGATATTGATGAAAATGGGGGAACAAATTGACAATACTACCCAATGTTGTTTATAAGGAAGTTTTTCAAAATGTGTGGATACGAGATTTTTATTGTAATATTGATTTTTTTCCTTACTCTCAAAACATTATTCGTACCAGTTACAATTTACGAGTCTTAAATATATTTTCCTTAATTATAATTATTTATGTGTATGACATGTATACTCTTTCCATTCATTTAGACATTAAAAGCTAATATTTACAAATAATGTCATATAACTATTATTACTTAATATATGTCCCGTGCATCGCACAGGTGAAAATCTAGTTTATTTTTAAAAAAGTGTTAAATTTGTCTCATTGTAAATTTTTAAAATCTGATTTTTAATTTCAAAAAATATTAAAGGTCATTGTGTATCGGCAATTGTGAAAAGTGTATCGTTTCACTCATATAAAATCAAATGTAATACTCCCGCCGTCCCTCAATACTTTGTCATGTTTGATCGACACGTAAAATAATAATGTAAAAACTGTATGATTGAGAAATGTGCAAATGAGAGAGAAATGTGCAAATGAAAGAGAAATAACATGAATCACAAATTTATTGATTAAAAAGGAAAGTGACAAAGTTTTTTGACCCATCCACAAAAGGAAAGATGACAAAGTTATAAGGGAGCGAAAAAGTATATATTAAGGAAAAGTCATAAAAATAGAAAATGAATTTTAGATCATTTTCTCAATTTTCTTAAATTTAAATAAGAGAAGTAAACTAAACAGGGGGAGGGGGGTGTACATTCTATTCTAGTGGGGGACAAAAAAAAGTCGAGAATGAAAATAAAGGCAAAAGAAAGCAAGAGAGAAACTCGTTAGGAGGTATACGAACTCCGTAGTATTTACTACTATCGTATTTAGTACTTCGTATATACTAGTACGACATACGTAGTATGACCTGTGTATATATGACATAAAAGAAAAGAAAAAAGGAAAAAAGTAAATAAGATATGGGAAAACATGTCAGACCAACCAACGACTTGCTATGAGGAGTTGTGATCCGGTCACTGGACCAAATTGATGGTTTTGTAGTAGTAGAAGTATTTATCTGATACTTTTTATAGTAAAGGGGCTGAAGTGATTTATTTGATGAAGTAGAAGGGTGTATTTGACCCTTTTTCCTAATAATAATAATTTATAATAAATATTATTATTAAATTTTATTATTATTACTATTATTTTTATTGTTATTCTTATTATTATACAGAATAACTATAATTATATAATTATTATAATTATAATTATAGAAATCATTATAATTAAAAATATAGTTACGATTATAATAAGTGTATAATAGGTATAATTATTATAATTTTAATTATGATTATATTTATAATTACAATATAAATATAATAATTATAATTATAGAAATTTTCAAATCAGATCAAATCAGAAAGATTCATATCAGATAAGACCGGATCAAAAGGATTCAGATCAGATCAAAAAGATTCAGATCAGATCAGAACTTAAAAAATTCAGATCAGAAATACTCAGATCAGGTGAAGAGAACAACTTTTAAGTTACTTGCTTGACTAATTTTGCTAAATTATAAAAAATTATATGAAGTATTATTTAAAATATATTTTATAGATAAAATAAAGAAAAAATTATATGAAAAAGTAGTGGAATGATTCTCTATAATAATTTCAGTCAATCCAGTCATACATGTAATTTCAATATTATCTAGCTTATTTATTACACAATTTAGAGCGTGAAATCAAAATATACGTGTTCAATGAAGAAGTTGAATGACATTTGATAAAATTTATAAGTCAAAAAATAGGGTCCCCAAACTGGCTCTAGAAATCAAAATGCATGGTCCAATCTATCATCAATAATGCTTGGTGTACACCCTATTTATTTATCCTTCACACAGACAAAAAAAAGTACAAATGCAAACACTTCGTTAAATTTGTCTGTGAATAAAATTTGATTTGATTCTAATCACATTGATTGATGTAATTTTTTGTAGAGAGTTGTTGCACGGAAACCAATGTTGATGTACACAGACAAAAAAAGTATGGGTACAATTGTACAAACACTTTTTGTATGTATAGACAACGTACTAATGTGTGTATACACAGACATTGGTTTTCGTGCTATCATTCTGACATTTCTGTAAGAAGAGTACATCAATGTTATTTACACGCAAACTATTTTCTGTATATATATACATAGACATTAGTTGTTTGTGTGTAACATTTTTGTTTGTGTACACAGAGAACTTAAAATTGATATTATTTTTTTGTATCGATAAAAAAGTATTTGCACTCGTACATTTTTCTATGTGTATACTTATATTAGTTCCGTGAAACCCCTCTATAAAAAATTAAAGGGAAAGTTCCCAAAATAGGACTAAAAGAGTTTTAAAATTCCAAAGTAGTACTGCCAAGTTTTTTATTCCCAAAATAGGAGTAATTACTGACAAGTTTGGAAAATACTGTCATGTTTGAAGTCTGGTACTGCCAAAACATGACAGTAATTAGTCCTATTTTAGGAATAAAAACATGGCAGTCCTATTATGGAATTTTCAAACCTTTTTAGTCCTATTTCGGGTAATATCTCAAAATTAAATCAATCAATGTGATTTAGAAGCAAACCAAGTTGACACAGACAAATTTTATCAAGGTGTATGTATATTTATATTTGTTTTTATCTTTTTAAAGGATAAATAAATAGGGTGTAGCCTAGTAGGGTGTACACCAAACATTATTTATCTATTTCTTATTAATAATGTGGCATGCTCTATGATTTATGAATTGGCTCAAGTTTTATATTACTCCCTCCTCCCCAAAAAGTTTCACCTTACATGCTTATTTAATATAAGTGAAAATGCATAATACGATAGTAGTTTTCAAAACTTTCATATCAATATCACGAAACACCACTTATTAATAAACTGAAAGCAGATGAAAGGATGAACAATTACCAGAAGAAGTTTTTGAATTTTGAGACATATATCTTAATTTAAAAAAGACAAATGAAAACTTTTTCATGGGATGTAGAATGCCAGGAAGTAGATGAAAGGATGAACAATTACCAGAAGAAGCTGCGGCAGCGGGCGAGGCTGGAGGTCCGGGCTGGTCGATCAGGTCTTGCCTTGATCAAATACCAGAGTAGGTTTGGTCTTTCATTAAATTGTGGCTTACAATTTAGCTGTATTTATACTTTTATAGAAACTACTCTATTTGTTCAAAATACAATACCTGCCCATACTTATACAGCAAAGTTTATTTGATAGTTTAAAATACAATAAAAATGACGTTTAACTTTGATTTCTTATTGTGAAGAAAAAAAATTAGACCTTCAATTAGGAATTAAATAAGTTCGGGCATCCACCGCCAGTAGTTTTTAAAAAATAATGATGCCCTCAAATTGTATTGTAGGTAAGTATATGTATCATATATACGGAGTACATAATATCGTACTTGGGTACGACTTTTTCGAAATTAATACATTCCTACATTGAATATCCTATCATAGCCTAAACGGTTATTTTATACTCCATATCTTATTATTATAAGTGGGCTTTAGTTGGAAAAAAGTCAAAGACATGCATGTTGAGTTTTCTCCTAATTGCAAGATTAAATTGTGATAATTGTCGTATATTAATTCTTCATGTCGATGTTTTTCTTTTGGACTGATATTTGCTGGTTTGGCCTTATCTGATCTGGTCTGGTAAAGGTCTGGTCTCTATGGATTTTATAACTACAGAAGTCTGGTCTGATCTGGTTTGGTTTGGTCTGATCTGATCTGGTCTGGTGTGGGACTGAAAACAGTCCAAAAGAAAACATCCTGCAACGTACCAATAAATTAAAATTTTCCAGAGATGGAAAGTTAAAATATTCAACCACGCACCGTAAGTTTTTTAGTTCGTTCTGATTCTTGTCCACTTAAATTTTAATTACTCTTTACCTGAGTATTTATTTTGTCATATAACTAGTACAGTACCCATGCATACGCATGAGGTAAAGAAGGGTTGTGCATATATTTTGTATTCAATTCAGAGTTTAATTAAATACAAAAATAAAAAATAATATTTTAAATTTAAAAAAAGAATAAAATTATTCCCGTAAAGTTATTATAGTAAGTGAGTATCGGAAAACATAAGTGCAATATTAAATACTAAAAGTAAAAGAATATTAGGTGAAATTAATTGACAATATCAATTGTAATTTGCTACTTACGGAGTATTAATTAATAGTGTCGATAACATGTAATAAAATCTTAAATTTATCTGTTAGACGTTTTGAAAAAACCTATTCAAATACAATATTCTTAATAGTGTATTTTAGTTGGCATGTTAATGGAATGTTAGTGTCGTTAACGTTGGCATGTTAATACACTAATTTGGATTATTAGTGTCGTTAGTTGGATTATTTAAAGAAAAACTAATTTTAGATTGTAATGCAAAGAGACTGAGATTATTAGTATTAGATTTATTGGCAGACAAATAGCAAAGGTGACATCTTTGTTGTTCTATATTAGTGATATACAAAACTGAGTCTTTTGGTGTCTTTTGGCAAAAGATGCTTGCAATGTAAAAATCAAAAGGAATAAGGACACAAATAGTACTAATAGCTTTGTGAAATACTAAAAAGTGTTGTAAAACCCAGGAAATGACAAGTGTGAATTGTTCATCCTTGTCATCATCCTTGTAATCAGGACACTAAGCTTCTTACCACCCTTGTAATCATAGATAGATAGATGGCAAGTTTTAATGATGCCAGCAAGATGTGTAGAATTACTCCTTGATGATTCATCACCAAGCCCAACTAGTATAAATAGGGCTTGATATACTTAGAAATTCAAAAAATCAGAAATCTCAGAGATAAAAGAAGAAGTTATTTAGAAGTTATTAATAATATATCTATCTCTTAAATCTATTTTTTCATCTTCTTCATTTCACAACACGTTATCAGCACGAATCTGCTCAAAAGCTCTTCAAGAATTCATCATCTCCTGCAGGTATAAACATCAGTATTAATTATCCTCCTTTAATGTTTTCATGTCACTATTTCAGAATATAATCAGTATATTAGACAATTTTTCAAAATAAAACCCAGAATATGAAAACATTTATAGTATGAGTATAAATAGTAAAATGACATACCTCGATTTCATTAATACTTCGAAGCATAGAGCAAAAAGAATTGATGGAATAAGAACAAGTATTTTCTTCAATTAAGCTTCATATATGTACTGCTATTAATTAATCACTTGGTAGAAGAAAAGAATTTGTGAAAAATAAATCATCCTCTATATGTAATATTTTTAACATAAAGAGTAGGAGAGACGGACATTTTCTTTTAAAGGGATAAGTGTGAATAAAGGAGATAGTGTGAGAAATAAAATAAGAATAGTTAATAGCAACTGAAGATTAAGTAATGCATACACCGAACAGAAGAAACTACAGAAACTACGGAGTATATAATTCATCTGAATGATGCGAATGTGTTACGTGTCTTGCATGCAGAAATTTCACTTATCCTTCCTTATCACTTACTCGGTTACTCTGTAATAGCCTACACACTCTTTATTTAAATTAAAATAGACACGCGTATCACATACATCAAACCCAAGTCACGGGTTGATACATGGGAAAAGCAACTTATACATGCATGCTGCAGTTTTTATTTGTCATTTTATCAATTAATCACATGCAAAACAACAAATATATTTAATGACTACAATATGTACGGCATGTCGGCATCATATTTGTTGTTTAGATTTCTAAAGTGATAAGTTTTAATGCTACTTTCATAAATCAGGACAAACACTTATCCTATTTGTGTTATTACTAATATACAGTAATAATCTAAATAAAGAATGATTATGTAGGCAGTAAATTTGTTCGCTAATAATGATGTTTTACCAATTCTTATAAATTATAGGCACTCACACTCATTAAATTTAACTTAAAAAACTTTTGTAGTATACATGGCCAACATTAGCAAAAGAGAGTTCGACGTTCTTGATCTGTCTGGTCAAAAATATTTGGAATGGAAAGTAGATGCTTTAGCACATTTGAAAGCTAACAGCCTAGAAGACACTATTGAGGCAAATAAGCCGTCATCTGCCCAAGACAAAGCGAAAGCTATTATTTTCCTCCGTCACCATCTCCATGAAAGTCTCAAATCTGAATATCTTTTGGTTGATGATCCAAAAGAATTATGGGACAATTTACAAGAGAGGTATGGCCACCAGCAAAAGGTTCTTTTGCCTAAAGCTCAATATGACTGGATCAATCTAAGATTCCAGGACGTACTTTAAATCCATCAGTGACTATAATTCTGCTATGTTCCAAATAACATCTAAACTAAAGTTATGTGGGCAAAAAGTCACTGATGCTGATATGTTGGAGAAAACCTTTTCTACAATGCATATTTCTAATATGCTGCTACAGCAGCAATACAGAGAAAAGGGTTTTAAGAAATACTCTGACCTTATATCAGTTTTATTGGTCGCTGAGCAAAATAATGACCTTTTGATGAAAAATCATAATATGAGACCCACTGGTTCTAGTCCTTCGATTTATGGTCCATCTGGACATAACATTGTCACTGAATCAAACGCAACACACAGTGGCACACGAAGGCATTTTAAACGTGGGAATTTTAGTGGTCATAATAACAAGTCCCACCGAGGATATAAACGGGTCGAAAGACCAAATTACAAGGGCAAGGGCAAACAAAAAGCCCATCAAACAAATCGCCCTACAAAAACCTCGGTGAAAACGACTTGTTATAAATGTGGCATGACGGGACACTGGGCTAATAAATGTCGCACGGCTAAACATCTGGTGGAGTTATTTCAAGCCTCCATGAACCTGAACAAAGGCAAAAATGTGGATGATGCTATTATGGACGATGCTTTTGCCATTAATCACAATGCTACAAAATAAAATATTAGACCCATGATATTGTAAAATACTAGTTTTATGTACTATTTCTTTCTTCCCCTTTTTCTTTATCTTGTTTTTAAATAAATGTGTGTAATATATGTACTCTTATGTTAAATAATATGCATAATTTGTGGTCAAGCTTATGTTTATTTACATATATTGAAGATATGGATCACTCAAGTGATAAAGAGCTATGTCTGATAGACAGTGCCACAACGCACACCATTTTGAGAAATAAAATATATTTTTCTCAAATGACTTTAGTTGAGGCTAAAGTCAATACAATATCAGGTGTTGCGAAGCTCATTGAAGGCTCTGGGAAAGCATATGTGATGCTCCCTAATGGGACAAAATTACTTATAAATGACGCTTTATACTCCAGCAAATCGCGGAGAAATTTATTAAGCTTTAAAGATATGCGTCAAAATGGTTATCACATAGAAACCATGAATGAAAACCAAAAGGAATATCTTTGTCTAACGACAACTAAATCTGGCACTAAATGTATTTGTGAAAAAATGCCAGCATATTCCTCAGGACTATATTTCACTCATATTAGTCCATTCGAAATAAATTTGGTTTCTAACGCAAAGTTAGATGATCAGAAAACATTCATGTTGTGGCATGACCGTTTAGGTCACCCAGGCCATGTAATGATGCATAAAATCATTAAGACTTCACTTGGACACCCATTAAAGAATATAAGGGTTCCAGTATCAAGGGATTTTCCTTGTAAGGCCTGTTCTCTTGGCAAAATGATCATCAGGCCCTCTATGAACAAAATTGCAATTGAATCACCTGCATTTTTAGAAAGGATTCAAGGAGATATTTGTGGGCCGATAGCCCCGCCATGTGGACCATTTCGATATTTTATGGTGTTGATTGATGCTTCAACACGTTGGTCACATGTTAGTCTTTTATCGACTAGAAATTTAGCATTTGCTAAACTCCTTGCTCAAATTATACGATTAAGAGCTCATTTTCCGGATCATTCTATAAAGAGAATCCGACTTGATAATGCAGGAGAATTTACTTCCCAATCATTTAACGACTATTGTATGTCGATTGGGATTGATGTGGAGCACCCTGTTGCTCATGTCCATACACAAAATGGTCTTCCTGAATCTTTGATTAAACGATTACAATTAATCGCTAGACCATTATTAATGAAGTGTAATTTACCTTCATCAGCTTGGGGACATTCTATTTTACATGCAGCAAATTTAATTCGGCTTAGACCGACTGCATATCATGAATATTCCCCAATGCAATTAGTTACTGGACAAGAGCCAAACTTAGCACACATAAAAATATTTGGTTGTGCTGTTTATGTTCCGATTGCTCCACCTCATCGTACAAAAATGGGTCCTCAAAGAAGGTTGGGAATTTATGTTGGATTTGAATCTCCCTCAATAATCAAATATCTTGAACCGATGACTGGTGACTTATTCACCGCACGATTCGCTGACTGTCATTTCAATGAGACAGTATTCCCAACCTTAGGGGGAGAAACTAATAAATCGGACCCAAGTACGAAAGAAATAACATGGAATGCAACAGGATTGTCACACTTTGATTCTAGATCAAATATATGTGAGCAAGAGGTGCAAAAGATAATCCATTTACAAAATGTTGCAAATCAGTTGCCTGATGCATTCACAGACACAAAGAAAGTGACAAAGTCACATATTCCTGCTATGAATGCCCCTGTCAGAATTGAAATTCCAGTGGAGAATTCTAAAAAATCTCTTGCAAATGATTCTTCTGTACTCAAAAAGCGTGGCAGGCCACTTGGATCAAAAGATATAAAACCAAGAAAAACTAAAAGGCCGGAATTGATCTGTGATGCCAAAGATGTTCATCCTTCTGAACAAGAAAATGAACAATTTGAAAATACCGGCATAGAAAATGATATTGACAAAACAAACATCTCAAATGACGATCCAACTTCCTCAAATGAGGAAGATATTCCAGATACTGATAGAAACGTTGATAATTATGAAATTTCAATAAACTACGTTTCTACTAGAATGCAATGGAATCGAAAAGATATTGATATTAATGAGATATTTGTCTATGCCGTTGCCACAAATGTAATGAATGAAAACAATGACAATGAGCCAACATCAATTGAAGAATGTCGGAAACGACACGATTGGCCAAAATGGAATGAAGCTATTCAGGCTGAATTAAAATCACTTGAAAAACGTGATGTTTTTGGACCGATAGTCCCTACGCCAAAAGGCGTAAAACCTGTGGGTTTTAAATGGGTATTTGTGCGTAAACGCAATGAGAAAAATGAAATTGTTAGATGTAAAGTCCGACTTGTTGCCCAAGGTTTTTCTCAAATGCCGGGAATCGATTATGAAGAAACCTATTCTCCAGTAGTTGATGCAACTACGTTAAGGTTTCTCATTGGCATGTCTGTTTTTGAAAAGCTGCAAATGCGCCTAATGGATGTAGTGACCGCCTATCTATACGGTTCACTCGATACAGACATTTATATGAAAGTTCCCGGTGGATTTAAAATGTCTGAAGCTTATAGCTCGAAACCTCGAGACATGTTTTCCATTAAATTACAAAAGTCATTGTATGGACTAAAACAATCTGGACGAATGTGGTATAATCGTCTCAGTGAATACCTTCTCAAAGAAGGATATAAGAATGATCCAATTAGTCCATGTGTTTTCATTCGGCGATCAAATTTGGGATTCGCCATAATTGCAGTATATGTAGATGACTTAAACATTATTGGAACTCCCGATGAAATTGAAAATACTGCAAAATATCTTATGAAAGAATTTGAAATGAAAGATCTCGGGAGAACCAAATTTTGTCTCGGACTTCAAATTGAGCATTTGAAGAATGGAATTTTCATCCACCAATCCAATTACACCGAGAAAGTGTTGAAGAGATTCTATATGGACAAAGCTCATCCTTTGACTTCACCAATGGTCATTCGATCTCTCAACATACACGATGATCCATTCCGTCCCCGAGAAGACGATGAAATACTCGGTCCCGAAGTACCATATCTGAGTGCTATTGGAGCTTTAATGTATTTAGCTAATAATACTAGACCAGATATTGCATTTTCTGTAAATTTATTAGCTAGGTACAGTTCATGCCCAACAAGACGTCATTGGAACGGGATCAAGCACATATTCCGTTATCTCCGTGGTACAGTTGATCTCGGCCTATTCTACCACAAAGATGCAACAGCTTCTTTAATCGGATATGCAGACGCCGGATACTTATCAGATCCTCAAAAGGCAAAATCACAAACCGGGTACGTATTTACTTATGGTAATACCGCAATCTCGTGGAGATCTATGAAACAGACGTTGACAGCTACATCATCAAATCATTCGGAGTTAGTTGCACTATATGAAACCGGAAGAGAATGTGTATGGCTGCGATCTATGATTCAACACATCCAAAATGAATGCGGTATGAAGCCTATTATTTGTCACCCGACTGTGATCTACGAAGACAACAATGCGTGCATAGCTCAGATTAAAGAAGGCTACATCAAAGGTGACAGAACAAAACACATATCACCAAAATTCTTCTCTACTCATGATCTGGAGAAAGAAGGGACGATCAACATTCAACAAATCAGATCCAGTGAAAATCCAGCCGATCTCTTCACCAAATCTTTACCCCCGAAGAAGTTCATGGAACTTGTACAGAAAATCGGCATGCGACGTCTTCATAATTTATACTAAATTCAGGGGGAGTATTTGAATGCACTGCACTCTTTTTCCCTTCATCAGGTTTTTATCCCACTGGGTTTTTCCTGATAAGGTTTTTAACGAGACAGTACATCCAAATACAACGACATTATATGTCATAATCTTTACCCCTTAATTTTCACACTAATCTTCACAATAAATTTTTAAATACAAATAACTATTCTCAAGGATGAACATTCAAGGGGGAGTGTTGTAAAACCCAGGAAATGACAAGTGTTAATTGTTCATCCTTGTCATCATCCTTGTAATTAGGACACTAAGCTTCTTACCATCCTTGTAATCATAGATAGATAGATGGCAAGTTTTAATGATGCCAGCAAGATGTGTAGAATTACTCCTCGATGATTCATCACCAAGCCCAACTAGTATAAATAGGGCTTGATCAATCACTTGTATAGATACTTAGAAATTCAGAAAATCAGAAATCTCAGAGATAAAAGAAGAAGTTATTTAGAGGTTATTAATAATATATCTATCTCTTAAATCTGTTTTTTCATCTTCTTCATTTCACAACAAAAAGAGACTAGTTTTCCTTTTTTCCAAACATAGACTTACTCGGCCCATCATATTTCATTCCAGCCCATTTTCATCTCTGAAGCCAAGTCGACACACCATCAACCAAGGAGCTCCCCAGGCCATCGTAGGAAGCAGAGAACACCGCCCCCAGGTCGTCGCAGGAGCATACGACACCACCCCCAAAGAGTCAAAGACGTCGTCGTCACCTCTGCGGACAGGGTAGATAGACCGCCGCCGCCGCCCTCGCCCATGTCTTCTTCCTACGCCTCCCCTCTGACGACTGTCAAGGTCGCGGCCATGGCAATTTCGCCGCCACCGCCGTCGCCGCCCTATTTTGGGCTAGGGTGAGTCGCCATCTTCTTCTTCTCTGCATGATACCTTTTCCTTCTTGTTCTCTAGCTTCATCAGTTTCAATCCGCCTCCCTATTTCAGATCTGGTGGTGTTGGGGCTGTTGGGGCTCGGGGTTAGGCAGGGAGGTGGTTGTTTGGGCGTCTCTGGGGTCACGTGGTGCAGTGGTGTAGTGGTGGAATGCGGCAATGGCGTGACGGTGGTGGTAGAATGTGGTGTGGCGTGGAAACTTACCCGAATGCGGTAGCCGTAGTAATTTGTAAGTTATCGTGAAATTGTTGCTACAAAGATGTCACCACAAACTTGTCACTGTGGTCGGCGGTGGCCGGCGGTGGCCGGCGGTGGCCGGCGGCATTGGCTGGAGGCGGCGGTGGTTAGATGGCGAAGATGTCGATCATTGTGGTGTGTGGTCAGAGGTTGGGGCTCACTACAGAGTTGTCACTGTCGAGTTGTCACTGTGACTGGCGATGTTGGCGGTGGCCTGTGGCGGCGGCGGTGACCGACGACGTTGGCGGCAACCTGTGGTGGTGGCAGTGGACCGTAACTTTGAAAGTATCACCGTGGAAGTATCACTATGGACGTGTCACTGACTCACTGTGGAACCGTAACTGTGACCGACAACAATCACCGGTCGGCGGCGATCCCTGACCGGTGGCGGGTTGGTGTCACTATGGCGGATGTCACTTTGGGGGTGTAATTGTGGCGGGTCATGTAACTATAAGACAAAGTAACTACAAAGTAGGGATATTTATGTAAGTTTAAGGCTTACTAATCACATTTCTGGAAATTTTAAAAAATGGTTACTTTTTGTCAATCATCCCATTTTTAGTACTACCTCCGTCCCGCTAAGTTTGGGACAAGAGAAGGTGGCACGGTTATTAATAAAAGTGGGTTTATGTGATTGATATTGAATTGATAAAGTAAGAATAAAGTAGGAATGATTTAGAACCACACAAACTTTACCAAATAAGGTATGAGACAATCTTAGTGGGACGGACCGAA
The DNA here is from genome assembly GCA_945859915.1 of Cuscuta epithymum. Classification (NCBI taxonomy): domain Eukaryota; kingdom Viridiplantae; phylum Streptophyta; class Magnoliopsida; order Solanales; family Convolvulaceae; genus Cuscuta; species Cuscuta epithymum. The sequence continues at coordinate 544,259 of CAMAPF010000067.1, read as the reverse complement.
ATGGTAAAATGGGACAATCATAGCGGGACGGAGGGAGTACTATTTATGGCAAAACCCCCAAATCAAAATCAGTTAATCGGATAAAACCAAGAAGCATATGAAGTGGGACTACAAAAATTCTTTTAAAATTAACATAAAAGATTATATATTAACACGAACTTTATGTGAGAGTTTTCATAAAATTTAATAAGTGAGAATTGTCATAAAAATACACATAGACCTAAGATGTGACATAGCAGTCGTTTTCTAATATTGCAGTTATTTTGTCCTAGCAGAAATGAATGGTTGAAGTAGATTTAGAAACATAAGTGAAAATATTAAGAACTAATCATAAGTGAAAGGCTTTTATTGCTGAACAGAAAATCCATAGTTTCAATCAAGAAGCATAAGTATTCTTAGGACTCTTTAAAAATTAGTCAAAACTGAAGATGCCTGTTTTCTTATCATTTTGCAACTAAACCAAACATAATGTCCAAATCAATAGTATAGTTTGATCTAACCTGAATAGTATTCTTAAATTTTTAGCGACTAAAAAGAGTTTCATTTACATCCCAAATATGCAAATAAAGATTTATTTAAGAAGTTCAAACTACACCTTATGCCTTATGAGGTAGAGTGTTTTGAAAGTTTCGATTTGAATAATCATATTTGGATTTTCATTTACTTATGAGGATTTAAGAGGTCAAAAGTGCAGTGAGCTGAACCTAGAAGTCTCAAACACTTATGGACATGAAATAACTGCTAAATAATAAAATAGACTTCAATAGAAATTATATCAAAAATAACATTTAAAATGACCTATGACTTACAATGTTTTGAAAGAGCAATTAGTACAAATATGGAATATGAAACTACATAAAGAACAAAATCTGCAATAGTAATCTCAAACCCTAACAGTTGTTAATTATTTAAAATTTCATGAAGAAAGCGGATAAAAACTAAAACATGAACTTGGAGGTATAAATTGGAATGGTTAAGAATCCTGGTAGGCAGTGGTGGATAGAGGGGGGAGACAAGGGGGGCTGCTGCCCCTTCAAAAAAAATCTAGGTATATTTACCCCAAAAATTTTAATGTAAATGTAATTGTATGTATATTTATGTACTGCTGCCTTTGCTACTGGAAATTCCTGCGTCCGCCGCTGCTGGTAGGCATAGAGATTACCCTTTTTGGTTACTAAATTAAAAGAGTGTCAATTACCTCCAAAATCTCCATATAAAGTAAAACGAAACTGGAATGTTACAGAAAGTAATGAATAAGACAAATGGATGTTCCATATAAATCAACATATTTCAGAACTTAAGGCTATTCTAATTAATTACAATATTGTCAAATGATATTGCTAGAGTTTTAGAATCAACGTTGTCTTAGAATTTGATGAAGAATCATATATATCACATAAATTTGTGATGTACCTTTTAATATTACACTGTAATTACATTGTCACTCCTAGTCCAGAGCCACTTTGATATGGGTTAGCTACTGCACTGACACCGGAAGACAAACATTATCATATCACAATTCTGAAATATAAAATCTAATACTTCGTATGCTTTTCTCATAAAAACATTTTATTGAACACCTTTAGCTTATATGGTGAAAGGGAGCAATCAAAGACATGCATGTTGAGTTTTCTCCTAATAGCAAGATTAAATTGTGATAATTGTCGTATATTAAATCTTCATGTCTACTGCAACGTATCAATAAATTAAAATTTTCCAGAGATGGAAAGTTAAAAAATTCGACCATGCACAGTAAATTTTTTCGTTCGGATTCTTGTCCACTAAGAGCATCTCCAATGCACTTCTTTCAAAAGAGTATAATTTGGACACGTCAGACAATTTTGAAAGTATAAATGAAATTCTCTCTTCAATGCATTCTTTCATTAGTTCGGTTAAGTTGATGTGGAACCACGACTTTGAAACCGACTGTTGGATTTTAGAAAGAGTGTTTAACATGCTGACTCATTAAAATAAGGTAACCGTTTCCGGTTTTTAAGCTAAACGTGCAGCAACGAAGATGGATTCCGTTGCTGTATGCACTCGTTATTTTTATAGATATACAAAACAAAAGTCCTAGTGTCGAATCTTTTATCAAAACCAAAGCATCCAACACAAGTATAACAACAATACAAAGAGCAGATTTCTGTCAAATTAAACTCATCTTGATTTTCTTTACTACAGACCTAATAAATTAAACTCATGCATTCTTCAAGATTTATGTTTTCACCGATGATGAATAGTTGAATTTGGTAGGATAATTCATTATTGTGAGCTCCTTTAAAGGATAATGTCTGCTGGAGGTTTGTTCTTTATCCGATCAGTAATGCATTACCTTTTATATACTATTTTTGTTTTGGAATTAAATAAACAATGGAAGCATAATATTTCAAGTGGTTAACATTACGCATTGGAGATGTCTATTTACTTTCTTTCGATCAGCATTTTACGTGGATTGAATGCTATCTCTCTATTTGACATTTGGCAAAATTTAACTTCTGTTGAAAGAAGAGCATTGGAGATGCTCTAAAATTTTAATTACTCTTTACCCGAGTATTTATTTTGTCATATAATTGAATCTTTGATTGAATGGATTGGATTCGCTATCAACAAGAGCATCTCCATTCATGCTTCTAGAATAAACGGATTTTTTTGTCACATGGAAAATCTGAAATAATTTTTAAACTTGATTAATCACCTCAACCATCATCAGATTATTTGTGGGACATGCACCAAAATTAACATGTAACGTGTGTTTTCGCGTGCTGAATTGTGTAATAATAAGAAAAAGTAAGGTTGAAGTTACTTTTATGACTGTATTGGTTGAAGTTACTGTAGATGATCATTTTAGCTATTTTTACATATATATTTTTCTTTATTTTATTAATATAATATTTTTTAAAAATATTTTTTTCCTTAAATCAGCATAATCAGCCAATGCAACCACTTCAGCCAAAACTTCATAAGTTTCCGCCGAATCAACTAATTTTCATGTTAGCAAGCGGGCAGAATTTTCTATATAAGGACTTATTTGACCCCTTTTTTGCAACTTCGAGGACCAAACTGACCCTTATCCCCTATATATACACATGCACATTGACAAATCTACCCGCCATCACGTCATTCCACAATTAACAAAAATTGTAAAATTAGCTTCCGTAAACTATCGCACTAAAAAGGTGTTTAAAGCATATAGAATCACTCTTTCCAATGTTTCTATTAGGGGTGGGCATAACGGTTTGGTTTAACCGAACCGAACCGTACCAAACCGAACTAAACCAAACCATATGCGATTTGGTTTGAGTTTGGTACTATTTCTTTCAAACCGTATTAAACCGAATCGAACCGAAACCGAAACCGATAAAACTCAAAACCGAACCGAACCGAACTAAAGAAACTCAAAAAAACTTTCATATATTATTAAAATTGGTGGTTTGATTTGGTTTGGTTGGAGTTTACTTAAGTAAACTGTTTGGTAGACATTTGCTCAAACCAAATGTTTGCCTCTTATATGCGTTCAGTATGGAGATTGTAAGTTTGGTAGTACCAGTGAAATACGACAATGTGTTTGCCCATTATATGTATACATTAGGGAGGTTGTAGGTTTAGTGACTTGGTGATTTGGAGTGAAACATAACTGCCCAAACTCCTAAGCCCTCACCCACTTCTATTAACCATTTAAATCATTGCTATTTTCCTCATTGCACACAGGTAAATCACTACTTATATTTTATTTATGTTGGCACATTGCATGTACACCATTGCTATTTTACGCACAACACCAAAAAACTCTATTTTGATTTTATTGCTTTGTTTTAGTTTATTTGGTTTGGATTTAAACTAAAATAAACCATTTCAAATTAGTAAATGTTGACTTAAAAATATGAAATTATACATTATTTTTTTAACTTTATAAACCGAACATCAAACCGAACCGAACCGAAAATTTCTCGAACCGAACCGAAATACATTTTTCGCCAAACCGAACAACTTGAAACCGAACCGAACCCGATAAAAACCGAACCGTAAACCGATTTGCCCAGCCCTAGTTTCTATATCTAATGCTCTTCCATGGATTCACACGAATGAATCAAATACTAGTCCAAAAATCTTCAAATAATCTAGATTCAAATTTTGATATCAGTTTTTTTAGAAAATAATCTTTTCGAATAATCTCATTTTGTCAATCATAATCTCAAAGAAAATTATCAATATTACTCAATTAATCTCTAAATAATCTAAACAATGAGGATGCTCTAATAAAAAATTTGCCCTGGAGCGGAGACATTGATAAAACAAATTTCTAATTGACCGATTTTTTAGTGTACAATTGAAGTAATTTTGGGTTGATTTGAGGCTGATTGTACATTTATTTATTTATTTATTTATTGCATGTTCTTTTTTTTAAAGAATTCATTGCATGCTCTTATGGATACGTATATATAGCCATTCTTACATTCGTTAAATATTTAGGCAATTGGAGTGTACGTGTTGGACAAGGAATAGGAATGAAGTAAATCATTATATCGTTGTTTACTTGAACTTCAAGTCTTGAAGACAATATTAGGAAAGGGTTCGAACGTCGGTCCATATCAAATACCATCCCGCCCCTAGAAGAATATATATACTCGTATATATATTTATAGCTTGAAGAAGTTAATAACACTATTGATCATACGTAGTATTATTATAGCTATTCTATCACTGTTACTCCGTCTCTGAGCATAATCAACATTCATCCATGGGTTACGAATCCCAGAAAAACGTTCTTGATGACAATCTTGAGGTTCTAGATGATTACAAATGGAAGCCGCGGAAGGGGTTGATTAAGAAATCTAGTGGGAAAGAGACCGCTCCAGATCAGACCGGGTTTGAGAATGGCGTCCAGGAGAGCAGTGGGGAGAAAAGGAAAGGGAAGAATATGAGGGAGAAAGGTGAGAAAAAGTTAAAAATAAAGAAGAGTGGAGGGTTTTCCAATGAGGATGATCAGGAGCTCAAGGAGTTGTGGGACATTGTTGCTGGTGGCGATCCCGAGGATCACCAAGATGGTGCTAAGACAGTTGATGATGATAACTTCATTGAAGGTGAAGAGGATAATGAAATAAAGGGTCTATTCAAGGTGGGGAAGAAAAAGAAGAAAAGTGAAAAAAGTGCTCATGAAATCTCACTATTAGTTGAAAGTGTGATGGCTGAACTAGAAGTTGTTGCAGAGGAAGATGCTGAGTTGAATAGACAGTCCAAACCTGCTATCAATAAACTTACAAAACTGCCTCTTCTTACTGATGTCCTGTCCAAGAAACAACTTCAGCAAGAATTTTTAGACCATGGAGTGTTGACACTTCTTAAGAATTGGCTTGAGCCTCTTCCAGATGGAAGCCTGCCCAGCATAAATATTCGTGCAGCAATCTTAAAGATCTTAACAGACTATCCAATTGATTTAGAACAGTATGATAGAAAGGAACAGCTGAAAAAGAGTGGTATTGGAAGGGTGATAATGTTTCTTTCGAAGTCGGATGAAGAGACCATGGGTAACCGGAAGCTTGCAAGGGACTTGGTTGAGAAATGGAGTCGACCCATATTCAATAAGAGCACAAGGTTTGAAGACATGAAGAACTTTGAAGAAGAGAGGTCTCCTTATAGGAGGAGGCCACCAGTGAAAAAGCCAGTGAATAAAGCTTCAGGAATGCAATATAGGGATGACGACCTTGATTTGGCTGAATTTTCACAGGTGCAGAAGCCTGGCCAGTCATCTGCCCGGAGGCAACTTACTTCCAGACCTGAACCCATGTTAATGGATTTTGTGGTCCGTCCTCAATCAAAAATTCATCCTAATGAAGTTAGGGTCAGGGCAAAACCAGTAGAGTTTAACGAGCGCCAAGTTAAGATAATAAAGAAATTGGAGCAACTAAAAGCATCAAAAAAGAAGTCTCTCCAAGCTTCAAAAATCAGCGTGGATGGTCGTCGGATGATCATTGATGATCGAGCATCTGTAATTCATCCACTGTTATGTAAACCAGGTGGGGGTTCATGTGCTGCTGGGAGGAGAGACCTACTGAAAGTAAAATGTCAGCCATGAAAACAATAAACTTTGGAGTTGTGATTTCAACATCCCAAAATGTCACCCACCTTTTAGCTTGCTTTACTCCGTATTATTTTTAGAAGATACAGGCTGTTACTATTAGTTTATTTTAATTAATTAGTATTGATATGCTACTGTATATTACTATTATCACTATTACTAGGTACAGTATTATGTTACTCTCAAGTTACCCATATTTGTTATTTCTACAACCACTGTTTTTAGGAAACTTAAACCTTGAGTGGAAAAAAGTAAAAAACAGATCATCCCACACCTGAATACGAAGTCATCTAGGCTTCTATTACCTCTCATCTAGACTTTTATTACTTGAGTCTCGGTCATATCAACATGTCTCACTTCTTTCTGAACACTGCTTATACATGTTTTTATCATGTATTAAATTTGATCATTCATTGCTTGCAAGTTGCGGAAGTGCAAGGTCTCGCTGAATTGGTTCGACCGTTCGAGTTACATTGTAGGATCCGTTCCTCGATTCCCCTTCCAGTTGGAATAAAACATTGGGAATTATACAATGACAATAGTTGGAAGACTGAAATATGCATTAGCCCATAACAAAAAGAGCGGATACAATTGGCAATTTGCAATCGAAATGGTTTCTCAATAACTAAGTAACTAACTAATGGTTTATGTGGACCCATTCAAAATCACACTTGAAGGATATCAACTGACTAATAACAACTATATATATCCTAACGGAAAAGCACAACTCTGAGCGATATATTTCTACAGAACTTTAGACTGGTTAAAACAATTGTTGGCGGAGTTGTTGGGTCTCTTCCCTAAGTAACCGTAGTTCCCTCATAATCTCTGCTTGATTTTCCAGGATTGAATTCATAACACCAGACACTTCAACCTGCACAAATTTGAAAAATTTCAAGGACTTCAATTATCTTACAGTAGTATATAATAATGATAAGAACATATTAGGTTCTAAATTTCTGCCTTAAACCCAATTAGGATTCAATTTGGTCAGAAGCTATGAAATTTGGATCCAATTTAGTCATCATCATAAGCAAACACATTTATTTGTTATTTGAGCACAATTTGCAGGAAGGCTAAATTGAGTTAGCTTGCATTTTTTAGAACTTTACTATGGGGACTTAGGGGGTCATAATAATTGAATGAGGGATCAGATTAGGTATAAAGTATGTATAATTATCATACCTCGTGCATATGAAATTGTCTTAAAATTTCAATGTGGATGTCTCTCATGGCCGTGTGAATGGATTTGTGGGATGACTCAAGAGTTTCTTCAAGGGTACGTTGATAAAGCTGTAGGGTAAATGAATTTCCCTGCTGCTGTGGGTCCGGCTGAGAAGTGTTGTTTTTCATATATGTCTTCACATCGCCCTGTCCCAAAAACAAATGTATGGTGCATGTTCAGATTTGTTCAATATTGACCTCAAGCATGTCTAGAATTCACTGTACTGAGAAAATATTATCAGTATCACATGTTTTCCTGCTAGATAGTTTTCCAAGAAAATAAGTTATTCAATGCATATTATTACATTAATGGCGTAGTATTTAGCATAACACAACAAAAAAAACACTGGTGCAAGATAATGACTTTTTCCCACAACAAGGAATATAGGCATGAATTTATGGCTAGAAATGAGATGCTTGAAGCAAAGGCTATTGATGTGCATAAAAGAGTTATTAGATGCACATCTTGGAATCATATACTCCATATTTTACCTATGCCCCATTGAGTCTTCACAATTTTTTCATGGGTCCCGCTTAATAAATTTCAACCAGATAGTTCAAATTTTAAAGGAAATATCATTTTCCACCACACAAAAAATGGCTAGATTCTGTTTTCAAGAAAATAAGCCACTTTGACCCGCAGGCCGCAGAATGGTTATCCACTTAACACTTCAGAATGGAGAAAATTGTTTTCTGTTGCCGAACCACGAAATTTCGGAAAACATTGTCCCATTATTAGCCACTTTGACCCGCAGGCCGCAGAAGACTCTTTCTTTTCTAAGCGTGAACAGAAAACATATGGATAAAGATAAAATGATGCAGCACATTAGAAACGCCGATTATATTTGCAATCTTACATTCATTGACTGGAAAACACCAGTTGCTTTGGGTGATGAAGAAACATCAGACCTTGACAATAAGCTTTGTAAAAGCTCATCCCTCGTTTCAGCACCAGTTTTCTTGGTTTTGGGCGAACCGACAGACAGAGTTCCATCACTGAGTGAACTGAGTGACGGTGCACTGCTAATTCTCTCTGCATAACTGGAAAGCCTTCGAGGCACTGATAATGATGCTGGACCAAGAGAGTCCAGATTGCCCTGAAAAAATGGAGAACTTGAAGGAACATGAACTGCAGTTCCCAAAGAAGTATCTTCCTTTGAGGTTTCCCTGACACGCAAATTATCCAATCCCAGGCTGGAAATTGATGAAGTACTTTGAAATCCAGAAAACGATGTTCCTGATGCAAGGAGGCTACTACTTGAAGTAGGCATTGCAAATCTGGATTGACGAAGGTGGGCTCTCTCAGAAAATCTCTCACCACCACCCCAAGCTTCTGGAGTAGGAGTTAATGATGAAGAAGCTTCCGGCTGGGAAGGAGCAGAAGAAGCCAGGTGTGGAAGGGAACGGATGTCATCCTGCAGCAATGGCATGCATTAAGAGTCTACTTGGAACCCGGAGAATGCCAGAGAAACAAAATGTGGAGAAATCTGCGGAGAAATATCAAGAAAGAAAATTTGGGAAAATAATGATGGTCTTATACTCTAATTTATAAATCAATTTTACATATTTTTCCAAACTCATGTTATTTATGTACAGTTATATTATATAAGACTTGGAAATATAAAGCTATGCGATATTTTGAATTCTTTAATTAAATTTTCCTTATTCCGTACCATATTTGTTCTCCAAACATAAACTTAAAAATATTATCTAACAGAACCATTTGATTCCAAGGAAAACGAAATAGAGGTGATTGAAATGTTATGCATATTACTATGTGGATCTTTAATTTTTAAATCTCCCATATTAATCAAAATATAGACGGAACCTTCAAAATCCTTTCGTTCAAAAACCATTCATTCACATAGAGCCGATCGAAAATGCATGGAAAACTACATCATAAAAGGCAATATAAAAACCTGTGTGGATACTGAGCTAGGTTTCCAATCAAACACTGACGGGTTATCACTCCCACCTTCATCTAGAAGAGGGAATCTCCTAGCAGAAGGAAACGAAAATGTTGTGGTCTTATCACCGTCCTTTACAATGCCATGCTCATCCCACAACTTATTAAGTGAGGGAGTTATTGGTTGAACATCAACAAGTGGGGAGAAAACTTCCATATCATCCTTAACGTTATAACGGGGAGCGTTTAGTCTGCCCAAACCTCCAGCACCCTTCCACGAATCATTTCTAACCGGTGACTCCTCAGGGGTAAAGCGTGTGCCTAACATGGGCCCAGTACCTCGAGAACCTAATAATGTTGTGGATGTTGAAAGCGTTGATGAAGTGAATGCAGGAAGTGGGTCGGGCATTAGAACTGAATCCTCCACTGAAGTTCCCAAGAGAGCTATCTCTGAGGTGCAGTTGTTTTCATTTACAAAGATGGGCTTTGATCTTTGCCAGCAAAGACTAGTGACAGCCTGGTTAAGAGAAAAATATATAGAACTTTCACACGAGAAAAAGTAAAAATATTCCATGCAAAACAGTAAGAACGTTTTTGGCATCATGGAAGGTCACGTTTAAATAACTTTTTAGTCAAATAGGGCCCAGTTTTATAAGTCGAGTTACATTTTCAAGTAAAATTCTAAGGGTATAAGTGACCATTCGTCATTTGTAGAAGCAAGTACTGTGATTGAGCTTGACTCAAACATGACTACTTTTTCCATGGTTGGCAGAGATGCTTTCTCTCACTTTACCAATGGGCTTATGGTCTATCATTTAAGGCTTTGTTTGGTAGGCTTAAATGTCTTATTCTGCTTACCAACAGAATACGTAGTTTTTGCCTTCTTTATTAGCCAGATCTTTCTGAAAATCCAACATATTTATCCATTTCAAATATTCACAAAATACCACTACTATTTGAAAACACTCAACTTCTGAAAATAGAGTAGTATAAAACTAAATTAAACAGCTGGTTTCTGGTAATTACTAATGAACAAATTATATAAACACAAATACTATTTATTGAATCCTTAATTTAACCTTGAGAGATTAACTCAGAACAAGGTATCACCTCGGAATTTCCATAGGCACGTTGAACAGTCAAAGGTTGTAATTTCCCACGAGTATCATAAATTACCACCCGGCCACTACTCGTCCCAGCTGCCAGTGTTAATCCATCATCTGTATATGCAAGCGAAGAAAACGGTGCCTCATAAGGAATGCATAATGCTGGCCGTCTAGACCCTAAATCAAACGTGTAGAGCTTCTTATCCAAACCAACGCTAGTGATAATCTGCCAAAGTGTTGAATAAAAAACATAAATAATAATGGGCACAGTTATAGCTCAGTAATCATACTTCTCTCTTAATCCCAATGAACTAGCCTTGTAAAATGTGCAACTGAAAGTCTGAAGCGAGAGAAAAAATAACCTTGTCATTTGATGGTGAAAAACTAACGCCAGTAGTTGGGGCAGAATGCTGCTTTAACCAAGAAACCTGTGAAACACCCAAGCAAAATGTCTTTTCATTATCTGAAAGGATGTAACCAATACACGGGTTAAGACACAGCACAAAGGTTTACTACAACTTATAAGGTTGTCAAAACTAGAGACTTGAGTAAAGCTGTAAGAATTCCAAGGTCTAAGTGGTGAAAATACTATTTTTGAGAAAGTCGCCCAGAAAATAGTGTTAACTTCTCTAGGAAGATGTGATTAAACCTTTAATTCCTTATTCTTTGGTTGGAAGATTTGGTCGAGGAGGGGCACAGGGAAGAGGGGAAGGAACTAGAGATATAAAGACCTCCACACTCATATCTCACTTCCCCAATTTGCCAGAGTTGTTTTTTCAAATTTTTTACCGAAACTTTTCTACATTACTAGTGTTATGCATGTAGGTCTATATATTTTTCTACAGTATTAGTGTTACAACAAAAATTTATATCAAATCAAACTTCTTTACATATTTATTCAAAAACACTCATTAGTTTTTGGCTTGGGAATACGATGGAATAAAGCAAAATGGTTTACTAAACTGTATGTGCTTCTTTGTTATGAAGCAACAGTCGGTCAATGCAATTTTCAACACAATTTTCACTATGGGTCATCCGGAAACCATCTCTGTGCTTTAGTACCGGGGTAAGACTGCGTACATCCGACCCTCCACTCCAGTACACCAAACACAATCAACTTTTTAACACCTTCATTTTAGCCCCTGCCCTTTCATCATTTCTCATCCCTCCTCAATTTTGAAACGGACAAGGCCTTAGAGTTAGATGTGCTTGTATGATTAAGGAAATACTGAGATGAACATGTATCAAATTGTCAATAATACAAACCTTAGGGCTGCGGCCAGTTGTATCCCAAAGATGAATAGATCCATCATCACCAGCTGTAACCAACAGGTGTCTACTAATCCTAGAATAGTCAAGCACTCTCAAAACCTAGTCACAAGTAATCGAAATAATATCTAATGCATCAGAAAAGAAACTGAGATTATCATCAAAAGCTTCAGAAGATAGTATTTCAAAAGAAGTACTCCAATTTTACTTCCATGACTAATAAGCCATTCTCACTTTTGGTCCCTGAATTTCATTGTTAGCACTTATGGCCTAGAACTATAGAACTTTTTGCCATATTTGTGCTTCCAATCACTCATCAGGCTAACTTACATAAAACCTCCAGTTGATTTTTGTAACTATATAAGTGACCAGAAAGTACCAAAAGCGGCAAGAATCCGTAGTTGTTGGGCAATGCGGGAAAACTGAACATCAGGCACAAAAGGTGAGAATGGCCTTAAGAGTTGCGAAATCAAAAGTGATATATTTTCCAGTTTCTACAAGAACTTCATTAATACGAACCTGCTCATTAGGATCCTTGAGTTCAGCAGCTCTAGCCCCAGAAGCAAGGTTGTGGAGCATAAGATCACCTTTAAGGCTAACAGAAGCTAAGTGCTCATCTTTGCAGTTATACATTGCACCGGTTATTGTATCGCTGTGACCTTTCAACCATTTAATGCATCTTTTCCGCTGCAAGTCCCATATTCTAACAACTTGACCACTTCCTCCAGAACAAAGATACCTTGATCCTTTGTTATTAAAATTAATGGTCGTGAAGGATTCCTGCAGTGACATCCATATGATGTACAAAATAGAGGAAATGTGTTCTTAATACTTACACATATTAACAGTAAAATTCTAGGAAATGGACTAAACAAATTTACTCAATGTCTCAATATAGGGGGGGGGGAAATTAGTTGCACAAAAGTTGTACATCAAAAGCTTCTTTGTATGATTACAATCAAGCTCTGTGCCAGATGCTTGTTATAACTCCTACTACTCAAAACAAAATGTCAAGAGTTGACCAATCCCAAGCATGAAAAAAGGAAACTGCCTACCACAGCTCAAACATCTACATAAGCCTATAACTCCTGCATCATACTGCGCTATAAGCCTTTGTTTGGTTCAGGTGAAATAGGAGAGAAAGAAATAGACGGAAAAGAAATAGGAAAGAAATGGAAATTTTTAGTTGTTTGATGGGAAGATAAATAGGAGGGCAAGAAAAAAAAATGCAGGGTCGTGCATCCTTCTTAAATCTTCTCCATCATGTGGGGAATTAGGAAAGAAGTGCATTCCTTCTCATTTTCTACACACTTCTTCTCAATCTCTCGCCTAATAATGAACAAACAAAATCCATCATATCTCTCTTTCTCACCCATTTCTCCTTTCTCTATTTCTTTTTCACACACATTCTTTGCTTTAGAAATAAAAGTTTCTTCAAATAGCACTTAAAAGTGAAAATGCATAAGCTGCCCGAAAAGTGCCCCTAACCACATTGCCACAGGCAATCTTTCATTTATTGGCACCGAATTAGAAAACGTAACATTTTTGAAGTGCATATACAAGCTAAATTCCAGCATTTCACATTATCAGACCTGATCTGGAAACAAACAGAACCAACAAAAATTACCTCGATACCATCACCGCCATCGCTGCCTGATGCCGGAATAGTTCCCATTGACTGTCCATTCTTTCTCCATAGAGAAATCTTTTTGTCATCCCCGGCACTTGCTACCACCAAATCTGGAATAACCCAAATTCAGACCCAATTACGGGTGCTTGTGAAGAAATTTTGAAAAACGTATGGTGAAGAAACCGAGCAAATAGTTAAAGGTACCGACTTGTGTGGTTCCACTTGACGGAGTTAACTTGCAATCCCGGCGAGGGAGTGTAGGTGAGAATGCAGGTATCCCGCGGCTCCAACGAGAGGTCAAAGAGCTTCACGGTGTCGCCGCCGCTAGCCGCCAACAGTGTCTTTATTGAATCCGCCGAACTCATCTGCCGTACCGGAGGTTCAGAGTCAGGCAAGGGCACCTATAACTACGCCTTTCAGTTATACCTCTAGAGGATTTTGAATTTTCAGTAACGTAATGAAGTGAGCAGCAGTTATACACAGCACTTTTTGCTGTGTGTCCGATTTGATCATTCGATTTTGTAGGTTTTCATTTTTTCTCAAAAAAAAGAAATGTACTAGTAACACTTCGATTTGAAACACTACCGGACTGCGACAGACTAACTTTATTATCACATTTTTTTCATAAATTTTGTTTCAAAAATATTTTTAAAAGTACCAGAAAGAATAACTAATCTAGAAATATTTTTTTAGCACCTAATTTAGAGATAGTTTAATTATTGGTTGTATCTACGGAGGAGACTTGATGAAGACTCATCACTCATGTAATCATGTATGAATGAGTGGGGTTAGCTCCTTGTAGTGGAGGGAAGCTTCATGGATAATGCATCGACATAAATAAAGAAAAGGATCAGAGGCTTTCTACTTTTCTCAAATCGTTACATAAGGTAATCTACTCATAAAAGTGTCACCAACATGCATTTACTTTTAAAAAACGACCATATCAGGCATAATGACCGGCTAAAGACCATCTAATTCCGGTTTCCGCTTACCTAGCACTTATTTTAGTAAATGTGGCTTTTTTTCCATATCGGCTGCATAGTCAGCCTAACTTAGACATACCTGCTAAAGAAAATAAGAGGATCAATATCCAATCTGACTGCGAGTCTGCGACTAGGGTTTTGGAGAAGGACGGAATCCGCTATTGGGGACGATGATTGAGAGTGAGTTTTTCGTTTTGCCGCTTGTGATGTGACTGGGTGCGTTCGTTTGCATTTAAATCTTGCCTTGGGAAGCCGGCAACAAGAATGGTGACAGCACACGAAAGAATAAGGTTTGATGTTAGATTAGTTGCCAATCATATCCTATACTGTATATTCCATTTCTTTATCTAGCTTATAGTAATATAATACCACACGCCTATTGGTACTTCCGTACTTGTATAATCATTTTTGCTATTGACCGGCTAAATTAAAAGCAACAGTAACACTAGGAGCAGATGAAGACTAAGAATGATCATCATAAAACTTTATGTATTTGTTGTACACGTTCTGAATTTACTATGTTCAATATTACTGATTTGTTAAGGTGAAATATATTTTAGTATCTGAGGAATTTGCATCTGAACTCCTAAATTTCATTGCTCTGTTTTTGCCTTAACGTATATAGTTTAGTAAATTTCATTACTAACGATGTAAATTTCATTACACTGGAATATGGAATGGTTTACTTTTTAGAAAATTATGGATTATGCTCTTTTGAATAGTGGGCTGTCAAACCTTTCAATAAAAAATATCTACAGAATTTACATATTATATGTGGTTTACAAGCCTGATATGTTTGAGTAGGTTCAATAAATTGCAATTATAGAGTTTCTTACAAATTTGATTAGTTATCTATTTCAGTACTCAATCTATCAGTGTTTTCATTTTCAGAATGTTTTTGAAATTTTATACAATTTCAAGAAAATGCCAGATCTTGCATATGTAAATGGTATTGTTGAGAGTATTGTTCTAGATCCAGATATGATTTCATACCCTCACTTGATGAAGTATATCATAGAGGATATGTATAAAAAATGGATTCACTGACATTTAAATTGCCCGACGAGAGTCTACACAGGTTAAGACCATTATGTGATGATGCTACTACTCTGCAACTAATTGAGATGGCATTTTCTTACGGAGTAGTAGAAGTGTATGTGGAGCACGGAATTAATGAACCTGAACTTGTTGACCACTTAGGGTCGCCTGCAACATTAACTGTGGGGGGAAATGGCATTTCATCAAGGGTTCTGGCAGACCATCACAGTGAGTGTAAAGACACGAATGAAGAAGAAAAAGACAGTGAGGTAGTACCAAATGGAGAAGGTGAAGACCATGAAGAAGACATGTCATCCGATGATGATCAAGCTTCCTTAGAGGGCGAAGAAGATTTAAACGATGACAACGATGAGCAATTAAAAAAGGCTCAAAGCGATTGGGTAAACAGTAAGGGTACATGGACAAGTTTAGAGTCCGAATTTGACGGTGAGGAAGAATGTAGTGAGTATTATGACTCTGAAGACCCCCTAGTTTGCACTTAGATTCTGAAAACGAAGAGGGCAATCCGGTGGATTCAAAAGTGAAGAAGAAATTGAAATGTCCATCATACAATCGAAATTCAGATTCCAAAGACCTTGAGTTGTATATGTTGTTTGAAGATGCAAGGGAGTTCAAAACTGCTATAATAAATTATGAAGTTCATTTTAAGCAGGATTTTAGATGGGTAAGGAATGGGCCCATGAGAGTTTTTTGGGCTGCGGGTATGCGGTGCCAGCAACAGCCAGCCTGCCGGTGCAATCGAACCGCGTGGCGCTTCGCATGTGCTATAAAGGGGGAGGAGCGTGCTACACTATCCACAATTGCTTTTAGTTTAGCGGTAAGCGCAACGATCCACAATTGCCACGCGGTTCGATTGTAGGGTTCGATAGTGTAGCACGCTCCTCCCCCTTTATAGCACATGCGAAGCGCCACGCGGTTCGATTGCACCGGCAGGCTGGCTGTTGCTGGCACCGCATACCCGCGGCCCAACAAATATACACGTTAGGGATGACGTGGCCCAAACATTTACTAAAATCGGGGCCAGGTAAGCAGGAACCGGGATTAAGCGGTCCTTAACCGGTCGTATGCCTCATATGATCGTTTGTAAAAGTAGATGCATGTTGGTGACACTTTTATGAGTAGATGGCCTTATGTGACGGTTTGAGAAAAGTAGAAGGCCTTATCTGAACCTTTTCTCACATAAATATGAGTGTTGTGGATTAAAATAATCTAAAGTTGTATGAATGGTTTTTTTTTGAAAATCCAATAAGTAATTTATTCATCATACCAAAGAAATCTTGTTGCAAGAAAGGGAGAATTGATTTGACCAGCAGCCAACAAAGAAAACTATGTTGAGCAAAAAAGTTGTATGAATCATCGGTTTGACCAAGCATCGAAAAAGAGATTCAGTTGAGCACTTTCTTTTTCTTAGAGCGAGAGGCTGGTTCGGGTGCAGGGCGAGTAGTTGAAGCAAAACAACAAAGTTGAAAAGTATTGTCAATCATGAAAAACGAAAACTCACCAGATTGATTACACCGATGAGAACTCCACAGCCTCTATACATCGCTAGGAGAAAATCACATCGCACGATGATGACTATTTTGTATAATTGCATACCATTGATCTAAATTTTGAGTATAACAGAGTCAAGTCATTGCTCTCTAATTGTTACTAGTATGATTTTAGCCTTCACTATATTTAAATCTTGGTTATAAATTATAACTCTCCGTTGTGTGGATTAATATATTGTGCATAGTAGTATATCATTGGATGGTGCATCTAAGCTGAATTTGAGTTGTGGGTATTATTGGGTTTGCTTGATTGTGATGGTCTCGATTTTTATAGGGCATGCTACAAGTATAGAAGTTGAAGATGTTGAAATATTTTCCATTTTATATGTGGCCTTAGGACCATTTATAATAATTATTTAATTATTACTATGTTAATAGTAATTATGCCAATATGATATAATGTGTTCTCGTCTTACCTAAACGTTACTTGATGGGAGTAATTGTAATTATTATAAGGGGATAATTGATTTCCCATTAGGTGCCTTTTAATCAATTAAATGAGATGGAAAGACATGACTATTACTTGGTGTCCATTCTCTTATATTCATACGAAAGAATATGTTCATTTACTCATGTCTCTTTACTAATGTCCCTAGAGACTTATAAATAGCACCATAACACTTCTCTGGGATACACATCTATAACTCGATCATTAATTACTATTGATCAATCCTCCATCACTAATAAGGCACCATAATGGGAATCATTGTTTCATCATCAAACAAGATAAGAATTCCTTCAAGTAAATCATATCATTCATACTTGTTAATTTTTATTGTGTTTGATTTGATTAGAGAAGTTTACTGGAAACGTTAATTCGTTAAGATTATTCAACATGTGGTATCAGAGCTTTTCTCTTAATCAATTCAAACCAGTTTTGATATTAAGAATCCTAATACCCATTTTTTAAAATAATCAAAGCTTTGTGATGATAAGATGAAATTGATGAGTATATATAAAATACGGAGTATGTACTTACCTTCATATGGAAGTCTAGTTTTGGATTCTGTCAGACATCAAGTATAATTCAAATTGGTGTTTGCGAAACTGTAATTTAGCGTTTCGGGTAAATTTCTTAACTGCTGTGTCGTGGACTTAACTTTCCTTTAGTACCGCATCGTGAATAATTAGACTGCTACGGTAAAGGAAGCCATATCCCTTAATCGTAATAAGTATCAACGATCAGATGAAGAGGAATTGAAGTGCCGCTTTCATCAAATTTTAATCAAAGTTTTGCCACTCGTTTTTTCTTTTGACTTGGTTTTATATTATTATTATTATTATTATTATTATTATTATTTAATATTAGACCGTCATCAATAGTAACCAATTGTGTTTCACCGATTCAAAAGATTAATTTTAAAGCAATGATAATGACAACGGCATATTCATGGATTTTCTTTACGGAGGATTACTTACAATTTCATTCTTGCTGAATACGGAGTAATTTTTAGTGATTATTTTAATCCACATGCAATAAAATTTTCAGCAACAAAGACTTACTGAAATTTGTTGTTGAAATCTTATGTCGTAAATTTTAGTGAAGATGGAATCTCTTACCAGTTGTTTTTCATTTGAATGTAATCTTAGTTTAAAAAAGAGTCACGCCAAGGCGCGATGCGCAGCTAGGCGATACCCAAAGGCCTAGCTGGCAGCCCCCCTCCCCCTCGCCCCCGCAAGAAAAAATGTGAAGTGTATACATATGTATAAATATTTATAAGTATATAATTATGTTATTCGTGTGGTATATGATAGTTTATGATGATTAATAATTTATCATTACTGTTTATTAAGAATTGCTATGAAATATTTGGATTTTAGTATTGACCGTTTATTGTTACTCTAAAATGTGTTTTATTTTATATTGTATTATGTAATAGTTATATATGACAATATTATTATTTTTGTCAGAGACAGTTTATTATTATTAAAAACAACTTATACGTAGTATACCATTTATTAAAATAATTACTGTTAGTTGTTCAAAAATTATTTTAAAGAATTTATGCCAGTCTATAAATATTATCACTTGATTATATAATGGTTTTACTAAAAATTGATATTAATTGTTTAAGAATTACTATTACAATTTATTATACAACAATTTGTTAAAAAATAACTCTTGAGAATGAGGTTGATGACAATGATGAATTCTAGGCCCATGAGTACACTATCTTGCTTAGGAGTTTGCTACTTTGCTTTTTAACTAGATTCTCACCCGTGCGATGCACGGATAAAATTTATAAAAATGATTAATGTTAATTTTTCTACATTAACAACAATGCGAATATTGATAAGAATATAATGTATAAATGTTGGAAAAGAGAACAAATATGTAATACGGAGTACATTATACTACTTCAGTCCTACTAATATTGTGACGAAAGGGATGACACGGTTACTAAGAAAAGGGAGCTTATGCGGTTAATATTAATTGACAAAATACGAATAAATTAAGAATGATTTAGAGTCATACAAACTTTACCAAATTTGATATGAGACAATATCAACAGATGAAGGAAGTATAATACTACGTACGTAAATAGTTGAAAAAGGAGTTAATGTTTACAATATTTTAGAAGCCGGTAAAATGTAATCACAATATAATCTTTCCTTGCATGTCATAAATAGAGTACTTCGCACTTGTTTTAGTAGCAATTCAAACTGTTCTCTCCAAGGATCAATAAAATCTCAAACTTCACCACTTATTGTGTCTAGAAGTAAAATAGTTTAAAATTAAAGATGTCATTGTAAGTTTTTCACAATGTAAAAAGTGCACAATTTACATAATAAATTCATAAATACCTATCGTAAGGGCGTTGATTTTTCCCAACATTTTCTGTCCAAAACGAAACAAATGATTTATATTTTATTAATGACATTAGATCAAATTTTATACTCGGTATATTACAAAAAATATTAAAATAAATAATGATTATATAATATATTTACAAAAGATAAATAAGCCCATATAATCCATGTTATATGAACACGACAGTTACTTGTTCAAACTTAACTTTTATTTGGTTGTACAAAACACAAATAATAGATTCGGATATTGAGATCTATCAATTAAGTCAATCAATATTCAGATACAACCCAACCCATTTTTAAACGACACCATTTTAATGCAGCGGCCTGCTAAAATGGGATAAAAACCGAGCCCAAATTTACACTACCGCCGCCCCATTAAAAACGCAGCCTGCTAAACTCAACCCTAACACTCCCTATATAACGTCTCTATCACAGCCGCCCCAGTCATCCGTACGCCCTTGTTTATTCACACAGCGTAAGAGATATCGGTTAACCCGCTCTCATCTCCCTTCGTCTACAACATCGATTGACCGATGCTCTAAGCGTCCCTTCACGCACACCAAAGGATACTCCGATGCTCACGCATGTGTACTTTTCGTATTTTGTGTTTTGTTCCCGGTTGGTCGTGGATGAATCGAACTCCATCGCACCGGAGTAAACACTATGGTGTGTATGACCTATGATACGTTCCACTGGTAACCCAATCTAATGGAACACATTTTTGGTATATTTCTAATCTTGAAATGTTCATCTTTGATTATTTTCCATTACCGTGGCTTGCAAAGATTTTATATGTGTATCTATTACTTATTTAGGAGTTACTTGAGGTATTTAAGCATGTACTCCCCCGTCCCCTTTTAAATGTCCCGTTTTATCATATTGGGATGTCCCTATTTAATTGATCATACCTTATTTGGTAAATTTTGTGTGGCTCAAAATCATTCTTACTTTATCAATTAATATCAACCACACAAACTAACTTTTCTTAAAACCCGTGCCACCATCTCCCGTCCCATTTAAAAGGGGACGGAGGGACTATGTGTTTTTTATAAGTATCATCATATGTAGTGGTTATGTAAAACTATAAAACTTTCAAATTCCTAACACATATACTTCGTATGAGCAAGGATACGACACATGCCTTTGGATCTATCATGGTTGTACCTTTTCTTATGGACACAGATTTTTTTTTTTTTATAAAAAATGGTTAGAACCAATTTTTAGAATACTACTACGTGTTGTATAAGAACTTATGAGTGCAATATATACTTGTAAGCCATTGTATACGTATGTATACAGTTATACACACCTTTATATTGCGTATTTTTTAACCAAAAAGACTTTATACCCCCCTTTTGGTTAGTGATGGGTGAATAATTATTAATTTGTAATTATATTATGTTACCTATTATACTCACAAAAGTAGTATATATACAAAAGTGGTATATGTTTATTCATCCAAACAAACACATTTTTTCGTATAATAATTAAATTAGTTTACTCGTATCATTGTTTTGAAGAAACCATGTTTTGTATACTTATGGATGCTTTTCCTTGTGTATAATATTCAGAAAAAAAAAATCTTGAATACTATATGTAATCCATGCTAAGCAATTTACAATTTACACTCTAGTATTTGCTAAGCAATATAAGTACATATTATACTATGCACACTTCTGTCTAGGAAGTTGTATGCTGAAATTTCTCTCACTTGCGTTCTACTCCATATGTCTGGTAGTTGTCTCGACCAGAATCTTGGACTTGCATAACTTGACCTGTAGCCTTTTACAGAGTATATAAGGGCATGGATCCTACCCCCTGTATAATATGTATGACTTTTAATATGATACTTAATTAAGATGAAATAATACAATGAATTCCATCAAGTGAATATTCAAATTTAACAAAACTTTTTTTAACAGAAATTTAACACAGATTATGTGTTCTCCTCAAGAGTCAAGGCATATGAAAATAAATTTCTTTTCCATTGCCTTTTTTATTTATAAATGGCGTTTATATAAAAGGACAATAAAAAAATGAGCTCATGAATGAGTAATTTTGTGTTTATCTTAAAATTAATTATTTGAAGTTATTGTAAACTAAACTTATCTTAAGTCGTTTTCATTCTTCTTTTATTTGTACACAAATATTTGTTTCTACAAACATTTCACCTCTAATATAATTACCTCTCTGCATCAGGAAAATCAGTCTCCATTTTGTGTCCTTTGGACTGGGGTGACGCCTCATTTACCCTTGCCTTCCTTGTTGTCAAAGCTCACGAAGACCTCATGTTGTCTCTACTGCAAACAGTGACCACATTCCATTTTTTGTTGCCCCATTGTCGTGTGTAGTGTGGTGGGATGTGGTGATGAGTTGGGGTGTCAAGCCTATTTATAATGTATTGAGCAAGTATTGTGTATGCTGATATGTACTCCTTATTATCTGTTATGTAATAACCAACAGTTAGATAATAATTTTCCATAAGAAAGCGAATAAAGGGTACAACTTTTCAGACCTCATTTAATGAAAATTTGAAGGGTTAGGTTGCGTGTTATTTCATTGAAATCCAATGCATCTATTGTGTCAGACAACATATCTAAAAAGAATCCTTCAGTAAACATCACATTTAATACAACTTTATTGAATAGTGTAAAAGAAAGATATTTTCGAATTTCAATTATGCAGCTGTCAAGAATCTTTTCAGCTTTTTTGGACTCATCTTGACCCATTTTTTACCCAAAACTTTGGGCGGGAATTCGCTTGTGTTTCCACGGCTGTTTGTATATAGATAGATTACATTATGAATAGGCATTTAACATATTTTTTGTTACTATTTGAATAAATATATTTTTTTGCGATTAATTTTGGTGTTAATTAATCTTGTTTCATGGTTATTTTAGTGAAGATATCATTTGGGGGGAGAGGCATTCATATAATTTATTAAAGTTATATTGTTAAGTTCCGTGAGGCGCGCATCTCACACCTCGGGTAAATCAATGAAACTGTCTCATGCCGCCTCGCGCCTTTTAAAACTAAGAATGTAATGACTTGGGATTTTCATTATTTCTTTCTATCTTTTTCAACTGCAAGTTTGCAAATGTTTAATTATTGAAGCTTGTGATGTAATAGTGAATGTGCTTCTTTTTATTTATGATGACACTTCTTTTTATTTATGGTGCTTTTAGAGTTTTATTTTGAATGCTAACATTCTGGTTGCCTTTCTCTTCTGTTTATTTTTTCCTAATTGTTATATTTCTAATCTATCTATGCCTTTCTCTTCGTTTGTTGTTGGTACATTCAATATGATCTGCTTTAAGAAAATCACAGTATATCACCAAGTGTTCTTTGTCTAGTCTTTGGGAGTGAAGCAGCAATATCTTTGTCCTGTTGTGTCTGCACTCTGCATCATTATATTTGAGCAAATACATATTAGGGGAGCACACTGGTCTGCTTGGACATGTAGGCCTGTAATAAGATGTTATGAACTTAGGACTTAAGAGAATACGTTTATCTAAGCGATATAACTAATGGTTATCTTTATCCTATATATATTAAAAACAGGGAAATGGAAGGTGACCGGTTGCGTCTTCATTTTGGAGTGTTCCCGTTAAAGTTGTATCTTGACGAGTTCCTTCCTAGGCCACAAGAATTGTTCCATGAGGCAAAGGAAGCATTCAATGACAACACGTACTGTCACGAAGTTTCTTGTCGATTATCATTTTCCGTGGGATTCAAGAACCCATTATAAAATGGGGAACTACGAGATTTCAAAAACAAGTACCAACGGCGAAACCAACCTCCAATGTCTCAAGAGAGACTTTAACATGAAAGAATACATTGCTGGCAAGACATCAAAGTGGTCGGCAGTTCACATGACGTGGAGCAAAGTAGAGAATCTGAAGAAATACAAGTTGAAGACTTCATGGGATTTGAATCATTTGGATTTTCGAACTAGCTTCAGTAATTCAATATATGATACAAACCGTGATCGAGAGCCATTCTAGAGGCATTATAAATGGGCACCTTGATAACGAGGAAAACTACATCTTCAAGAGAGGTTTCAAGATCCGTGATGGAGTGAAAATCCCAACCTTTACTTGCAACTTGTTGCAAACAGTTACAAACTCCAGATTTGAGTCATGCCATCCTGAATCCTCCAACCAAGAGAAGAACAAAATGATGGACATTTTGCACTTAGAGTTTATAATTCACGAAGTCATGTAGTAAATTGTAGTGAGGAGATATCAAACGCACATTTTATGTGCGAAATAAAAAATTACATTTTCACCAATTGACATATCAAATGATTCACTGTAAAGTAGAAATTTGTAGTATGTACCATTAATAAAAAATCCAAAACATTAGGGTTGATATATAATAGGTTAATAAAAACTGTAATATGTTTGACAACAAACTAAATGAATAAAAGCATCACAAAACTCTCCGTAAATGTATAGCGAGGCAGTGTCAAGATCTCAAATCATGGTAGCAAGTTTTGTGAGGGTCAAGTTTATTCTTTGTTTCTCAAATTCACATTCTTTTAGCATTTGTTGTTGCTCAAAATTCTTCTTCTTATCTGCATCTTCGATCTCCTTTCCTTGGATACTCATAATAATATCCATATGATTGGGGGACACGACTTATGATTGAAGTCCCCTTCTCCGTATAAACATCTTACTTGACAATTCCACATTCATACATTATGAGACAACTATCAATTCTCTATGACTTAATAGGAGAGTATTTATCATTAAATCATCAAAAATACATGCATCTTCAAGTGTAGATGTAAAGCACCAATGAAATGCTTTACATTAGAATCCTATCACCTGGCATGAGTGAATTGTATTGCGTGCATAGGAAACATGACATGAAGAATGCAAACAGAGTTAATGAAGCCATAATCATGGGGAACACCATCTTGTCTTTTCAAAGACCCGTATAAAAAACACAATGTCTAAAAAATATGCAGCGGAGGTTTAGCCAGAAGTATAGCCAGAAGTAGAAGTCTAAAAATATGGTATAAGCACATGCAAAAAGAAGAAGAAATTTAAAAAATGAGAAACATAAAGCAAAACTGAAAATCAGAGCAATTGTAGAAAGTCAGAAACGAAGAAGAATGCAGAAAGCGCATATAAAAATGCAGAAAGTGAAAGTGAAATCATTACATTGGAGAACGTCATCGCCTGGTTAGTGCAGAAACATAAAAAAACAAAAAACAAGTGAAATCTAAAGCAATTGCAAAAACATGAAGAATGCAAAAAAAAAAAAAAAAAAGTAAATGAAACCATAATCCTGGAGAACATCATCTTGCCTTTTCATAGATTTGTATAAAAAAACAATGTTGAGAAAATATGCAATGAGTGCGGTTTAGCCAAAAGTAAAAGTATGAAAGTATGGTATAGGCACAAGCAAAAAGAAGAATGAAATTTAAATAGCAAAACCGAAAAGGAGAGCAATTACAAAAAGCAAGCAACAAAGCATAATGCAGAGAGCACAAAAAAATGCAGAGAGCACAAAAAAAAAACAGAAACGAAGAAGAATGTAGAAAGCGCAAAAAATGCAGAAAGCAAAAAACACACTGGAGATCGTCATCTTCTGAACATAGAACACGACTTCTTCTAGGGGGTAAAAATACAAACCTAAAACCACAGGGGAATGACATACGAGTATCAGTAGCACCCGAGGGGGTTTTGAGAGACGAAGAAACAATTTTATTGTGAGAAAGACAAAAATGAGAGTCTGCGTCTCATGTGAGCGAGTGTACAAACAATTTTATTTTTAAAATTCTTCTAGATTTTCTTTTGACAAAAATGATAATAATAATTCCAACTAATGGCGATCTGTTTATAATAATATCAATTTTTGAGTATTTTTGAATAATCTCAATTTTAGTTACCTTCACCCAATAATGGTGGGATGTGACCGGCAACCTGTTTAGTCAATTAAAAAAGAAATATCCCATTATATTAATTCGAACTATCATTTATTGCCTTCTTTCAGACCCAAAGAATACAATTAAATTTCTATAAATGAATAAAATGGGTAAAAAAGATTATAAAATTATAGTTTTTACTTAACTAACTTTGTTAGGTAGTTTGTGGAATTAAACAATACAAAATATATAGTTCTATAATATGAAAAATTTATATAAATTTCAAAATTAAAACTTCAAACTAAGTACAAATTGAAATTGAAAAAAATTAAAACCTTGATTTTTAAAATTAAGAAGTCAAAAAGATAAAAACACTACTCCGTAATACTTTTTTAAAATATTTAAAAAGTTAAAAGCTAATAATCCTAAAATATTAAATCATTTTAAATAATTTAAAAATCAATAAAATCATGGATTTGGTAAAGAATCCAAAATGATTAATCATAAAAAATAACATTTTTTTTCTGAAAAAATTGTACCGTTTTTTCTAAAACACAATACAATTTTAGATTTAGTTAAAATTTAATTTATAAAAATTCAAAAAATGAAATTTAAATAAATTTCTTTGCTTTATGTAAAATGTTGAGTTGATGGTTGAGATTATTAAAAGAATAGCAAATATTGTTCAGATTATTTATAGAATATGCTTAGTTTTTATTCAAATTTCACCTTTTATAGTAGCTTATACCCGGTCCTCGAATATTATTGACAAACGATTCATATAGTTGAGATTATACGGAAATAATCAATAGTTGAAAATCATAAAAGTATTAGCAATTTGTTTTTTCATATAATGACATTTAATAAATTACGTATGACATTACCAAAACTAAGGTAGAAAGAATTCCCTAAATAGGAGTAAAAACGTTTTGAAATTCCAAAATAGGAGTATCATGTTTTTCATTCCCTGAATACGAGTAAATTTCTGCCAAATTTGGCATTACAAGGTTTTAAACATGACATTTTTTCCAAACTTGGTAGATTACTCCTATCCAGGGAATAAAAAAACACGATACTCCTATTTTGGAATTTCAAAACGTTTTACTCCTATTTAAGGAAATTCCTGAAAATATAATACAAGTGATAGGATTCTAATATATTTGGCATGAGTGTATTGTATTTCGTTTGACGGAGAACATGAGACTGCAATCACTGAAGGATGATCGTGAATATGAAGATTTGGTAGAGTTTTGCGAAGTGGATTGTCAATTTAGGAGATGATACTGTGGGTGAAGATAATGATGGATTTGCTAATGTTAAAATTCCGAGCGACATTCCGTTAGAGTGTGGAGTGGATCGAATCGCCCTATTGTGAAAAGCACCTATCTGGACTTTGAGAATATTGCCAATGACCCATCGTACCTGCAAGAGCATGGAATTCTAGCTCTAACCTTTGATGTCGTGGATCAAATTAATGAATACATGACATCTTTGAATGTTAAGGAAGAGTCAAGGACATATTTGAGTTTCGATAGCATCAAATGCTGATTGTTTGGCTGATCTGCACACTTCAGAATTTCTAAATAAAATCCGTGCATCAGGTGTTCCGAACCATGAGTTAATCCTTACAGTCAGGACTCCAATAATGCTTATGAGAAATAGTGATCGTTCTATGGGGGCTATGCAATGGAACAAAGTTGATTATTACACGGCTTGGGAATCACATCCCTGGAGCAAAAATTCTAGGGTGTATTTATGTTGGACATGAATGTTTCATTCCTAGGTAAAGTTTGAGTCCATCTGATTCAAGAATATCTTTCAAGTTTCAAAAAAGACAATCTCCTGTCATGACTTCTTATGCAATGACAATAAATAAAAATCAAGGTCGATCTTTGTCACATGTTGGTCTCTTGTTAAAAAAGACAGTGTTTACACATGGTCAACTTTATATTGCAGTATCGAGAGTAACAAATCATAAGGGTTTGAAGATACTGATTTTGCGGTGAAAATGAGAAACAAAACGACCATACTGTCAATGTTGTTTACAAGGAGGTTTTTCGAAATGTGTAGATTATGGATTTCTTACAGTAATATTTATGTTTTCCTTACTCTCCAAAAACATTATTCGTACCAATTACGAGTCATAAGTATATTTTCCTAAATTATAATCTTTTATGTGTATAACATATATACTCTTTCCATTCATTTAGATATTAATTGCTAATGTTAACAAATAATATGATATAACTATTATTACCTCCGTCCCCCTAAGTTTGGGACGAAGAGGTGTGGTGTGATGCTTAAGAAAAAATAGAATTGTGTGGTTGATATTGAATTGATATAGTGTGAATAAAGTAAGAATGAATTGTAGCCGCTCAAATATTATCAAATATGGTATGAGACAAACTTAATGCATGGGATGGATAAAAAAGGTAAAATGGGACAAAATTAGGGGGGGCGGGCCGGAGGAAGTATTACTTAATATATGTCCTGTGCATCGCACATGTGAGAATCTAGTTACTCCGTACAATATAAAGAGCGGTTGAAACCATTGTTTTCTTTTGTTTGAATATAATTATATGTTAGTTAGTTTATATGGAGTACTATTTAACTTTATTTTGATGAATATCTCCCCTTCCCCCGTTGGATACCTTTGGGTCTATGGGGAAGGGAAAATAGTATGGGGGTGGAATGGTTGTAGGGAGGATTTTTAGACACGGGGGTGGGGGTGGAGGAGTGAACCCCTGTAATTTAATCGTCGCGCGTTGCCATTCCCGGCTAGTTTCTTGTACGTGAAATATATAAAAAACTGTCAACAACGTTGTGACCGATCCATGACAAAAATTCATTGTGGAACTGTTATAGCCTTATAGGTAAAGTCCATCACTGATTTGGTAAGTCTTTTATCAAAAAATATGTATGATCTTAATTGGCTGGGATATTATTAAAAAAAGGACAAAAGACAAAAATGTAACCTCTTTTTCAAAATTCAAAAAATATGACCTAACATCACAATTAAACCCTGCACTACAAAGTGACTCAGACAAAGTGACTTCGTCGCCGCAGTGACCCACCGCCATAGTGACTCCGCAGGCACAGTGACTCCGCCGCCCGCCGGCACAGTGACTCCGCCGCCCGCCGCCACAGTGACTCCACAGGCACAGTGACTCCGCCGCCTGCCGCCACAGTGACTCCGCCGTCCTCCGCCACAGTGACTTCGGTCATAGTGACTCCGGTCACAATGACTACGGCCATATTGACCACCCGACTACCGCCACAGTGACACC
Source organism: Cuscuta epithymum (assembly GCA_945859915.1). Taxonomy (NCBI): domain Eukaryota; kingdom Viridiplantae; phylum Streptophyta; class Magnoliopsida; order Solanales; family Convolvulaceae; genus Cuscuta; species Cuscuta epithymum. The sequence goes on along the minus strand of CAMAPF010000067.1, from coordinate 515,480 downwards.
GCCCAGTTACCTCCACCGGCCACCCCCTCCTGTAACAACTGCAACAACCACACCCAAGTGGCCAAGTCCCTGCCTCACCCAGCCCCTCCTCTGCGTCACCGACCAGCCGCACCTGCCACCCACCCCAGCCGACAGTCCTCGGCCAGTAACGCCATCTCCGGTGTTCCCCTTCCCCATCCCTCTCCTGCTCCTCACAGCCTACCCCGCCCTAGCGCCGCTGCAGTCCGCCATCGCCGACCGCCTCCCCAGACCTAGCCCCTCCCCAACCTCCTCTCCCTAGCCCCTAGTCCGACCGCCAGCTCCCCCGTCTCAGATCTAGCTCAAACCGGACCCCAAACAACGGATCTAGCTCTGACCAGTCCCTTTTCAACCGCTGCACCATATCTACACTCTTTCCTCAGCTCCCGCACATCTGAACCGGTGGCGGCGGAGCAGCGAGACGAAATCGCGCATCCTTGAAGCCCCAATCGCCGCCTTAGCCACCTATAGTTAGTTCAAAGCGCCGCTGCCTCGAAGGCCCAGCGACACCGCCGCACCGCGTTCGAAGACAGAAGGAGTAGAAGAAAAGTGTGCAGGTGAGAGCCGTTGATGGTGGTGTCGGTGTCGAAATTGGTGGTGTGCTCTGCGCAGGTGAGAGCGCTCATCGATAGGAAGTGAGGCGGGCATGAGAGATGGACGGGTTTTGGGCTCAGGGCAAAACCAGTTTTATGTCCAAATGAAAAAAGGTCATACTTTTGCCTTTTAAAACTCAATTAGTGATAGTTAGGCCATTTTTTCATCTTAATTTAAATTTGACGATCTCGTTTTACATTGTTTCACTTAATGTATCATGAGTTCGTGAGTAACTTATCTATGAGTGCTAAATAAATTTATGGTCTAAAGATATGGAAGACTTTGAACGTTATATAACTAAGATGAGTTGTTTTATTGAAGCATTAATTTTTTTAAGCAATGTTGTGAAAAAATTACTCGTGTTGCAGTTTATGATGATGCACGATACATGATATTTCCGAATAAGTTAGAGCTAAATAGATGTTACAAATAAGTAAGAAAATGTGAAATCTCTAAAAAGCGTGATATTAAGTTAGTGGGTTTTGTGATACATCCCCTACGGAATACATTAAAAGGTAAAATCTATCAAATATAATTAATATTGATATCAACATAAATGAAGTTCCTTCTCTACATGTAATAGAAATATTACATTTGTGTAAAAATGCCAATATATTTATTCTACAAATTTACCACAATTCATATTTTTTGTTGTACTTTCTCACATATTATAATATCTGTTGTATTAAATGTCAACATCTTCATTGTGATGAGTTCTGAATTTATGATCTCCTCTTTGAAAGGGTAAGAAACTCATTTAACCACAAGTTACTTGACGCCGGAGTTCATATATGATATGATATACTTAAAGTAAGTAGATATATGGTTTTGCATTTAAAATTATTTTAATATTCAAAAAATATTTAGTTTGAGTCTATTATTTCATGATTTTGTTCAGTCCATTTTAACCCATTATATGGCCCAATGAATAATCAACAGATCAACCTAACCCATTATATACAATTATCCATATCACCTACACTTCAGCCCACCTTCTGCCCCCTTTGTGACATCAGCGAAATCAATTCCTTCGATCTACAAGCGCCACTCTCCTCCGATCCACACCGGCAGAGATTTTATACCCGCTTCCATGGATACCCCGCCAGTCTCTTCATGGCTAATTACATAAACGGATCTCATATACTACTGAAGCAGTTCTACAATCTACAACAGAAAGACGCAAAGTTACCGAAGACCTTCCCTCTGTTCAGTAGCAAAATCTCCAGATTGGTAGGTTTTCATATGAATTTATTCGTGAAGTTCATTTTTATGTTTCATACCAATCTATCCTAACGCCAAAACCTCTGGTACTGATTTCATTTTCCATTTATTCGTCAAGTTCTAATTTTATTTAAGAAAATATGTTTCTTGTTTTTCCTAATCTGTATGAAAATCATTAGATTAAAATATTTTTTATTTATTCGTTTTTAATTGCTACAAGTAACAATTTTGGGTTAACCATCAGTCTGCTGGACCTTACGGTGTTTGACTTCAACTAGATACTCAAATATATTGTTAATCCTTAACATTCAGTTCTTACTTTTACACACATGTGAACTAACTATTTTTCCTTATTATTAGAACTGGTCTTCCTGCAATTAAGAGCAATATTAACTAACTAATATGACTCAACGTTTAAATCAAAACAGTATTGAACCCCTAAATGTAATGTTTTGTTATCCTCATGTCACTCAAACAAATACTTCGTATATGCTAGTTGTTGAATTTTTATCACCCAAAATCTAACAGCCTGTTATTCTTTACATCCTATTATCACTATAAATACATTTCAACTAATTTAACCGTTTTACCATGACTATTGAAAAATACTAACATAAAATATACAGAGTATGGTTTTTCTATAATTAAGGAGCAAACCTATCTAACTAATTCAACTCCCCTTACTGTACGCACATGAATTAACTCTAACTAGAAATGGTACTAAAATCTTGCTGTGATCTTTTTAAAAAATTCAGCCCACTTAAACTATATTTTCTAATGCTAATTTTGTATTCCATTTCTAAAAAAAATGCCATCTGCAAGATTATTTTAAATAATTTACCTCTAAATTGTTCTATATACTTCGTGTATGCCTTCTCAGTGAAACAAAAACCAACCATGAATCAAATTGATTGTCTAATACATGTATAAGCTAAATTTTTTATGTATGCATTGCTAATCGCTATACATTAAAGAATTTTTTTAACTATAATACTAAAGTAATATTTGCCCTCACCAGAGACAGAAACAGAGCTTCTCTTAGCTGTGGATTTAGTTGGTTTACCATTTCCTTAACATTCAATCAAACATAGTTCTTTTCCTTAACTTGAAACATCTAAAAATCATTCATTATAGAAAAATTACTTTTTTGTTTGCTTGTTTGTAAAAGGTATTAAAACAACAGGTTTGCACATAACTCACACATAAGATGATATATTTCATATTGCAAACTGAGAATGAAAAAGAGGACGAGAAGTGGTAGAAGAATTGATTTTTATTCATTTGTAAAGTGTTAGCTAGGTAGTACTACCTGCGTTACATTATATGTGTCCTACTTTGGATTTGTACAATTATTAATTAAGTAGTTGAAAAAGTAAAAGTTATGGTTGGGATTTGAGTATAATAAAGTGAAATGTTATAGATCACATATTTCTTTCCAAAAAGGAAATGTGATACTTATTTTGGGACAACCCAAGAAGGAAAGTACGATAGGTAAAATGGGACGGAGAGAGTAGTAGTTATAGAAAAATGAATGATCTTTTCATAAAGAAAATACACATGTCCAATTGTCCATAACAGGTTGGCGATATTTCATTGGCCAAAAATACACTTGTACCAATGAACAGGCTGTTGAGATTATCGTTTGAAATTGCGGAATGCAATTGCGCCTCAAGGCGTGCCTTGGTGATTTTCTCTCCAAATACGATAGAAGGTGTCTCCCAAATCGCGCCATGTTAAGGCTAACGACTTTCAGACATGTGGCGCACACAATAAGCCATACTCGATGAGGCGTAGCAGAGGTGTACACTATTTTGGGTTTAGTGAAAGTGTTTGGGCCCACTTAAAATACACCCGACATATTTACAAAAACTTCCATGCGATAGACAGTATCCTTAGGGGGTGTCTCCAATTAGTCAGTTAGTCCTCATCTCTCTGACATGAATTGCTACAGCAAGTCGCCAATGTATGTCCCCAATATGTCTTCGCTCATCACTTTGCAGTCCGAGCTTTTACCCCTGTTTTTGGTATTTCTTTTCGTAAGTTTTGAAGTCTTTAAAACATTGTTCTCGACGTTTGTTTTCGACTTGTAAACTTGTAGGTTTATGTACTCCGTATTAGATGGTTGTGTTCCAGCTGGTGTCCATCTTAAAAAACGGGGTTAGCATGATTTTACTACTATACAGTTGTACTTTATTATTTCGGGACTTGATTGGGGTTGTTTATAGTTTGCTCATTGACTAACTTTCATCAATGTTTCTACTGTATATGTTGTCCTTATTTTTAAAATCTAATTTTTTGTAATAAAAGTCTACACTGTAGCTGATACATTTTTTAGTTAGCATATGATATAAGAAGTTCAATACTTCTACTTTTGAGGCTCTTATCTTGTGGACTCGCGTGCTGCTCTATATCATGGGATGTTTGGGCAGTTATATTGTTCACAAACATTTTGCTTTTATATAATGATGATGGTGATAGATAATAGGGCAATTGATGATAATTGTGATATTACTTTTACATTATTTTAACTATTTGATGGTTAAATTGTCATTAGAAAATGTTAATTATTTTCTAAAATAGAAATTAGAAAGAGTCGCGAGCACATTGGGGGCATTTTTTCTTTGGAAGATGGTTTAGTAGGATATTTTGTTGTGATCATGTGGTATTTTAGTTAAGTTAACAACTTTTGGACTGTAAATATTATTACAATTGTATGTTTTGTCCTAATTTTCTTTTCTTAGATTATTCTTTTAAAAACAAGAATGCTGTTTGCCTTTCCCTTCCTCGTTTCATCTTTCTGTAAGTATTGATACATCTTACTTTGTTGGGGGTTGAAAGACGAAAGCTTATTTATCATTTTGGACAGATTTCTTAGGTTATATTTTATTGTTAAGGCTTCAATTAACTTTATATTATTATACAGAGTATTTAATTATGCATTCATTCTTCGAATGAAGGGGGAGGGAAGAGCAGTAGCAATTAAAGATGCCGCTTTATGACTGCATGCTTTTGTTTAAACCGCATATGAAGGCTGAGGCGCTGACGGATTTGGTTATTAAGGTGGGGAAGCATGTCTATGGTAGAAATGGAGTCCTCACAGAAATAAAATCTCTCGGAACTGTCCAGCTCGGCTATGGCATTAAGAAGCTTGATGGGAGGTATTATCAGGTCTGTTTATTCATTTGTTAGTAAAACAACTTGCAGTTTCCGACACATTTAGTTACAGTTAATCAAATAATGAAAGACGGAGAACCTGTTGGTCACTGAAATAATGTAGGGGAAGATGATGCAAATGACGATGATGACACCGCCTAATTTCAACAATGAGTTGCATTACCTGAACAAGGAAGACCGTTTACTTCGGTGGCTGTTGGTTAAGAATCGTGGAGACCTGCAGCTTGATTCTTCCGATAACTATGTACCTTTGCGTACCCAGGTGCACCAAGAGTTTAGGGGTGATGAGAAAGAAGACAGTAGTGATGAAGACACTGAGAACTAAAAAAAATAAAAAGCAGCTTTGCGGCTGGCCATAGCTGCTTTTAACTTGAACCTGAGGTTGAGGTATCTGCCCCCTTTTTGTTATTTATGTTCTGAAATGTGAAATGGATAGTCCCCCATGTTAGTAGTATGAACCAAGAAAACTCTCTGATTTATCTAGTGTACAACAATGGCTCTGATCATCTATGATGGTACATTGGTATCCCCCCCCCCCTACTGGACCACTTAGCGTTGATTTAAATTCAATGTGATGCTTATAATTTCTCAGTAGTAATTTATTTCAAAGTTGATAAATTTTCTGTATGTGATATTCGATATATAGGCTGGTCCAGTTCCTAATCCTGGTTAGCGGGATCAAAATTCTGGATCAGCTCCGGTTCTTGTCCCAAACATCCACACTAGTTTCGAACTGGTTTTATACTCTTAACTAGTCACGGACTGCGTCTCGGTTGTTCTAATTTGGCCGATTTACCAGCTCGATTCTGATCCTATCTAAAATGAGATTGAGACTGCCTTGGTGAATACTAGGGGTGGACTCAGGCCGGGCGGCCCGACCCGGAACCGGCCCGGCCCGGTTACTGTTTGGCCCGGTCCGGCCCGGGGCCCGGTGGGTCCAGCCACTCCAGCGGTTCGGTTTGGCCCGGCCCGGGTGATGGGCGGTCCGGGCTCGGGCCCTGCTTTAGGCGAACCGGCCCGGCCGGTTCGGGCCCAGTCCGGGTCGGATTTTAATTTTTTTTTTTTTTGAATTTTTTTTAAGTTTTGGGTTGGATTAGGTATTTTGGGCCATTTAAGGTGGTTTGGGGTTGAGGGGGAGGGGGTTAAATAGGATTATAGGAGAACCAAAAAAAAAAAGAAGGACCGGTTTGGCCCGGCCCGGAACCGGAACCGGAACCGGCCACCGGTGGTTCGGGCTCGGGCCCCAATTTTCTGGTCCGAGGCCCGGCCGGGCCCAGGCCCGAACCGGCCCGAGTCCAGCCATAGTGAATACAAATACTACGTAGTATATTAAGATGACTATTTGATGACCCAATCTTCTCTAACCCACATCGATCAATACTCAGACCATATGTGGGTTTGTGATGTAGAAACAACCTTTGTGGTGAAAAGACCAATGCTTTAATGTTTCTTAAGCGTCATATTGACTCAAGTCTGCTGAGAATATCATCATTTGTCAACCCCAAAGGGTTATAGGATGCACTCAAGGAATGTTTTGGGAACATTTATGATACTGTTGCTCCAAAAGGCAAAAACTCATGGCACAGAAGATAAATCCGTCATTTTGACTTTAAGAAAGCTAATGAATTCAATAAAGATATGTTACACTTGGAAGCATATATCAACCAACATATGCGCCAAAGAATTACATAAGGTGAAATGAATGAGAAGACTTCAATTCCCTACCTTAGCCCTTTTACTAGCGAACCCATATATAGGTTGAAGTATGACATTAAAAGGCTTATCACTTATAATCAGTTGATTAATTTATTCTAAGTGGCACAATGAGGTTCTCTTGGACAATAATGGCAAACCATTTGGACAAAAAATTCTAAAGCTCACTATGACAAAATATCCGGTGGTAACACCCCAATGCAAGTGGGTGGTGCTAATTACCAATACTCACGTGGAGAAAATTCAAAACATGAATGATGCAATAATGGTCGGGGGGGGGGGGGTCACGCAGGCTGTGATTTGAGTTGTGGAGGATCTTCCAATGTATGACGAAGAGATGAGACTGCATGATCACACGCGAAAGTAAAATCCTTAGCTTAATGCATCCACAAAGCTACTGATCAAATGAGAAAGAATTGGTGAAGACCCCTACTATATATGTGAAGTTATTACTAGTCACTGGGATGGGAATTATCAAGCAAGTAATAAAATTGCAGCCGCTTACAAGAAGTATCGGGTGACTAAAGAACAAGAATCTCATTTTGTGACCGAAGATGATAATGAGGTTGACATTAACCTCAAAATTGCATATTTTGGTGACATGAAGGAATCTGGTCAGTTGGTCGATGCACCCGACTTTGTCTAATTCAATTTAGTTTCTTTATTTGCTCATGCATTTTTGAGCACCTTTAAGATTTGTTTGGTTTTATATCTCTTTTATGCTAGACACTACATGATTATCATTTGCCCCTTAAAAAATTGGATTGATTCTAAAATACAAACAATATTTAAATTTTAGGTTCAATTTTTTTTTGTCCATATCATACAAGAATGATTCAGGGAGAATTTGATGGCGGGAGCACACTATTATACGAAATAAGTAATTATTTAATAGATTAATAGCTTATAAATCTTCTATGACTACAATGATTGGAACTTCATATGTAATAAGATGACAAGATACTGCCCAACTTATTGTTGCCTAATGACAAAAAATTTATCGTCACAGACACTCTGTATACACTTGAAGCGTTTCTGCTTTATTAAGTTTTAAAGATATTCGTGACAATAGATTTCATAGGAGAGGGCCAATTCTCGTGGAAGTGAAAAAATGTAGACCAAGGTTGAACGTAGCTGAATCATTTTTTAGAAGAAAATTTAAAAGAATTTATGGTAAAGAAATTAAAGTTTCAAACCGTCTATACCTAACCGTGGTATGTGGATCTTTGGCTACTATACATCATTTGAACGACTGAGAGGCCAGTTTTTGTTCTAGCTCATTTGACTTGTTCAAAATGTTATTTCGTACAAAATAATGTACACGGCGGAGGAAAGATGTATATTTTCTTAAAAGAACAACCAAAGCCAACAATAGATATATGTGACGAGAAATTAGAAGTACTAACGGTACTTGTCAAACCAATTTGTAGCACATAGAAAATTAGAAACCATTAGGATCATATATATCATCATACATCTACAGGAGAAAAATAAAACCATATAGAACATGTACCGTTTTAAATTTCTGGAAAAAATCACTTACGACACCTCAGGCAAGTAAAGACTTGTTGCATTCTTAGAGTAATGAGTTATTGCATTCCCAAAGTTTTATGAGAATGATTTTCCATATGATAGGTTCACTCTATTATTTTGTAATTGTTTAATCTTTTTCATTTTTCATCCATAAAGTTTTATGAGATTGATTTTTCATAGGGAGAATTTGACTTTGCACTCCACTTTTTGGGTGATATTGGACTTTGCACCTCATTTTCAAAAAACTTTGACTTTGCACCCAACACATACTATTTTGTGAAGTTCTAAATGATGTGCAAAGTCAAAGGAAATTTAAGTAGAATGAGGTGCAAAATCAAAGTTTTTTCAAAATGAAATGCAAAGTCCAATATCACCTAAAAAGTGGAGTGCAAAGTCAAATCCCCCCTTTTCTATATGACATGTTAACTCTATATTATTTTGTTATTGTTTTATCTTTTTCATTTTTCATCCATGTTTTTGTGTGTATATATATATATATATATATCAATTTGTTTTTTACGATCTTTCATATGTCACTAATCTTTCACTTATATAAAAAATCTAGCTAAAAATAAATATTCAGAAAAAATGAACTTTTCAAATTTTATAGATAATATTGATATCGTTGGAAAGATCATATAAAATTATAAAATATGATTTATATTTTCTAAAAATTAGATCATAAATAAAAGGTATAAACATGGTTTTAATTCATGCAAATATAACACACTTTGTTTTAGGTCCCTGCGATTTTTTTTTTCAACCCTGTAATATGCTCTATTTTCGTTTTAGTCCATCTCTAACTCCAAAACAACGCTGTTTAAATTTTTTATTGTCAATTGCATAAATATTCTAGAGACATTTAAATATATCATTTTATATTTTTTTGAGGCTAATATGAGAGTTAAAATAATAAACAATTAATTATTTTCATTTTTAAAATATGTATTAAAAACCTTCTAAAAATGAAATTAAATACTTTTTGAATGACATGACAAAACATTATAAGAAACCTATTAGTCGTGGTTGTTTCATTTTCAAGTGGAGGTTCTTATCATTAGTCATGAATTAAAAATAAAATTAACATAAATTTCAGGAATGAAAAACAAAGAAAATATTTTGCAGAGATCTAAAAAAAGTGTGACATATTTGTAGGGACTATTTAAATTTAAACAAAAATGTTATAACAAGTTAAAGAAAAAAATTAAGGTAATGTGATGCCACATGGCATCAAAGGATGGAAGGGGTGAAGGCCATCCTCTTTAGAAAGAGCCAACAAAATCACACAATTTAATTGGTCATAGTTTACCTCTTTCTTATGAGTCATATTGTACAACGGGTTGCATTTGTGTCATTTTGATAAATTATAAATGGCTAAAGGATCAAATAGGTACATGAACTAACTTAAAGTGTTCAATTAGCCCCTTATATAGGAGGTTCTGCCCGGCCGTCGTCAATTGGGGCGGTTCCCGGCTGAATTTTTTGATGAAATTTTTTGAGCATCTTCTTCATTAAGTCTAGTTTACCCATATCAAATTTCAGATAAAAATTAAATTGGGAAGGAAGTCAAATGATTTTCCAAAATGTACTGCGTTGTTTAACTGCGCAGTTATCTTCAAAAAATCATTTGACTGTCTTCCTGGTTGAGTTTTTAGCTGAAATTTGGTATGGATAAACTTGACTTAATGAAGAAGATTCTCAAAAAAATTCATCAAAAAAATCCACCGGGAACCGCCCCAATTGGCGACGGCCGGGCAGAACCTCCTATATAAGGGGCTAATTGAACATTTTAAGTTAGTTCATGTACCTATTTGACCCTTTAGCCAATAAATTTATCCTCTCCCAAGCCCAATTTTTTTTAGTCTCAGTCCCAATATTATATATATTCATTCTTTCTTTTTCCGCTCGTCCTAATATAAACTTATCTTTTTATTTTTGGTAAAGAATGTGTGTTCATAACATTTCTCCTCACTTTCTCTCTTCTGCATAATTTTAAGTCATAAATTACTCACTTTCGAAATCAAAACATCAGTTAATATTGGGACTAGGGGTATGGTTAGTTCATTTTCTCTTTTCTTAATTATTGTCTTCGTGTCTTGTCGTATTCTTTGTTATTCAAATCATTATCTTCTTAAAAAAATGCTCATTCATCCATTTGAGAACTTTTTAAAGAATTCTAGTTTAAAGCAAGCTTATGCCAGATGTAAAAATATTAAGTCGTTTGACCATGCCAATAAAGACGTGTTTTGTCAATAGCTCAATTAAGGACAATCATCCTTGATTTGCGTGCCTAATAAAATGTTTAAAGAAATACTTGGAGGTCGAAATAGATGTACTGATAATATATTATATATAGGGTATCTTTTAAACCTATGCATCAAACTACGTTTATAGAGTTGCATTATTTATATGTTTGACATCATATAAAATTGAAATATAAAATTGCCTATCTATAAATTTCTAGAGTCAACGTTTGAATTGACTATAGAGTTAACTCTTAAAATGAACACTATCACGATTTCACCAATATTATACGTAGTATGTCATATCACTTGTTATTATACTCCATATGAATAAGATATGTAGTATTTGATAATATAAATAAAAATAGAAAAAGTAGTGAATAATATAAAAGTAAAAGTATTGCGTCTAAATAAGACTAAAGAGGAAGAAAAACATATTACGGAGTATAATATTACGCACCATTACAGTGTAATTATTTAGCTCTTTAAAGGATTAACTCTTTAAAGTATCTTCCATTACAGATTGACTATTCAACTCGAAAAGAGAGGGAGTACATATTCGGACTACTCAACTTCACTTTTGCAAAGCATATATTCACGCAAGATATACTTAACTAAAGTTGTGCCATGCATATATAGTCAATCCCAGCTAAGAGGCACAACTCTATTCTCCTCTCCAATTTAATATACTGGCTGTAAATGCGAAACCTTTGCATTCTTTTTAAATTAGAGGGTCTTTATTACGTGGTACTATTGTACTAATCAACTAATGTACTATCAGTCTATCTATCTTTCAACAACTAGAAAGTGTTGGAATTATTAAAAATCTGAATAATATCTTCATTGGTAAACAAATTTCTGATTTGATTTGAAAAACATGTTTATATAAAATAAAGTTTTGTTTTTCACTTTTTAAGCATATCGTTGCTATGTCAAATTAAACAAAATTATGAAAAAGCGAGGGTAGTTGTGGCATGTTGTATTAATTTTTTTTTTTTAATAAAAATGATAACTTAATTTTGAGACATCTAAATAAGGAAATTGAGAATTTGATTTCAAGATAAGGATTTATTTATAATGTATGGATAAAGTAAGAAGAACAATATACGTATTTCACAATAGATGTTTTTTCTTTAAATATTACTCAAATATAACTCATCCACAAAAATATTATTATAGTCACTATTCATAGTCACTTGATATAGAGCAATTATTATCACTATAATTACTATAGTAGTCATTAAAGTATAAAAAGATACATTTGTATCCCTTGTTTTTATTTTAGTCTTATATTTGTCATTATTCCTATGAAATACTCCCTCCGTCCCATTCATTATACTTTTTCAACTTTCTTTTTTGGTTATCCCAATTTTTTTCATATTTCAATTAAAGCAAAAAATTTGTGGTTCTACTTGTTTAATTTCTCTCTCCTTTGCACAAACTTCAACCATACAACTATTACTTTTCTTATTCCTCATCAAATTGGGAGTTGCCAAAATCTACCGGAACGGATGTAATATGACATTGAAATACTTGATGAGATGAATGAAAAAGAAACATACATCATACGAGGATTACGAACAGAGGAGTATTAGTCATCTCACGTTCTCCCTAGGATGTTTTTACTTGGACTGTTTTTTGTCCCAGACTCAGATCAGACCAGATTATACGGGACCAGATCAGACCAGACCAGCAAATTTCAACCCAAGTAAAAACAACCCTAGTATTAGACTACACGGAATAATGAAGTCACTGAACTATGCTTAAGGGCTAAGTAACTGGATGGCGGAGGTAGTTATGGAGGTGGCGGTGTAGGCGGCAGTGATGCCGCCAATGCTGGTTGGGTAGCTGAACAATTTTTATGTTTTAATTATAATAAATGTAATACTACAATAGTAACAAATGTAATATTTAATAAAAGACATTAAATGTAAGATTAGTCACTTTTTGAATAAATTTAAAACAAGCATATTTTTATCTTATTAATTTAGTAATATTAATAAAAAAGGCCTTCATTTTAAATATTTTTCCTTATTCTTTTATATTTATCTAATAAAATAAATTTTAAAAATAATGTTTATACAATTCAAGGGATTAAGCGGACAAAACTCCTACTTGTATTAATCCGTTGGTAAGGCAAGAGCACCATTCTTAGAATATTTTTATGAGTGCTTCTTGTATCCACTTTGGTACACACATTTGTACTCCGTGTACACAGACAATTGGGAGATAAATGCTACCTTCTTCTTAACGAATTGCTTATCTACACAAACAAAATAGGGGGATGGGTACAAAAGTGGGTACAAACACATATTATTTTAGATTAAAATAATATCAAATCAAACTTAGCCAGATAAAAAACGAGACATTACTTTACCCTTGGAAACCAAATGACTTTAGACTTGAGATCACATAAAACCATTCTTGATTTAAACCGGCTGCACCAAATTTTAGAGGGAGAATTACCAAATAAGCCCTCGAATTTACATAAAAGTGCAAATCTCCCCTTATATAGGAGGCTCTGCCCGGTCATCGTCATTTGGGGCGGTTCCGGGTGGATTTTTTTGATGAAATTTTTTGAGCATATTCTTGATTAAGTCTAGTTTACTCATACCAAATTTCATCTAAAAATAAAATCGGGAAGACAGTCAAATGATTTTCTGAAATATACTGCGTTGTTTAACTGCATAGTTATCTTCAAAAATTTATTTCACTGCCTTCTTGATTGAATTTTTATCTGAAATTTGGTAAGGTTAAACTAGATATTTACACCGGAAACTTACTCAAATGACAACGGACGAACAGAACCTCCTATATAAGAGATATTTACACTTTTTATATAAATTCAAAGAGTTACTCCGATTTGGTAGTTCTCCCATTTTTTTTGAAAGGTAGTTCTCCCAATTTTAAAACATCCTTTACTGTATCTTGTATCAGGGTATAAGAACTGGTTCGGAACTGGATGTGCTGTCTCATCCTTTCGCTCAATTTCCCCCTTTTCACACTCATCATATTCCTATTCCCCATTGTCATATCTCCTCTACATTTCTTTCCCGAATCTCTTCCACCATCACAGATTCTCTCTCCCAAACTCATCTCTTTTTATCAATGATGCCATTGTTCTTCTTACCTTCTCTTCCTTCCGTTCTTTTTCTCCCCACTCCTCCGATTCTCTCTCTCGCGGCCCTTTTCCTTTCACACCACCCCTTTTCGGCTTCTAGAATAACGGCAAAAAGTAGGAAACCTCCCCCTATACATAGAGCTCCACCCCCAGCATTGCATTAATGGTCTGAACTGTGTTTTTGAATTAAAGACTTCATTTTTATGCAGTTTAGCGTGAACCCTTTTGATTTTGTTGCTTAAGGGTCTACTTTATTTGATACACCAGAAGATTTATGAGTTGGGTGAGTAAGCTTTTGAAAGGAAATCACTCGAGTGAGGCAGTGGGAAGTGGACAGGGGCAGCAGCCTGAGTTTCTAGGGGAGGAAAACATGGTCTGGCGCACTCCATTTAGATCTTCGACAGTTCAGGTATTTTAATCTTTCTTTGTGTTTTATAAATGCCCAACTGTTGCTTTATTTGAACTACAAAAGTATCATTGACTTTTTTGACTCGGCTTTATCCATGTTTAATCAAACCAGTTGATAAGTTGATTTCTAAGGAGATGGACTAACAGTTGTCAACTTTCCAAAAATAGGTTCATAGGTTCAAGTAGTTGAAAATTCCATAAGTAGAATTTTTTTATTTGTGATTGGACAAAAATACCCTTACAGGTTTGGAGTAGTACTGCCCCAGGTCGTCGGATCCTGCTAGATTGTTGGTTGCCGTTCGCCGCAGCCGGAGTTCACTACTGCCACCACCGGACTAACATTGGTTATGCAAGAGATTTAGAGGGAAATTAATTATATTAGGTTTTCCTAGAATGTTGTGCAAATAAAATTTATAGACAAAAGTTGACTTGGGTTAAAATATATGTGTAGCCTAATGGTCACTACAATAGTACAATGTAAAACTGAATATGATAATAACCAATTAACCACTAAGAATCTGATCACCATCTCTATTTTAAGACATATATTTCATTATTTCGTTTTTATATTATTAATTAATGTTTTCATTTTCGAAATTTGTAGCTTATGCCCCCTTTTTGTTTCAATTGGGAGAGAATGGTATGAAAGGATATATATTTTTTCCCGAATATAGAATGACATGTAAGGATGTATCCGAAATTATTCCAAGACGATAATGAGGTTAAAATCAAACTGTTACAAAAATCCAAAAGACTCGTTATCTTATTTAAAAAGCTACTTAATGGAATTGTTTTAATAAGCTCGAGTTTTTTGAACTTATTTGAAAAGCTTATAGCATGTGTAAGTGTAGGCGTGTAGCTTAGTTGTTGCTGGACTTGGGCACAATATTAATGTTAATTCTGTAAAATATAAATGATTATTATTATTTGCATATCCCTTTCTAGGATGTCCACCCCACAGCCAGGGAAAAAGATGAATTAGAGCATGCAATTGCACTCTCTATGGCAGAAGGTTTGAAGCAGCCTACTGGTAATATAATTCCCTTGTGTCTGCAGTTAATCGATTGCTATCATGGCATGCTATGTCATTTTTGTTTTCTTAATGAAGTGCCATGGTTTTCCTCTATTGTTAGGCAACAAGTGGAGGGAAGGCTATGATGAAGATGTACCACTACATTTTCGTGGTGGTAGTGGTGCTGGTGGTGTCACTCTATCCCTCCCAACGCCTCCTTTCTATCTTGCATGGGCACCAAAGGATTACTGTGTAAGACCCAAAAGGTAACCTTTACTTGTGCACCATTAAGGGGGAACCATCTCACATTGAACAACTCTAAGCTTTAATATGGCATCAGATTTTGTTAAGTTCAAACTAGCGATTCGGTCTGATTATGACAATAGTCAATGATTTTCAATTTTGGTTTTCTATAAAAACTGAAAACCTTACCTACAGATGATTCTTATTGTAATGTCAGGATATGCAATGGTTGTTACCGAGACATTGGCTATAGAAACTATTTGGGATGCATGGGGAGTTTGTACCATCCAGAGTGTTTCCGTTGTCATGCGTGCAATTCCCCTATCAAAGGCAATGAGGTATGTTTTACTGTTTTTAGGATGACACTCTAAGTCTTAGCATATTATTAAGTTCAAGTGAGTGATTAAATAAAAATATATCTATAAAACAAAGAACATATGAAAGAACTATTAGGAATTTAGGATAGAACTCCAAATCCCAATGTAGCTCTTATGGGTTTTCTTTGTTGGTTCAAGTATTCACTTTCAGGGAATAAAGCGTACCATACGAATTGCTTCAAAGAACTAAGTCATCCCAGATGTGAAGTCTGCCATCAATTTGTAAGAACCATTTTGCGTAGGAGTAGTACTATTAATGTGCATTTTATCTGAATTTTATTCAGTGAATCAAAGTCAATCAGGGCACAAGTCTCCCATTATTGTTATTTCCTTTTCTAAATCCATGAGGGCATTTTCAGATCCCGGCTGACAGATCTGGATTGATTGAGTATAAATCCCACCCCTATTGGGGTACGAAATATTGCCCTTCACATGAGCATGATAGCACTGCACGTTGCTGCAGTTGTGAGCGACTCGAGGTAAGAAAACAAAGTTCTTAAAATTTACTAAAGATTTCAAGTAGACTACAACTTAGACAAAGTGCATTAACTATGTTTTATTTCTAAAAGAGGACATTTGATTCTATTAAAAGTATAAAACTTTCTGAATGAGTCCCACTTTAGGAAGAAAATAATAATGATTTTTTTTATGTTTTCGTGCTATTTAAAGGATTTTCTTTATTTACTACAAGTATGTGGTTAGTAATATGTGAATAAGTTCTTTGTGAAACTGTAAAGTGTTAGTAATATGATTGGTGTTTATGTCGATTTTACACTTTTGGTTGAAGTCATGGAAAGCAAGATATGTATCCCTTGGAGACGGTAGGAGCATTTGCTGTGAATGCTTGGAGTCCGCGATAATGGACACCGGGGATTGTCAACCGCTTTACCATTCCATCAGGCACTTTTATGAGGGTTTGTACATGAAAATAGATCAACAAATTCCTATGATCCTTGTTGAAAGACAAGCTCTCAATGAAGCTATCGTAGGCGAGAGAAATGTAAGAATGATTGCTAGCCTTCTTAATTCTCTGGCCACTTACTTTATGTTTGGAACACTGGAAGTGAAAGGGAAATAAAAAGAATTGCCAAGGAATTTTTATGAAATAATGACAAATATAACATGATACTAATGGACAAAAGTATAAATTATGACGAAAATTGAATGGTGGATATATGATGATTTTGGAGGTTTAAATATGCTAAAGATTGATATCTTTTAGTTTATTCATAATCTTCCAGAAGCATGGGATGAGAATGTCGAGCTATCTTAAAAACTCTCATTCTCATAAAAATCTCTTCTGCACATCTTGCTTCTTTTTGCTAATTTTGACCTTACATTGGGTTAGGCCTACCCGGTGCAACGTTCCACTTCCTGACCCTAAAATATGACATTTTTAGCACCTCAGCACCGGTTTGGAGGTGTGTATTGTGCCGGACTGGTTCAGTTTCTCCGGGGGTTCCTAGAATAGTAATTTGGGCACCAGTTTGGGTTGGTCCGATGCCTGTTTTGATGGTCACATAAATACTTACCTTTTTATCATCTTTTGGCCTCCGTATTTGACCAAGACGTATCGGATTTGACTCTTCTTTCTTCACATTTAACCTTCAATCTTCATTTTTGGCTAAATTGAAGATATTTGTCCAGTTTCTCTTTTCTTCAGTAGATACTTGTAATTACTTTTGTGTAACATAGTTTCTTATGGCGCTTATCTTGGACAAGTATCTAAAATTGATAAATCCAATTTTAACAACTTATTATTTCTCAAAAAATATCTTTCCTTCCAGTTTTCCTCTATGTTTTCATTCCTATTTTCTTAGTATTTTAGAGTTCCAAATGGAGCCTTAATCTTGAGACTGTTTCTGACATTTGAAGATCTTATTATAGGGCTCCCTCCACATGTCTGAAACAAGAGGCCTGTGCCTGTCTGAGGAGCAAACAGTTAGCAGCGTATGTTAACACTTTTTGTCAACACTTTTTTTGAAAATTTTAAAACATGTTAATACATTTCATCGAGTGATCTCCACAGATACAAAGGAAGCCGAGAATGGGGGGCCGTGTTTTTGTAGGAATGAGAACACAACCTCTCAGACTAACTCGAAGATGTGAAGTTACAGCTATCTTGATTTTATATGGTCTACCAAGGTAAAATTTACCCCCACATTCATGCATATTGTTGCCATGAAAAATTAACCTCCCCTCTTATTATTATTCATTATAATTCCATGCAAAAGAAGGCATAATGCCAAATCTTAATGTTGATTTCTTTCATGTCCCACTGTAAATTCAGCATAGTATGATGGAATATGACCACATTTGTCATTTGTGTGTGTGGATTATACATGGAATATTAATGTATGTCCTTGATGCAGACTACTGACTGGCACGATTCTTGCACATGAATTAATGCATGCATGGTTACGGCTTAATGGTAAACCTCAACTTGAAACTCAAATCCTATGTATTGCTAATGAACACATGTTTGTAGTTCTGTAGAAAACGCCAAAATTGCTATCGTGTTAGTAGGGTCAATTAGTTGGACAATCCTAGATAAAGATCTGTTCTTTGTTCGTTGATCTCCCCTTCATAATCCCTGAATCGAACGAAGTCCTAAAAGTTTTGCAATTGAACCTAATGAACTTCCATTTTTGTATGAACACTTGAAAAGATTTCTTTAAAATATGTAGGTTATCGCAATATGGACTTGGAACTAGAAGAAGGAATTTGCCAAGTGCTTGCTTACATGTGGCTCGAGTCAGAGGTGACTCCTGGACACAGAAACATGCCATCAACGTCAACCGGTTCATCCTCGAAGATTGGTAGAAAATCTGCTATGGAAAATAAGTTAGGGGAGTTTTTTAAGCATCAGATATTGCATGACGCTACTCCAGCGTATGGAGATAGTTACAGAGCTGTTCAAGCGGCCGTGAATAAATACGGTTTGAGGTCCACTTTGGCCCATATCAATATGACGGGCGCTCTCCCCATTTAGACCTTCCAAATCATTCAGTGCCTGTCTCTCACACGTTAGATACTGCTGTAGAACAATACAAAGGAAAATGAGACATCATATATGTTCTCCCATATTATAATTTATTAATTAATTAATGTCTACTTTATGTGTTGAGCAATTCTGTGTGAGTAAAAAACAAATGCATCCCGCATCAACCTTTCTTTATGTCATTTTTGCTTTATCCTTTTCTATAACTTTGTTATGTCATTTCATATTGTAAACATTGATGTCTTTTACTCTTTTATAGTGAAACTTCAGTTGAATATTTTAAGCTGAAATGAGGATATTAGTTTCACATTGGGGTCTGCTCTAGTGAGCGGTTTTCTTACATGGTGCATATTATAATAAAAAATCACCCCTCATGAGACAAAATATAAAAATACAAACATTCATTAGAAGTGATTGAACTGGAAATATAAAGTAGCATATGAGGATGAAGTCCCAAATTATAATGCTCAAACAAATAAAGAAATATTTACAATTAAATTCTATTGGAAAGAGTGTAAATATAGTCAAGACTCAAGAATGCCTTACCTAAAAATCTAACATATACTTCGTATGAAGTAGAATTCATGTGATATTCTACAAATTGTTTGACAATATGGAATGTGTTGGCTACTTGGCTAGTGCAGTATGATGATCTGGTCTATGCTATCCGTATGGTGACTGTTTGCGGTGTGTGAGGTCTAATTGCTCGTATGACCATACCGGTCTATCCTTGCACGTAACATAGGCTGAACTGGTCTTACCATAGTCCATAGATATTGCCCCACCTCGAGATGAAACTAGTATGTTATATATGTATCATTTAACCAGAACAACAGGGTCTTTTGTTGTTGGTATTGGCATTGTAGTCCCCAACATTAACGGCGGTGCCTTGACCAGGAACCGAACCAGCCTCTTGAGCAGCCAATGCTTTCCTGCTAATGATCTGATAAATATCCAACAAAATTGTCTGAAATGCTTTCTCCACATTCAGTGCTTCCAATGCCGAGGTCTCGAGGAACGACAACCCTTCTTTCTCTGCCAAGAGTCTTGCCTCCTGTTCTGGCACAGCCCTGAGGTGATTCAGGTCGGTCTTGTTCCCCGCCAACATGATGACAATGTTGGAGTCGGCGTGGTCTCGGAGCTCACGGAGCCACCGTTCAACATTGTCAAAGGTTTGCTTCTTTGTTATATCGTAAACCAACAATGCCCCTACCGCTCCTCTATAGTAAGCACTTGTTATGGCTCTATATCTCTCTTGACCCGCTGTGTCCCATATTTGCGCTTTCACTGTCTTTCCCTCCACCTGCACCATTGTTACAATTATGGATAATGTTAGTTTCTACCAAGTCCTAAGATGGAGTCGAAAATATTGAATTAAAACTTGGAATAGAACTTTATTTCATCACATTTTTTATAATGAATTAAAACTTGGAATAGAACTTGTACATATATGGGCAGGAACCTGATGGATACCTCCCATCTGGATCATACAAATTTGAACCATTATGTTGAGACATATCTATCTGGTTCATGTAAGTTTATGGATCTAATGGATTGGCTGATCGGGTAGACTTTGACACCATAATCACAACAAGCTTCAAAAGAGATTATAGAGGTTAGAAGGTAGGTGTTTGAAATTTTATCAAACCTACCTGGAGGGTTCTTGTAGCAAACTCAACACCAATGGTGGATTTCGATTCGAGACAGAATTCATTTCGGGTAAATCTGGATAGAATATTGGATTTCCCGACACCGGAATCACCAATCAATACAATCTTGAATAAGTAATCATATTCATGATCCACCTTGTACGACATTATATTGCTTCTTCCTTTCAGTCACCAGATTCTTTCACCTGTCAAACAAAGAAATGAATGTTATGAAACATATGATGATGTGGTTTGGAATAAAAAAATCTAGGGAAAAAAGAACAATAAAAAACATAAGGACAACGTTGATGCATGTGGTTGGAATTACAAAAACACATGTGCAGAAACTGAATCGCAGTTTCATCGATAGATATACACCATTTAAGGAAAGATGTGCCCCAAATTTTGGTGGATCCTTTAGGGTGTCCCCAAAATTCCAAGTCATCACTCATCACAATGTATAGGATACGATAAAAGAGATGGAATGAATGAGAGACTATGATTATCCGTAAATCTCATATTATCCATTAAGTTTAATGCAAATCAAATTGGACACTACGATTATAAGTGAATCTCATAATGCCGACCAAATTGGACATTGTGATAATATCTGAATATCATTTTTGCCATTAAGTTTTAATGCATACCAAATTAGACACTTGATTACGTGTCAATCTCCTACGGAGTATTATACATTAAGATTTCAAATGATCCTGATAAGTACGACTCTAACATTTTTTGTTAGTTTTGAAAACCCATATACGAATCTCTTTTTTCCAAATTACTAGTCTTAGTTTTCATATCTTTTTTGGTGTCAATAAACTAACTTAATTAATGTTTTTAGTTTTAGAAGATATATTTGAGGTTTGAGAATATATAATTCGATATTTTAGCTAAGAACATTCCATATTACCTCTGCTCTTTTTTATGTGTCTTATTTGATTTTTGACGGTATTTAAGTAGAAAATAGTAAATGTAATATACAGTGTGTATGGTAAATGAAAAAGTAGAAAATAAAATCTATCTATATACAAATCTATCTATATTTAAGTAGAAACACTAGCAAATTCCCACCCAAAGTTTTAGGTAAAAAACGGGTCAAGGTGAATCCAAAAAAGCTGAAAATATTTCTGAAAGCTGCATAATCGGGCCAGGCAGATCATGGTACAGTTTGAAATAATTGCAGAGCTCTGCGGTAATTGGTTGGCCGAATGCAAAAACATGCCGTATCAATTAGCTTTTCTATCCCAAACGTCATATCAAATCTATATTATGTAAGGTGTTAGAGACTGTATAACCAAGCTTTTCTTAATTTATTTTTGGAAACACGTTTCTTAATTTATTTTTGGAAACGCATCCTAGTTGCCTTGGGGTTAAGATTTACTTCTCTATAAATACAAGCTCTCTCCCTTGCAATCATGTGTGTGGATCCGAAAATAGCAATAATATTCCTGGCTTGGTAGCGCCCCTGACGTAGTTATTCGTGGCGAACTGGGTAACCAAATTTTCTCGTGTTCTTCTTATTATTAATTGTGAGCGTGAGTTTAATTCCTAACAATTGGTATCAGAGCCCTAGGTTCGAAGGGAGATCTCACGATGACAGACAATTTGAAGACACCGGTGATGCAGTTTGACGGAACGAATTACAGATTTTGGAAGTTGCATATCGAAGATTACCTGTACGGTAAAGATCTGTATCAACCTCTGGATGATAAACAGGAAAACATGAAGGAGAGCGATTGGAAGTTGCTGGACAGAAAAGCGATGAGAGTGGTTCGATTATCGCTGTCCAGAAACATCGCCCTACACATCATTAAAGCGAAAACGACGAAGGAGATGTTGCAGATTTTATTGGATTTGTACGGAAAACCTTCCGATGTGAACAAAGTTCATCTGATGAGGTGTCTTTTTAACCTAAAGATGTCAGAAAGCACGAGAGTGGTGGATCATCACAACGAGTTCAATGTGATCACCAGACAGTTGAGCGCGGTTGAGATAAAATTCGACGACGAAATTCATACCCTAATTCTGCTCTCTTCTCTCCCGGAAAGCTGGAGTGGAACGGTGACTGCAGTCAGCGCTTCGGCAGGGAAGAAGAAACTAAAATTCGATGAAGTCAAAATCTAGTGATTAGCGAAGAAATTCGCAGGAAGGAATCAGGCTTGGCTTCTGGATCGGCGTTGAGTACAGAGAACCGGGGCAGAACGAAGTCGAAGTCAAAGTCAAATCGAGATAAATCAAGATCCAAATGCAAATCAAACAGCAAGGGTAAGAAGGACAAAAGTCAGATCAAGTGTTGGAATTGTGAGGAGTATGGACACTTCAAGAGCCAGTGCAAGGAGCAGATCAAGGATCAGAAGGAGAAGACATCTGCCAATGCAGCGGCAGAATCATCTGGCGATGATCTCCTGATCCTGAGCCTGAGCAGTCCGTTGGAGTCATGAGTTCTGGATTTTGGAGCTTCGTTCCATTCAAGCGGTAATGCTGAAGCGATGGAACAGTATACTCCTGGCAATTTTGGAGAGGTGTATCTTGCTGATGATGAGCCTCTTAAAATTGTCGGGAAGGGTACAGTCCACGTGAAGACTCCGAACGGATGCATGCTGAAACTGAATGGTGTCCGACATATTCCTGGATTGAGAAAAAGTCTACTTTGAGTTAGGCAGCTGGATGATGAAGGCTATGCAGTTACATTCGGCAGCAGAAACTGGAAGATCACCAAAGGAGCCTTGCGAATTGCTAAAGGGAAGAAGGAGGGTACGTTGTACATGACAACGAACTTGAAGGACTGCATCAATGTTGCTGCCGCTGCAACAAACGATGTGAAATTATGGCATTGTCGTCTTTGTCATATGAGCGAAAATGGGATGAAGGAGCTGTGCTCGAAGGGCAAACTGCCCGGCTTGAAGACTGTTGAGGTTGGCTTATGCATATTCGGGAAACAGAAACGTGTCAGTTTCTCGAAGGGAAGATGAACTATCAAACCGGAGAAGCTGGAACTAGTTCACAAGTACACCGACCTTTGGGGACCCGCAGAAGTTACATCCCTGGGAGGATCCACCTACTACATGACCTTTATTGATGATGCCACAAGAAAGGTGTGGGTTTATTTTCTCAAAAATAAATCTGATGCCTTTGATGCTTTCAGGAAGTGGAAAGCTCTTGTTGAGAGGAGACAGGTCTGAAGTTAAAGTGCCTTCGATTTGACAATGGAGGTGAGTATGAACTGCTTGAGTTCAAGAAGTTTTGTGCTGAGAACGGGGTTCGTATGGAGAAGACAACAAAGGGGACTCCGCAGCATAATGGCGTTGCTGAACGCATGAACAGAACACTGAATGAGCGGACTAGATGCATGAGGTTGAAGAGTGTCTTACTGAAGATGTTTTGGGCGGATGCAGTGAACATCGCGGCTTTTCTCATCAACAGAAGTCCTACGATCTCATTGGAGAATGGCATACCTGAAGAAAGGTGGATGGGTAAGGAGGTTAATCTATCCTATCTCCGCATATTTGGTTGTGTTGCTTATGTTCATATAAGTTGTGTTGACTGAAGCAAGCTAGATGCCAAATCTGTCAAGTGTACGTTCGTTGGCTATGGTGGTGATGACTATGGATACAGATTCTGGGATGATCAGAATAGGAAGATTATTCGTAGTCGAGATGTAGTTTCAACAATCAGGTTATGTACAAGGACAGATTGAATGTTTCCGATTCTGAGCAAGATAATCCGAAGATCATTGAGTTAGATACCTCTAATTCGGGATGGAGCAAGCAGGATCAGAATGAAGAGTTGAACAGTGATGAAGATCCATCAACCCTACCAAGGCAGCAGCCTGCCAGAAACCAGAGAGCACCAAATAGGTATTCACCTTCTAATTTCTATTTGTTGCTTACTGATGGTGGTGAACCGGAGTCCTATGCAGAGGAAGTTCGGGTTGATGACAAGGGCAAGTGGAAACTTGCAATGGATGATGAGATGGAATCTCTCACATCCAATGATACTTGGAGGTTAGTTGAGCTACCAAGAGGAAAGAAGGCTTTGCACTGCAAGTGGGTCTACCGCATCAAGAAAGAGGCAGATGGTATCAAACACTACAAAGCTAGGCTGGTTGTGAAGGGATTCGAGCAGCGTTATGTTGCTGCAAAGAATTTGTTGTTACATCAGATGGATGTGAAGACTGCATTCCTTCATGGTGATCTGAATGATGAGATTTACATAATGCAACCGGAGGGCTACGTGGCGGAAGGCAGTGAGAATCTCGTATGTAAGCTAGTGAAGAGCTTATATGTGTTGAAGCAGGCACCGAAGCAGTGGTACAAGAAATTTGATGGTTTCATGAGGGACATAAATTTCTTGAGATGCCACACCGACAATTGCTTACTACAAGAAGACCGAGAACTGTTATCTTATCTTGTTGTTATATGTTGATGATATGTTGATTGTAGGAGCTAGTTCAAAGGAGATTGAGAAGCTAAAGAAGCGGTTGTCAGAACGTTTTTCCATGAAGAATCTTGGAGAGGTAAAGCAGATTTTGGGCATGCGAATTGAGAGGGATGAGGCAGCGGGCAGATTGTTTCTTTCACAGGCAGAATACATTCAGAAGGTCCTGGAAAGATTCAGATTGCAAGATGCAAAGGTAGCAAGTGACCACTAGGTAGTCACTTCAAGCTTAGCAAGGAAGACTCGCCGAAGAACAAGGAGGAGCGTGCTCAAATGCAGAATGTCCCATACGCCTCGGCAATTGTCAGCATCATGTACGCTATGGTGTGCATGAGGCCAGACATTGCACACGCGGTGGGAGTATTGAGCAGATACATGGGAGACCCTAGAAAAGAACACTGGGAAGCTGTGAAGTGGATCATGAGGTATTTGAAAGGTAATGCTTCTAATGCTTTGTGTTTTGATGGGAAGAATGTAGAGCTGCTAGGACATGTTGATGCAGACCTGGCATTGAATGACTAGGATGGATCGAGGAGCACCACCGGGTATGTTTTTACATTTGGTGGGACAACAGTTTCTTGACTTTCACAACTGCAGAAGATTGTTGCATTATCTACCACTGAAACTGAATATGTGGCCATTACGGAGGCAAGCAAGGAGATGTTGTGGCTTCAGAATTTACTTGGGGAACTTGGGAAGGAGTACAAGAATAATATTCTTTACAGTGACAGTCAAAGTGCTATTTTCTTGGAAAACAACTTAGCTTTCACAAGAGAACCAAACACATTCGGTTGAAGTATCACTACATCCGTCATCTTCTAGAGATAGAGGCATTGCAACTTGTGAAGATCCGTGGGAGTGAGAATCCAGTAGACATGTTTACTAAGGTGGTAACCTTGGAGAAATTGAAGCTTTGCATAGCTTCAATTGGCCTTGGTACTTGAAGTTGAAGGCCAACGCTACCATGCTAACAAGGTAGAATTTGAAGGAGACAGCCTCAATGTGAGAGATTGTAAGGTGTTAGAGACTATATAACCAAGCTTTTCTTAATTTATTTTTGGAAACACATTTCTTAATTTATTTTTGGAAACCCACCCTAGTTGCCTTGGGGTTAGAATTTACTTCTCTATAAATACAAGCTTTCTCCCTTGTAATCATGTGTGTGGATCCAAAAATAGCAATAATATTCATGGCTTGGTAGCACCCCCAGACGTAGTCATTCGTAACGAACTGGGTAACCAAATTTTCGTGTGTTCCTCTTATTATTCATCGTGAACGTGAGTTTAATTCGTAACATATTAGTCAATACGAAGTACGTACTCCGTAGTCTTTAGTTTATGAGGTAAAAAGAAACTAAAGAAAAACTATCTATATACAAACACTGGCTGATAAGCCTGCTTTTTTTTTTTTTTTTTTTTTAGTTTATGAGGTGTGGTAACACATTGAGAGCCCGTTTGGTTGCACGAAAATCGGCTGATTTGGCTGATTCTGCTGAAATTTATGAAGTTTTGGCTGAAGTGGCTGCACTGGCTCATTCTACTGATTAAAGAAAAAATTATTTTTAAAATGTATTTTAATAATGAAATAAAGAAAAAATTATATGTAAAAGT
Organism: Cuscuta epithymum; assembly: GCA_945859915.1. NCBI lineage: Eukaryota > Viridiplantae > Streptophyta > Magnoliopsida > Solanales > Convolvulaceae > Cuscuta > Cuscuta epithymum. The sequence continues at coordinate 489,123 of CAMAPF010000067.1, read as the reverse complement.
AGCTAAAATGATCATCTACAGTAACTTCAGCCAATACAGCCAGAAAAGTAACTTTAACCTTACTTTTTCTACTTATTACACAATTCAGCGCGTGAAAGCAAAACTTACATCTTTGGTGAAAAAGTTGGTTGATAAGCCTGATAAGCCGAAAGACATTGTTGCCAAACTCTGAGGATGGGACTTCGTGCAATTTACCATAGGAAGTGTAACCTTTAGTGAAAGCTTTCGGCGACATTTATGAGGATGTAGTGCAATTGTCCGATGCTTTTGATAGGACAATTTTACATAGAGTATTGCAATAACTAAAAGTATAGTTTTTTTTTATCATAAAAATAGGCATCTATTCATATCAAAAGATTCAGGGTCATTACATCAACCAAAGGGAAAATAAAACTAACACCAACTAAAACTTCAACAACTACGACGCTAATCCTATGATGAGACTTTGAGACGGTCACCTCTGAAAGAGCAACATGAATCGCTAACCATGTAGTGGGCTTGACATAGCCAAACCTGTCCCATAGATCCAACCATACCTAATGACATAAAAAGAGACTACAAACTCAAACAAATTGACAAAACAAACAACAAAGATGACCACAAAAAAACAAATGAAAAACAGATAAAAATTACTAGAAAACCTTTCACGGACTCTAGCACCTCGTACAAGCCATGGTGGTGGTTCAGGCGGAGGTCGGACCGTCGCTCGATTGATACCCTCTTTCAGTGGCGTAACCGCCGTAAGACCCAAATCCATGCCATCGAATGGAGCGTTCAGCCTCTCCACGCTAACCATGTCCTGATCATCCCTACGTCTCTCTCTCGCTTCTTCCACCATCTTCTCGCTGTCACGATCATCCATCCCGAGCTACGTCCAAACCACGGCAATCCGGCGCAGAGCTGCGTTGATTGAAAGAAAAACGCCGCACCAGAGGCGGCAAAGAAAAGCCCTACGCGAGAGATCTCGGCATCTCGCTAGGGAAACACTGACCGAACTTCGATCAAGAAAGATCGAAATCAGAATTACCTAGTGGCGGCTTTTCCCTAGGAGCTCGTTCGGCCCTTAGGAGCGATAAAAAGTATAGTTTATTTAAAGTTTCCATTTTTTTATATGCAATAACTAAAAGTAAGAATTTATTTTAAGTTCCCATTTTTTTTCAAAATGTTATAAATATTTTATTTGTGCTCCAATTTTTATAAGAAATATATCAAATTCCATAATTGTTTATGATCTTCCATATGACATCAATAATGATTATATAAAGTTAAACAATTTATATTCCAACTTCTAAAGATTTCCAAGTTCAATTTTTTTAAATAAATCCAAGCGCTAGAATGAAAAATTCACGATTAAAATATTTTGAGCGCTTTTGTTAGTATTGAAATTGGCTTAATCAAGCAAGGCGATTAAGTTCATATGTATGAATTTGTGGAGAATTTGATTTTTGAATAATAAGATTACGATTAGGTTAATGGACAAAAATAGTTTACAAAAATAAGGTTTGTGTGACAAATATAACACACATAAGTTATTTGTACAATCAATGAAGTAAGTTACTACTTCCATTCCATTTTATGTGTCTTATTTTGGTTTGCCACAATTTACAAAGTGGTTGAATAAATAAAAGTTATGATTGATATTTGTGTATAATAAAGTGAAATGTTATGAACCACATAATTGTTTCCACAAAATGAAATGTGACACGTACATATTTTGTACCCCGTAATATATTTGTATAAAGTTAAAGACTCATATTTCAACTTTTATTTGGAAATAAAGTTACAGGCTCATATTTCAACTTTTATTTTATTTTTATATTTGTATTTTTTTTCTGTTTTTTCAAACTTTTGACTCTTTTTTAACAATTGAGAGGAAGAATTAAACAAATTCGTTCGAGTTTAGGGGCTTAATTGACCACTTAAATTGTCACGTCATATGCGCACTTGGCACCTTACCAGAGTCATGCAATGGCGATGATCGACCGAGCTGTTACCCGTAAAAAGTGATCTTTATACTGATTTCTTTAATTACAATTTGAAATATGTATCTTTGTTCCTATATAAACTCTTTCGTTCTCTTAGGGCACACAAACGTTATTGGTCCTTAACATTTTTGTTCTTTGTGCAGAACTTTAGACCACACAACTCTACCTTTTAATCCATGTTCAAAGTAATATTTTCACTTTTTTGAGTTTATGGAAACCTCATACCGTGCATCGCACGGGTGAGAAACGAAAAGAAAATCATTGAAAAAGTAGGGAAAAGAAAGTTATTTGTGAAATTAAAAACAGTAAGAGTAATAAAAGTGAGGATATAAAGATATTTTAATTTTATAGGAAAAACTTACTAAAAAAGTAAAGATAAATGTCACATGTGTGCTACGTTAGCAGGTGACTAGGCTGACTAGGCTTCCATGTGTGCGCCACGCCATCGATAAATGGCTGACTAGGTTTCTATGCGTGTGTCACGTTAACAAAGTCATTATATTGTTGAGTGGGCTGCCTCATGTGGGTCACATTAGCAGGTGACTTGTTGGACGGGTAACCTGCTAATGAACTCAATGAACGTTTTTACAAAGTTCAAGAATTTGATTGATTTTTTTTAAAAATACGAGGACTTATTGACTTTTTCGTGATAGTATGAGGATCAAATTGACAATTTTCTCAAATAAAAAGAATGGAGAGAATATTTACGAAGTTGAGATTATATGTTTTTATTTGGACTGGTTTTAGTCCCAAACCAAACATGACCAAACTTAAATAGATCAGATTAGACCAAACTTTAACAGATAAGATCATATTAAACCAGACTTCCATAATTATAAAATACATAAAAGTCAAACATTTGCCAGATCAAATCAGACTAGTTCAAACTAAATTAGACTATACGTAAATAAATCCGACTAGACTAGACAAACATATTACAATAAAGTAAAAACAACGTTTTAAACTTTGCATTTCATCTCAGTCACTGTGATACTTCTATGGTCAATGAAAATAGCCGTTAAAGAGACGCTAAGCCATTACGGTCAAAAAGTACAGAGAAAATGAATCAACTAATGGCATTTATATACGGCAATTTGGTTGAAATAAAACGCGTCAAAGATGATACAGAGTATGTTTTGTGGCGTCATTCAATCAATTATTTATTTTCTTTTATTACTAGAGCAACAAAGTTGCAAGATTGATGTTTAGGATGTTTTGTTTTGGATTAGAATTTGCTGATTTGGTGTGGTCTGATCTGGTCTAAACTGGTTTGGTCTGGTCTGGTAAATGTCTGGTCCAATGTATTTTATAACAACAGAAGTTTGATTTGGTTTGATTTGATCTGATTTGATCTGGTCTGGTCTAGTCTAATCTGGTCTGGTCAGGTCTTGGACTGAAAAGAAAAGAAAACATATATTTATATTTAATTTATTGTGGTCTTGTGGAAGAATAAAGTTAAATCAAACCCTATACGGCTATAACCATTGCTAGCTTTCCAATCCTATCATTATACAAAGTAATTTATTGAAAATGTCGAAGATTACATGAGAAATTAAATTGGGTTTAATGCACCAACCCTAGTGATTTATAAATTCGGCGTATTAACCCCTTGTGATTTAAAAAAATGCGTCAAAGCCCCATGTGTTATAATTATTCATGCGTAAAACTCCCTACAAGAACAAATTTAACTGCCAATTAAATAAAAAATAATTAGTATTTATGTATAATTTAGCGATCTTGATAAATTTACTTGCATATTTAACCATAATATTAAGATAAGTGATTTAAAAATGGTTAAATTTAATCTTGGAGGGGTTCTGCGCATGAATAAACATAACACAAGGGGGGTTTGACGCATTTTTAAATCACAAGGGGTTAATGTGTCGAATTTATATATTACAGGGGGTTTTGGTGCATTAAACCCAAATTAAATTTATATATCACAAAATTATTCGTGGATAAAAAAGTATCATGCGTGCGATGGTGGGGATTAGCGAAGAACCTATAGAATTTTCAAAATTTCTTTTTTTTTTTGCGAGGGAATTTTCAAAAATTCGTTCACAATGTATGACTTTTAAAGTTTTGTACTAGGAATTAGTGGCGGAACTCTAAAAAGTCCATGGATTTTAAAAGTTTAGATGTATTCAATGTAGAGTTTTAAAAGTCTATAAAAGTTCAGGCGTATATAAATTTCCGTTCATTCTTATTAACTTCTAAAATCATGGATTTTTAACTCATTCTTAGTATTACTTCTCTGCAATTGCCTCTTCTCCTCACAAAAAAATTTCCATGAACTTTTTTTGTTACGTTGTCTTCTACTTGTCACAAGTACGCATAGATTTAGTTGCGAATTTGGCTAATTATTTACCTGGGATTACAAACCGACCAACAAGTCCTGGATAGTCTCGGTCGGGTGGGGGAGGTGGGTAACCGGCTGGTCTCAATATGCAAAATTTGAAAATTAAATTTTGATTTATTATTTTATGATAAATAAAGTTGAATAAGGAGATTCAACATTAGTACTGATACACAAGATAAACTTAAAAAAATTAAAAAGTGGTATTTTATATGCCGTATTATGAAGAAAAATGTAGGGGTGAGATCGGTTCATTTTCTTGAAAGAAAATTAGGAACAATTTGAAGAACCATTAATCCCAAATCGATTTGGTTCTAGAAGTTTTTAGAAGAACTAATATAAGAATCGATAGTATTACATCTGTCCAATTCTGGTACGTCGTCAGTTAACAATATTTTAACTATTAATGTGTTTTATCGTTAAATCGCTAACACATAAATATAATAACTATACAAAATTTAACAAACTAAAAATGAAAAAAGAATTATTAAGAAGAAAAGGCTAATTGCACCTATGCTTGTATCATTGTTCACATGCAACAATGAGTATATAACACTCGTGTAATGATTAATGCTCTTACTCATTGAGTTGTATAATATAACAATTGATTATAAAGAGACCGAGATTGTTGAGTATTCTTGAAATTAAACTTTGAGTTTTTTTTTCAATAAAAGTAAACTTGGATTTGTTATGCTTCATTTTTCTTTTAGAACTCTGTCTAGATGAATTACATTTGTTTCATTTATTTAATTTATTATTTTTATCATATTATACAGAGGAAATTACTCACGATAGGACTAAAATGTACGAAGTATCATTTTCCCAAAGTATGATCATATGTTTGATTTTTCTTAAATATGATTAAATATTAAATTTCTACCCCTAATTTAATTAACTAATACAATTAATTGCCCCTAATTCTCTTGCATAACCAAAATCATTTTGTTGGTGGCGGATCAGTCTGATGACGGCCGTTGTGAACTCTGATGATGGAGACAGACAATCGGTAGTGACGATCTAGGTGAAAATTCTGACGGATTTAAAAGTCTATGGACTTTTTGAAAGTCTATAAACTTATCCACGAATTTAAAAGTCAATAGAATTCATTCATAAAAAAGTCTATGGATTAAAAAATCCATTGACTTTTATAAAAGTTCATGGATTAAAAAAATTCACCACAATCCATATTCATTACGTTTGATTTTAGCGGAATTTGATGAAATGAGATGTTTTTTGTCTGGCTTTCAAAAATGTCGTTTATACTGAGCATGAATATTGTAGTCTACTTTATTTAGAAATGTAATTAAATGTAAATTGATAATCTTTTTCTTATTAAATAAGGAAAAAAGAATATAGGGATTGTTTATGGGTCAATTTTTAGATTCCAAAAGCTTCCCCATTTCCATTTTTCTTGTGGTATAATTGGTCGATCATGCAGACAAGTTTTGTCCCACACAACTTCGGTATTCAGGTTCGGAAAAAGCCAAGCATCATGGTCTATGATTGAGGACAAATAACGGTCACAATGGCGCTAGTGGAGGTAACAAGTCGTAAGCTTTTTAAAAAGGGAGTAAACATGCCATAAACATTCTCCCACATATGGCAGCGTCTCAATTGGAGGATGATTTGGCGGGCGGTGATGCGGTAACCTTGTAGGGGAAGTTAGATTATGACATGGGACTTTGGGCTATGTAGGTGAGCTCAATACTTCAGGGAAGCAAGTAGAAGAGCTGTCAACCAAGGTTTTAAATAGCCGTAGCGGCAGCGGTAGCGGTAGTGGTCATCGCGGTAGCGGCCTGTAGCCGACTATAGCGGCTGCAGCGGCGTGAAATATTTTCAATTGCGCAAAACATAAATGTATTTTTTCACATCATTCACACAACATTTAATTATGAGTTCCACTCCATGCATCTCCATTAATGTATTTTTCACATCATCGACACAACATTTACACATCAAACAGTTCGTGATGTACTGCCAGAAATGTCAATAGCGGGCTGTAGCGGGCTGTAGCGGGTGGCGTAGCGGATTTTTCCCGTGATTTGGAAATCACACACAAATAGCGGGCTGTAGCGCTAGCGGCCCCTACCGCGACCGCTATATAGCGGCCGCTATTTAAAACCATGCTGTTAACAACATAATGAAAGTGTCACTACAAAAAAACACGGAGTTAGTCACGGATTTAGTCACGGACCGTAGTATAAAAAATCCGTGACTAACTCCGCTAGTCACGGACTTTGTCCGTGACTAAATCCGTGACTGTTTGGGCGTGACTAATTCTAGTCACGGTCATTTTATCCGTGACTTAGCGTAGTCACGGCTTAGTCACGGACCGTTTCCGTGACTAACTTGTCACCGGAATAACCACACCGGCGACTTAGTCACGGGCCTTTTCCGTGACTAATATAGTCACGGACAAATCCGTGACTAAACTTTCAAATTTAAAAAAATGAACCGCCAAATGTTACGGTTTAAATTTTCAAATTTCAAATTTTAGTCACGGACTTGATCCGTGACTACTTTTTTATTTTTTAAAAAAAAAATTAAATTTGAAAAATAACTTTTTACAAAATCGGTCTAGAATTTAGTCACGGCTCGGATCCGTGACTAAAGTTTTTTTTTTTTTTAAAAAAAAGTTTTTTTGTTTTATAAAAAAAATAAATTCTTTTTTAATTATTCTTTAGAAAAGTTTATTTTAAAAAATATTTGTAGAATAAAAGTAATAAACAGACTACTAGAACACACATTTCATAACCAAACAGACTGAAATAAAAGTAATAATAAGCACAATAGAATTATAGTAAATAAACAATGTTCAAATAAAAATGTATATCATTTACAAGCTCCTCCGGTTACCATTATGATAATATCTAGAATCATCATATAGGTAATCTTCTTCGGTCTCATATTCTCGGTTGTCTCCAGCTTGGCCTTCTCGATTGCCACCGCGACTGCCACCTCCGCGACTGCCACCTGCTTGGCTGCCTCCAGATGTTTGAAACAGGTTGTGAAAATTGATATCCTGAATAGAACCAAATGAAGGCAACCCGGTAGCAGAGTTGGTACGGAAATAACCGCCCATGTGCGGAACTTGAGGTGTCTGCTCGGGGTGCAGTACATACGGCTGAGGCTGAGGCTGATTCCGAATTCCGGCGCTGAGGATCCGTTCCATCTCTTCCAGCCGGGCCCTTGTTTCTTCATCTTTTTTGCGTTGCTCCTCCAAGGTGCGCTGCTGCTCAGCCAAGGCCCGCTGCTGCTCCTCCATCTCCCGCTGCATTTGAGCGATACGCGGATCCTCTCCGCGCCTTGATCGGGAAGATGAAGCACCGCTGCGGTCGTACAAGATCCGTTGCCCCTCAGCCCCCATGCACGGGACCCGGCCCTTGTACACCCCAACTGCCTCAAAGATGGCATCATCCTCCACATCAGAATCAATCTCATCCTCCTGAGTCAAGCCTAATTCTGCCCGCCTCTTCTCAACATTTGTGTTATATTTTGACTACATGTACAAAAATTGTTAATTTAATGTTACTCAATTTGATTTTGAATGGAAATAAGTAACAAAATAGTGTTACTTACTTCGATTTCAGCGAGGCGGGGTGGCAGATCGGCATCGGACTCATCGCCGTGCTTTGTCCAGCAGTGCTTGATGACCTTGAGAATTGAGACCTTCTTCTTCTCAGGCCCCGACTACAATTTGGAAAAAAGGCTTAAGATCCATAATTAATTGTTAAAATAAAGGGTTGTAATTGTGTAAAGTTTTTTGAAAAATACTTACAAGATCTTCCTTATGTCTACTCTGAGGTTTGCGGCCCCCATGCCATTGGGTTTCTAAGGCTTTCTCGGACATCCGGTTTTTCTTACCGGATTGACTTCTTGCCAAGAAGTTTGGATCAGAAGACCAGTGACGGACGAGGTTAGCCCACACCTCATCCGAACACCATCCAGGCTTTACCCCGCTCGTTCGGGCACGCCTAAAAGTAGGACGAAGCCAATTTGAAATCCTAGCGTTATACGCTCTAAGAATAGCTGGACCTTGGGCTTCAGTCCATCGAAACCGACCCTTTATAAAAAACAATTAAATTAATTTATCTTTTATCAAATGTTACGTTAATACAATTACGCAGAGAAAATTCATTTTTTTTACCTTGAAAAGGTTCCACCAAAGTTCACGAACCTTGGGGTCTACTTCTGTGTATGCTGCCCAGTTTCCAAGAAAGTGTCCTCCAATTATGACTTTGATTTGGTCCAACACTTCTTGATCGCTTCAGAAAATTAAGATTATTTATTTATTAAAGTTTTGATTACATTATGATACATTGAAAAAATTATTTCACGTTAGATAAAATTCATAGTTACTTACTTCGCAACCATGTGGGGCGTCACCCAAAGCGCATTTTCATTGTTGCGCTCAGCTTCGGTTAAGGGCACATAGTTTGGGCGGGTACGCGAGGTTGATTGTTCATTGCTCATCTAAAATATATTAATTTATATTTTTAAATATTAGTCTAATCATTATAGAAGATCAAATTTTTATACATTTATCAATTGAAAATGTGTAAAACATATTAAACTGTGTGTAAGTTTAATATGAGGGGTGGTAATTTTATAAATTGTTATAAAATGTAACATGTTAAACTTTAGGCAAGTTTAAATTTTTTTTTATTAAACTGTTTTTTATCAAACTGTTTTTCATTAAACTGTTTAATAAAAAAACAGTATATTGTTAATGTGTTTTTAATGATCTATATTTTATATTTAACTTCGAAAAACAGTTTAGACTGTCTTAATTAATATTTTATAATTAACATGTTAAACTTTTGGAAGTTTAACATGAGGGGATATTTTTGAATGTTAGTATGATCATAATAGAAGATCAAATTTTTATACAAGTTTTATCAATTAAAAATGTGTAAAACATTTATTTTCGTACATGTTAAAACATATATTTTTTTGAATTTTCGTACTATTTTTTAACTTTTCGTACTATGTTTTATAAAACCGTTTATATACAAAACCGTTTTTATACAAAACTGTTTTTATATAAAACTGTTTTATTTAAAAAAAGTTTTATAAAAAAACAGTTTATATAAAAAAAAATTTATACAAAAAAAGTTTTATATAAAAAAGTTTTATAAAAACAGTTTTATATAAACAGTTTTATTAAAAACTGTTTTTTTATTATTTCACTTTTTAATAAAAATTGTTGAATAAAAAATCTGTTTTTCATAAAAAATGAAAAACAGATTGTTTTAAACTTTAAAAATGATTAATATTTCACTTTTTAATAAAAAAAGTTTTTATTAAACGGTTTAAAAATAAGTTATCTATTAAACTGTTTTTATAATCTATATTTTATATTTTATTTTGGAAAGCAGTTTTTATTGTTTTTTATTAAAATCTGATTTTATTTGATTGCAATCTGTTAATATTATACTGTTTTTTAAACTGTTTTTTATTAAATTGTTTTTTATCAAACTGTTTTTTTTTAAACTGTTTTTTTTGTCAAACTGTTTTTCATTAAACTGTTTAATAAAAAACAGTATATTATTAAACTGTTTTTTATAATATATATTTTATATTTTATTTCGGAAAATAGTTTTTAATGTCTAAATTAATATTTTATAATTAACATGTTAAACTTTTTTGGAACTTTGACATGAGGGTGTATTTTTTAAATAATTCGGAAATAATAAATTTGATTGATGATAAAATAATAATAATCCTAACAATGTCTAAATAATTCATGCATAAGTCCGAAATTAAATCATGCATTTGATCAAAAAAACATGCATGTTGTTTAACCTAAAATTAAATCATATTTAGGCATGCATATTAAACTTATACACAAAAAATCAAATTGAATCAAACTATATCTAAAGCATGCGTATTAGAAATCAAACAAAAAAGAAAAAATAAATTTTATCAACTTTGAGCATGCAAATTAATATTGTAATTCGAAATTAAAACAAAACTAATAATCGTGGAGAGATTAATATTGAGCATGCAAATTAATATTGTAATGTGAAATTAATATTACAATATTACTAAATTAATATTGTAATGCGAACATAATAATAACATGCATTTGTGTGTAAACGTAAACACATATACACATATAATCATATTAAATGTATATACACATAAATATGTAATTGTAGAATACATCATTAGGGCATTCAATTATAAACATGCATTTGAGTACATAAACATGCATTTGTGTGTAAAAAATTAATTGAGAAAACATAACCTTGATGTGGAGAGAGAGGTGCGAAAAAAAAGGAGTGGTGGACGGTGGCGGTGAACGGCGGCAACCGGCGGCGGACAACGGCAGTGCACGGAGGACGGCGGCGGCGCTGCACTCAGGACGGCGGCGGCGCTGCACTCAGGACGGCGGCGGTGGAAGGGGAAGTTAGAAGGGAAAGAGTTTGAGAGGAAAATAGGGTTTGGAAGCGTAGGTTTGAAAAAAATCGCTAAGTGTTAGTTTTATATGACGGAGTAGTCACGGCTATATCCGTGACTAAACCCTTCGTAATCAACGAAATCAGCCACGCGGCATTAGCCGCCTTTGACCGGTCTAGTCACGGCTTTATCCGTGACTAAGACCGTGACTAATTCAAATTTTGAATTTAGTCACGGTTCTAGTCACGGATAAAACCGTGACTAGACCGGCGGCCCTGACACTTCTCCGGCTGCCAGACTGACAGGTTAGTCACGGAATTATCCGTGACTAAGACCGTGACAACTTGAAATTTTTTTGTATAAATCATCTTTCTCCGGCCCAAGAGTGAACTGTAAAAAAAATGGCTAATAGAGGTCCAATTGACTGGGATTCGATGTGTAGAGATATGAAACGACTTAAGCTAATTACAGAGCTTATGGAGCCGAAAACCGTGGAAGCATACGAGAGAATCAAGGAGTTGATGTCTAGACCCCTTGAAAGTTTTGGCGATTATAAAGATGAAGAATCCGACTCGTTGGGCAAGTCAAAAGCAAGAAATTTGTGTCGGATGCTTCAACGTGCACAAGAAGTTTCAGAGTATATGGACCCGATCAACGAAGAAGCTCGAATGAAAATTCAGGAGTTGTGGGCTAGGCCTCTTGAAAGTTTCCGATTGAGGAATGAATAATGTTAGTTAGGTTAATGTGATAAATAAATCTATGTTAGTTGTTTGATAAATAATATGTGACAATTTCATTGTGTGTTTTGTATTTATCTTTGAAATTTGATAAATAAATCTCTGTTAGTTGTTTATTAATATCTAAATTTATTATAATATTCAGATTAGTAAAAGTAAATTACTTTTTTTTTTAATTTTCGAATTTTGTTAATTTTCGAATAGACTTAGAATTATTAAAATTAATTTTCGAATTTCGAATTATTAAAAATTATTAAAATAAATTTTCGAATTTAGAAAAATCAAAAATAATATTTGAATTTTCGAATTTGAAAATAAAAGAATATAATATAGAGTAATTTCATATTTGGTATTGGGTAAATTTTAATTTTCAAACTTCGAATTGTGAAAAATTTTATTTTGAATTTATAATATGGATATAAAAAACTTGTTGTGGTTGAATTAATATGGAGTAATTTTTTGTTCATAAATAATAATGATAAAGATAGAAAAAAATTCAAATATTGTTGGAGTAATATAATGATGAAGAAATCTGCAGAAATATTAGAAGTCAATAAAATTGAAATTACAACAGCACAATTATTCGCTATCAGAATCGTCATTTTCTACATATACAGTATCTTCTTCTGTATCTGAACCGTCTATCCATTCACCTTCTTCCTGATATTGAGCGTTTTGTTGTGCTACATACATTTCCTCAATTTCGCGCTCAGATGGAATGGTTGGGTCTGGAAGGTGCGTTTCTGGCATGACTTCAACTAGTCCGCCATTTGGATCACTTAATTGGATGTCATAGTTGACCGTCTCAACAATAGGCGGAGGTTGGAAAAATTGTTGCTGAAAAGCATCTAGATCAACGTCCTTGTGTTGAGTTTGTGATTTTATTTTGTTCGGACGGACAGGACATGCACACACCCAAGGATTCTGTGTCCGCCTTGTTGAAGGATATTCTGCATAATAAATCTGCGCTGCTTGTTGGGCGAGTATGAAAGGCTCATTTTTCGGGTACACACGAGACTGGTTGACGTCAATCATATTATACTTCGGATTTTTGCGCACGCCACGTGTGGGGTCGACCCATGTGCAACGGAACAGAACGCATGTCATTTTTTTCGCACAAGAAGGCATCTCAAGTTCCAGAATCTCCTGCAGGACACCAAAAAAATTGGTTTCCGAGTTATCATAACCGATGGTCGGGACACATAACCCGCTGTTCGTTGTTGGTCGGCCCTCTCCGTAATCGGCTGTGTGATATGTGTAACCGTTTATCACATATTGCCGCCACACTTTGGCACTGGCACTAGGGCCCCACGCTAATGATACTAACAAAGGGTCGACAATCCCACGACTATTGATCTGTAAATATAAACATGATAATAACATTAGGTAAATATTGAAAAATCTTACTTAATAATATATATATAATTAATGTGTGTGTATATATATACCTGATACTTGTACCAATTTACAAAATCAGAGTCTACCAATGCATCAATTTGATTCTCAGGAAAGGCTGATAAAGAAGCTCTGAATTCACTGTGAATTCAAAAATAAAAAAATTATAAATTATCTACAAATTTAATTGATAAGTATTACAATTATAACTACAAATTTAACTTACTGATAAAACGGTGAGATTTCTGGACAATTCATGAGGATATAAGTATGTGCAATTTGCAATTCCCCACCCACGATGTATCGTTGTGTCGCAGCACCTTTACCTCTGCCTGGGTAATTGAAGATGGAAACTACATTTTCATATAAATCCTCGCCAATGTCATCGTTCCGGGCAGGTCTCTTCCTTCTGGTGATGACGTCACGCTCGAAGTAAAAAGACGAGAACGTTGAGATTTCTTGTTGAAGATACGCTTGACAAATTGAAGCCTCAACGTGTGCCTTGTTGGTCACTTTCTTTTTCAGCTCTCCTAGAAATCTGCAATAATGCAATATAACAACGGTAGACATGTTAACAGTTATTGTGAAATAAATATTCTTTTTTTAAATGAAATTGTTACTAACCTTTCAAATCTGTACATCCAGCGATAGAAGACGGGCCCAGCGGTCAAAGCCTCATACGGAAGATGTATTATAAGATGTTCCATTGTATCGAAAAACGATGGAGGCATTATTTTTTCTAGATTACACATCAGAATGGGAACAGAATCTTGTAGTCTCCGGAGGGATGCCGCATCCAAAACGCTGGAACATATCGATTGAAACAACAAACTGATTTCAGTAATGCAGGACCATACGTGTTCAGGAAGCATCTCTTTTAGTGCAATTGGTAGAAGTCTTTGCATTATTACATGAGCATCGTGAGTTTTCATGCTCGTCGTCGTGGTAAGTTTGTTCATGTCTACGCATCTAGACAAGTTGGAGCAGTAGCCATCTGGAAACTTCTGAGACGCAAGACATTGTAATATTGCTGCCTTTTGTGGTTCTGTGACCTGGTAGACTGCTTTTGGAACTTCCTTGCCCTGATATTCTAGATCAACAGAAAGTTCGGGTCTATCACACCAAATAGTCATATCTTTCCATCTGAGCACAATCCCAGCCGCACATTTCGTGGCTCCATAGCAAACTGAGGATGACAGCGGTCAAAGTGTCTCCAGGCTTCACAGTCCGAAGGGTGAGCCATCATACCGTCGTTGGTTTCGTGCTCAACATGCCATGTCATGTGTTTCGCAGTAGCAGTCGAAGCGTACATCCTCTGCAGTCGAGGAGCTATTGGGAGGTAATACAGTTTAGACAGTGCAGACCTATGTCGTGGTTTCTTTTTACCTTGACGAACAGGTTTGTATCTGTCTCCACCACAGAACTTGCAGAACTCAAGTGCCTCATCCTCCTTCCAGAACAACATACACCCTTCCGGGCACGCATCAATTTCAACACAAGGTAGCCCCAACTTAGACATTAACTGCTTCATGTGGTAATATGAATCCGGAAGGGTATGATCTCGCGGTAGCATCCCTCCTACTGACTGCAAGACTCTATTCATGCAAGTTTCAGGGAGACTGTATTCGGCTTTTATGTTCATGAATTCAGTAACGGCGGATAGCTGAGAGTATCCCTCACAATCAGCATACAGAGGTTGGTCGGCAGCTTTTAGAACATCCTGAAATCTCTCAGCCAAACCTTCATCCACATAAGGTTGATAAAATGTCGGATTTTCATCCGCATCTGGTTGATACGAGGTTGAGGCTTCAGGGGGGTCGTTAGGTGGTTGTGGGGGGTTGAACTGAGACATCGGTACACCGTATGCGTCATATACCATTTGTTGGTCCCACCTCATTTCAGCACGGTCTCCCCACGCACTCATCTCTGGAGGGACGTAACGAGACGAACCTACCGTTTGTGGTATAACAGATGGATCCAAAGGTTCGCCGTGAGAAGTCCAATTATAATAATTGGGAACAAAACCGACCGCGTACAAATCATACCCAACTTCGTGTGGGTCTTTAAATTTGAGATTTTTACACTTTGAACATGGACATCTTATTTTATCACCACTCATATAAGCCGGATGTTCAAGTGCAAATTCAATAAATTCCCCAACTCCCTCGAGAAAATTTGATTGCATTCCGTACAATACCGCATCTTTATCATACATCCAACTTCTATTTTGTTTATACATTATGCCTGAATATTATAATAAAAAAGTATACACGTTCAAATACTAACAATAATACTAACAAATTTTAAGTGAGTTATTTCACTAAATAATCAACTAACTAATTTTCACTAAATTAAATGAAATGCACACAATTCACAACAATAATTCACAAAATATAAGTAATTACCTAATACTTAAATTTAACTAATATTAAAAAAAATTTAAGTAATTTATTAACACTACATTTAAATTAAACATACGTTTAACTAAATTTAACTAATTCATTTAGTTAAATTTAACTAAATTTAACTAGTTCATTCCGTCCTCTTTTAATGCATCACTACGTTTAAACCCACGTTTAGCTAACTAATATAACATAATTAACACATCACTAGCTACGTTTAAACCTACGTTTAGCTAACGAATTTTAATTAAATTATTTTTGTAAACCTAAAAGTAGCTTCAGCCAATACGGCCAGAAAAGTAACACCAAACTTACTTTTTCTGTATATTATATAACTCAACGCGCGAAAGCAAAACTTACGCTTTTGATGAAAAAGTTGATTGATAATTAGGGTTGATAAGCCGAAAAAAAGTATTTACAAACCACGTCTAAATTTTTAACACTACGCAGTACGGAGTATTTGCGTTATTAACCACCGAGTACTAAATGTGTTACAATACTTTTAAATTATTTTGACTCATTGAAATACTAAAAGGCTGGAATAGTGCAGTGATTTCGTGGGGAGATGGGCCAACATTGGAATTGAAACATGCATTGAAAATTGCTACTGTCAAAAAAATGAATAGTCAACATCAAATATCCGTATAAGGAGAATGCGTTGTGTACACAACCGTTTACACAACCGGTTACACAGCACAAAAAGGCCCACCCCTCCCCTTTTCCACGGTATTATCTCTCCCTTCCCTCTTTCCTGCTTTTCCTTTTTTCCTCTTCTTCCCTGCGCCTAACTCTCTTCTCCCTCTTTTCCTCTTTTCTTTTTTTCGTTTCTCTCCCTCCCAGGCCTAACTTTCTTTTCCCTCTTTTCCTCTTTTCATTTTCGTTTCTCTCCCTCCCTCCACCCAACTTTCTTCTCCCTCTTTTCCTCTTTGCTTCTCCCTCATACTTCGTATATAACTCTCTCTTTATCTCCCTTTCTCCATCTTTTTTCTTTTCTTTTCTTGTTTTCTTCATCTCAAAACCTCTCACTTTTTTTTTTGCAGATCTAAATCCACACAGAAAAATAGGAGTCACAACTTCAATCTACCTTGCTCTCTCAAATATTATTCATGAGGTAATACTTTATTTCATCTTTTTTGTGCATCTAGGGTATATATATATATTCCCTTTTTAATTTTGTATATCACATATGTTGTTATGATATGTTGTTATGATGTTGAATACTAGTACTTATTACATTGTTATACTAAATAGATTGTGATGTTTATCATTTAAAATTTTGTTTGTATCACATATAAAATACAAAAATTTCTCTGTTAAATTGATTTTCACAGACAAATTGTAAAGATTTGTCTGTATCGCAGACATTTTAGATTAGATTTTTTCATAAAGTGTCTGTGATACAGACAATTTTTTAATTTTTGTCTGTGCGAAAATCGATTTTCTTCATAAATCGCCACTCAATTTGCCTGTGTAGCCGGTCAAATTGTCTGTGTACAAACAATTATGTGAATGCATCTTGTAAGGAAGTCCTAGGACTTCTTTATTATAAAGTATTTGTGATAGAAACAATTTTTTATTTTTGTCTATGTGAAAAACGATTTTCTTCATAAATCGCCAGTTAATTTGCCTGTGTAGCCGGTCAAATTGTCTGTGTACAGACAATTATGGGAATGCATCTTGTAAAGAAGTCATAGGACTTCTTTATTATAAACTATCTGTGATACAAACAATTTTTGTATTTGTGTCTGTGTGAAAAACGATTTTCTTCATAAATCGCCACTCAATTTGCTTGTGTAGCCGGTCAAATTGTCTGTGTACAGACAATTATGTGAATGCATCTTTTAAAGAAGTCATACGACTTCTTTATTATAAAGTATCTGTGATACAGACAACTTTTTATTTTTGTCTGTGTGAAAAACGATTTTCTTCATATATCGCCACTCAATTTGCCTGTGTAGCCGGTCAAATTGTCTGTGTACAGACAATTATGTGATGCATCTTGTAAACTACCAGTAGGATGTGTATGTCTTCTATATGACTTCTTTATTGATGGGGTTTGAATATTACATAGTACTTGTTTATTGTCAAGTTAATGTATCATTTAAATTAAATGTATTTTAACTAAAAGGAGCTTTAAGAGGTATTTACCTAAATAGGACTAAATCAATCTTTAATTGTTAAAATAGGACTAAAGTTTAAAAATGACCTAAATAGGAGTTATTATTTATAATTTGACAAAAACACCCATGAAGTCTGAAAATCACACTTCCACCAAGCAGAAACTGGACCACCGCCAATAGCCGCCGGTCGCCGTCCATCGCCGCCGGTCGCCGGTCACGCCGGTCGCCGGTCACGCCGCCGCCTTAAAATTGGCCGCCACTGTAGATCAGGACGCCGCCATTGCAGATCTGGCTCTCGCCGCTGCAGATCTGGCGGCCGCCGCCGGAGATCTGACCAAATCTCTAGTCTCTGCCGCTGACGGCCACTGCCCTGCAGATCCGACCACCATCGTAGCTAATCCAACGTCTGCCTCTACAATATGGCCTCCACCGTTGCAGATCTTGTCGTTGTCAACAAAAATGCCAATATCTTCATCAAAATGCCTAACATAAATTGAGAATGCCATTTTAATGGCATTTTCAAAGGATAATACGATTTTTTTTATGAATGAGAATGCCATTTTAATGGCATTTTCAAAGGAAAATACGATTTTTTTATGAATGAGAATGCCATTTTAATGGCATTTTCAAAGGAAAATACATTTTTTAATGAATGAGAATGCCATTTTAATGGCATTTTCAGAGTTTAACCTGGCATTTTTAGTTTCAATTAACAACTGTAACTTAATAGAAGAGAGGAAGAAGGACGAGGAGGATAATCGAAGAAGATGCAGATCTGCGGAGAAGAAAACCTGATCTACGGCGGCGGACGGCGGCAGTGGACTTTGTGATGACTGCGGCGATGGTTATGACTGGGATCTTGGTTCGGCTGTTTCTTTGTGAAGCTAAGAGAAGAAGATGTCCAGCAGATGAAGAAGAAGATGCCCAACGGATGGAGAAGTTGTGCGGCAGATGGATAAGATGGCAAGGGAGTTAATAAGATGCGCATGGCAAAGTTAAATCAAAAAAGCAAAAAGCAATTTTGCAGGGAGTTATGATGCCCAACGCCTGTGCTCGATGGTATGCGTAGGGAAAAAGCAAAAAATAGGGGCAAATAGGTAATCTAGTCCTATTTAGGGAATAAAATTATAGGTAGTCCTATTAAGGAATTTCAGGAACAATTTAGTCCTATTAAGGGTAAAAATTCGAGCTTTAACCATGTTACTGCTTCAGGGACAATTTCTAACTCTTCGTGACCAATACTAGTATCTTGAAGGCCTGTGATTGAGAACTATGTCTCTTTTCGAATCGGGAGCAAGAGAGGTGATATTTCTAATCGTGGCATGAAATGGATTCAGAAGATCAAGATTGAGAGATTTAAAGCAAATGATAATTACATACTTTGTTTTTGTAATTAGTTGTTTGTAGCACAGTTATATATCTTGTATTAATATGATAGTGTATTTAAACTTTCTTTTTTGGTCACGGACAAATATAATTTGTTTCTAAGTGTATTTGTAAAGATAAGCTTTAACCAATTATTGGTATACAGATAATTTTTAAACAAGCTTATTTTGTCTGTGTGCAGACAATTTCAATAAAGTTTTTGTTTGTGTACAAACAAAAATTGTTCATTTATATTATGTGTGCATAATTGTTCAAACCATAATTGTTTGTATAAATATTCTTTTTACCTTAATAGGTATATATGTTGAAATAAGTTATTCGTGTCAGTGTTCAAACTATTATTTTATATTTTTTTAAATGAATACAAAAAAATTGTCTTAGCCACAGACTAAGACAAACGAAATTAGGACCCTGAACATAAAAAACCGTTATTCACCCGATCACAATTTGTTAGAGATATACTTGAAACAAAATTTGTAAGTGCAATGTCTGTATTTGTTATAAAGACTCGTGAAGTTTTGTCTATGTGTCTGTAATTGATGGTTAATTTTTGTTTTCGTTTTGAGTTGTCTGTATGTAATTTGTGATGTTTATTTTTGAGATGTTATTAGTATTACGAGACAGACATTAAGTGTACACATACAGACAATAAGTATACACATACATACATTACTTTATTGTGAATACCATTTTGGCACAGGCTTCATAAAAAAGACAGACAATACGTATAACTAGACAGACAATAGACAACCCACAAATTACATACAACTCACAATGAAATGACAAACAACTAAATATGAGTTACAGACAACTTCCCGACTCTTACAGACAACTCACAATAACATGACACACAAGTCATTACTGACAACTCAAAATATATACAGACAACTAATAAACAAATGACAAACAATTAAATATCAAAACAAATACAAACAACTAATTACAAAAACAAAGTATGTAATTATCATTTGCTTTAAATCTCTCAATCTTGATCTTCTGAATCCATTTCATGCCACGATTAGAAATATCACCTGTCTTGCTCCCGATTCGAAAAGAGACATAGTTCTCAATCACGGGCCTTCAAGATACTAGTATTGGTCACGAAGAGTTAGAAGATGTCCCTGAAGCAGTAACATGGTTAAAGCTCCTTTTAGTTAAAATACATTTAATTTAAATGATACATTAACTTGACAATAAACAAGTACTACGTAATATTCAAACCCCATCAATAAAGAAGTCATAGAGAAGACATACACAAGTTACTGATAGTTTACAAGATGCATGGGCATTCACATAATTGTCTGTACACAGACAATGTGACCGGCTACACAGGCAAATTGAGTGGCGATTTATGAAGAAAAACGTTTTTCACACAGAAAAAATAAAAAATTGTCTGTATCACATATACTTTATAATAAAGAAGTTCTATGACGTACTTCTTTACAAGATGCATTCACATAATTGTTTGTACACAGACAATTTGACCGGCTACACAGGCAAATTGAGTGGCGATTTATGAAGAAAATCAATTTTCGCACAGACAAAAATTAAAAAAATTGTGTGTATCACAGACACTTTATGAAAAAATCTAATCTAAAATGTCTGCGATACAGACAAATCTTTACAATTTGTCTGTGAAAATCAATTTAACAGAGAAATTTTTGTATTTTATATGTGATACAAACAAAATTTTAAATGATAAACATCACAATCTATTTAGTATAACAGTGTAATAAGTACTAGTATTCAACATCATAACAACATATCATAACAACATATGTGATATACAAAATTAAAAAGGGAATATATATATACCCTAGATGCACAAAAAAGATGAAATAAAGTATTACCTCATGAATAATATTTGAGAGAGCAAGGTAGATTGAAGTTGTGATTCCTATTTTTCTGTGCGGATTTAGATCTGCAAAAAAAAGTGAGAGGTTTTGAGATGAAGAAAACAAGAAGAGAAGAGAAAAAAGATGGAGAAAGGGAGATAAAGAGAGAGTTATATACGAAGTATGAGGGAGAAGCAAAGAGGAAAAGAGGGAGAAGAAAGTTGGGTGGAGGGAGGGAGAGAAACGAAAATGAAAAGAGGAAAAGAGGGAAAAGAAAGTTAGGCCTGGGAGGGAGAGAAACGAAAAAAAGAAAAGAGGAAAAGAGGGAGAAGAGAGTTAGGCGCAGGGAAGAAGAGGAAAAAAGGAAAAGCAGGAAAGAGGGAAGGGAGAGATAATACCGTGGAAAAGGGGAGGGGTGGGCCTTTTTGTGCTGTGTAACCGGTTGTGTAACCGGTTGTGTACACAACGCATTCTCCTCCGTATAATTATGTGTTGTTCGAGTGACCCTTACGACCCATATAAAAACAAATTGCAATAAATAAAAATAGGACTATGTTGTGTTTTATTTCTTGAATATGAGTAATCTGTCAAGTTTGAAAAATGCAAGGTTTAAAACTTAGTAATGTCAAATTTGGCAGCAATTTACTCTTATTTAAGGAATTATCTGTGTATTCAACCGTTTTATACTTATGTAATTCGATGTAAGAAGATACGCAAATTTATAGAATTAAATATCTGAATTAACCTGTGAGCATCCATGTTCAGATTATTTTATATTAAAAAAAAGAAAAGGTTCAAATAAGACTTTCTACTATTATGCAATCGTCATATAAGACTATGTACTCAATAAAGTGTCATATAAATAAGTCTACTTATAAAAAGCAATCGAATGAGTCAAAATGACCTTTTGACAACCTCATAGTCCTAATTTTGGCGTACATCTAACTACCCTTTTAAAATATATGTTCTATGATTGTTGTGAAATGTTTAGCTATGGTTGACTTAAATGGAATGTGAGCTAAAGTCGTGATTAGGAGGTTGTTAACAGATAAGTTGAACTCATCTGATTGCTTTTTATAAGTAGATGTATTTATATGACACTTTATTGAGTATATGGTCTTATGTGACGGTTCATAATAGTAGAAGACCTTGTTTGACCCTTTCCTCTCAAAAAACATTAACTTACATTTTATAATCTTTAATCATTCCATTTCTCATCTTCTACCGTCCCTTGATTTTATTCATTGTTTCCAAGCATGTAAATTTTATTGAGAATGTCGAGTTACATAATTATTATCAAAATAAATAAAACCTGAGTTACTTATTTGAGATTTTTACTGAAGTTACTGAATTATTTTAATTGTTTAAGTCATTTAATTTGAGATTTATAATCACACAATTTTGTATACACTTACTACTCCGTATTACCTATTAATAAAGGACCATAAGTTACATTAAGAATACTCTGTAATTCACAACAACGATGTAGTCATATACTACGTAAAAGTGAGGCAAAATTTATACGGCGAAATTGGAGTATTTCATACTCCGTAAGTGAATACTGTTTTAATATGTTCTACATTTGCAAGAGAAAAAGAATGAAAACGGTGCAAATATACTCCGTATTATCGTACATTGTAGATTCAAGAATGAAAACGGTGCAAATATACTGTATGTGTCACTTTATATACGGAGTAGTACATACGGAGTATGAATTAAAACGTTTCATCTAGCCCTGTTTCGAGTCCATTAAAACATATACAGACTTCCATTTTTCCTGCTCTCTTGGTCGAAATCATACCCTGATACCCCCAAGGCCCCAACCATCCACTTTCACTTTGGTCCTTCGATTTGTCCAAATCAATCCTAAATCCCAGCCAAAATAGTCTGCATTTAAATCCTCCTTACTGGGGAGCAATGATATATACACCCACACACAAATTAATACACACACATATAATATACTTGTATATCACACAACCATATTCGGATCTACTCATGTATATAGATTGCCCATGTAGTTGTTAAGCAAAGCAACAACTCACCGGACATTCCAGAGTATGAGGAAATCTATTTACTCCGAAAAATAGTTACAGATTTACCGTTAGGGCTAGTCCAAAAATATTTTCACCATGCCTCTCTTCTTCTTGGTGAAGTCTGCAAGCCTCAATGACTCCATCCGTCCGCCACTCACCATGTCTCCGGTCTCCCATCCCTTGCTGTCCAGTGTCCACCATCAACTGCGTGGCATCAGCCGCCTGCGTCATCCCAGCAGCCCGCTAACTCGCCAAGGCAGCCCAACTGAACTATTGATCGCATCATGCAGTCCAAGACGGCCACCGCCTACTGTAGCTTCCTTTGTCACTCGGCGAACTCAATCTTATCTCACACTCTCAAGACCCATGAGAGAGGAGTTTAGGGGAGGTTATAAAGATGCGATTAAATCAAGACTTTCCTCTCGTTTCTTCACTTTTCAAATGACATGACCATAAAACATTTAGAGTTCCAATGCACTGCACTACTGGTACCCTAGCCTTATTACTTTGACCAGGTCACTCTGCTTTTATGCCCTTTTCATCCCCTGTCTTGTACTCCGTAATAAGAATGAGAAAGCAATAAAGCATCGACTTGTTTCTACTCCAGCGGTATACATTACTTTATTATCCTTGATGGTGACATTTTTGAGCGGGAGAAATGGTCTGAATTCCACCTCTTTTTATATAGAGATAGATTAGCAGGAGGCATTAATTTATTAAGTTGGGCTGCAGGAACATCTATTTGGTCATTATGGAAGCCAAGTTGCCTGTTGTGAGGTTAATGAGACAATGAGTCACTGTATCGGTTTAAGGATGATTGTATGCTTAATTTTATGGTTTGTGACTGGATTGATTATATCTTTTATAGTCGACATAAGCGAATTTCTGAGATTTTAATATAAGCCTTTTCTATTCAAAACAATTTAAACCCACTTTGACTTGTCACACTTTTAAGAATATATAAAATATGTGATTAATATATATTTATATGGAGGAGAGTGAAATTAATTAAGAACAAGAGAAGTATGTATCAGGAAATGCATATAAAAAATGTATTGCAACAATTACATTAAATTATTTTATATATAAAGCTTGTTAGACTATATATAAATTGCCAATCTTTTTATGTTTTCTAATAGAACATAACATATTTGAAATTAATTAGGAACAAGAGAAGTATGTATCAAGCAATGTGCAACAAATTATTGGGAAAAGGGACAAATAAGCCCTCAAACTAACCAAAAAATGCAAATAGGCCCTAATATAAGAGGTTCTGTCCGCCCTTTGTCATTTGGGGAGGTTCCCGGTGGAATTTTTTGATAAATTTTTTTGAGCATTTTCTTCATTAAGTCTAGTTTAGTCATACCAAATTTCAGCGATAATTGCACAGTTTTACAGCGCAACATATTTCAAAAAATCATTTGACCACTTTCCCGGTTGAATTTTTAGCTGAAATTTGGTATGACTAAACTAGATTTAATAAAGAAGATGCTCAAAAAAATTATTAAAAAATTCCACCGGGAAACTGCTCAAATGACGATAGCCGGACTGAGTCTCCTATATAAGGGTTTATTTGTACTTTTTTTATTAGTTCGAGGGCTTATTTGCCCATTTTCTCCAAATTATTTTATACATAAAGCTTGTTAGACTATATATAAACCGGCTATTAGACTAGAAGTAGCCCAAGAATATACTTCTTTTATTCCCAAGGTATGAGTAATATATGTCCCTTTTTCCTATTCTACTCCCAACCTATAATTTCTAATAGATTAATTTATTAATAAAAAGATCATAATTTTATTTACTCCCTCCGTCCCTGAAAATTGTTCCGTGTTTCCTTTTTAGGCCGTCCCAAAAAATTGTTCCCCTTTCCCCTTTTAGAAAGTTTTTTGTGGCTACAATTCATTTACCTTTTTCTTACTCAACCACAACCATACATTTCCACTTTATTCCCACTTTCTTAAACTCCGTTCCAAGTCAATGCGGGAACAATTTTCCGGGACGGAGGGAGTATAATAAAAAAATCAAAAATCATAAAAATATTTATGAATTGATAAGGGGGGGGGGGATAATTTTTTTTTTTAAAAAAACTTAAAAAAATCTAAAGAAAATCTAAACAAATAAAATACTTAAAAAAAATATGTAGACCACTACCTCCACATTTTCCACCTCGTAGCACCACCACCTGCTATCGCCGGTGAAAAAAAATGTCATCTTGTGTATAAATTACCACATTTCTCTGAAAATGTCATGAAGATGACATATATTTTTACTCTTTGAAAACATCCAATTTACTTTTCAAAATTGCCATCACGATGACATTTTCCCTCCAACTTTGCAATCTTTTCCGGCGACCGGATATGACAGTGCTGGAAGGTGGTTGAGGTGGTGGTTGAGGTCTGTATACTTTTTATTTATTTTTTACTATTTTTAATTGTTTTTTGTTTTATAATGATTATTTTAAAAATCCTATCAGGAAGGGCAAGGGAAAGGGTAGAATAGGAAGATTTAGTCCTATTTTGAGAATTTAAACTTTAAACTCCTATCGTTGCAATTATCCTTTTATTTTGTCCAGGTCTCCCTATATAAATAGCCAATCTCTTTATGTTTTATACTAGACCATGTTTGTGTTTTAAAAAATAAATATAGTTGATCAATAAAGTAAACCATTACCTGGAAGATTTACAATACTCAAAGGAGGTGCACTCGAACACATTCTGGATTTGCCATAGTTTAAACATTTCAGATTTTTTAACCCAAAACAGTAGTTGATTGTCGATTTATAGGGATTGAAATAACTAAAATTGTAAATCTAGCCCTAGAGAAAGCAGTTCAGTTTAGTTGATCACCGACTCAATCTCTCATAGTTCCATATGCATGGGAGCTCCCGCGTTCAGAACTCCATTAAGTGAGTTTGATCCGAGTTAACCCCAATCCCTGACCCCCCTAGGGGAAAAAATCGATCTAGCCCTAAAATTCCTTGAGATTTGTTTTATAAGATCCCAACTAGAGTTCTAAAGAGTAAGACCTATATATTTATATTAGAATCCAAATGATTGATAAATACGTAGTACCAAACTAAAGCTTGTATATTTATAGTATTTTAGTGATTTAAAATTTCTTTGTTTTATAAAAACTCATACAATTTTGGTGAATGAAATTCACCGAAATTAATATAAAAATAAATACACATTTAGAAATATAAACATATGAATTTTTAAGACTTATAGTGAGAGTCTTTCAAATCTATGATTGTTAGCCAACTAGTTTTTAGGATCATGGAATGAAAAAAGTCCAATTCCAGATCAATGAGCCTATATGACAATCTAAACCATAATCTAATGAATGACAGAGGAATCCCTAGCACAATAGCCAAAGACCAAAAGCACAGACCTCCTATCACCTCAATCCAAACTCAAAGTCTTACCATGCATGAAAAAATCAAATGACAAATAACAAAGTACTTATTCCTTCATTGAAATTTTTTCCACCGTAATGACTAGATAGTCGAGGGATATATTACATATTAACATATGTCATACGAGTCGTTTTCAAAATGATTAGATAATTCTTAACCAATTTTATGCATAAAATAATAATATCGATCTCTTTTCACAAGGATCGGATGTCGCTTCTTGGTGACTTCCTAATTTGAAAATTCCCCCCTTGGTTTTTACTTCATTGAATTTTTTTCCACTTTAATGACTAGATAGTCCAGGGATATATTACATATTAACATATGTCATACAAGTCGTTGTCAAGATGATTAGATAATTTTTAAGCAATTTTATACATAAAATAATAACTAATACTCCGTAATAACAAGTCCTTTTCAAGATGATTAGATAATTCTTTTATTAATGAAATTCTAACAAAAAGTAACAATTGTTTCAGATGTGTTTTTAAAACATGAATGTACATATAGTACTCATCTTAGGGTTGTTTGGATCTAATTCTTAAACTGCTTCCGCTCCTTCAGGGAGCAGAAGCAGAATTTGGATTGTTTGGGTGAAAGTGAAGAAGTGATTTTCGTGCTCTAATTTGCTCCTTGAATCAGTTTTTTAGAAGTTGGGGAGACCAGCTTCTAAAAACTGATTTTGCTTCTACTTTAAAAAAGAAGCAAAAGCAGAATTAGTCCCAAACACCCTCTTAAGCAGTTTATAACACCGACAATTTTTCTAATGTCACGATCGATTCAACATGTCACTGTCACTGTCATTGTTGTTTTACATCATTGTTGTTTGAATCTATTTTTTTTAGGAAATGTGAATTAAGGCAATAAAGATGTTTTTATTTGAACGGTTTTCAATCTCAAATCACACCAGACTAAACTTAAATAGATAAAATCAGACCAGACTTAAACATATCGGACTAGATCAAACATGAATTTCTTAATTATAAAATACGCAGAGATCAGACATTTACCAGACCATGTGCCCATGTCAGACTAGATCAAACCAGACCAGACCAGACCGAACTAGATTTAAACAGACCAGACCAGAACAATAACTTTCAGTCCAAATAAATATCCCAAATCC
Organism: Cuscuta epithymum; assembly: GCA_945859915.1. NCBI lineage: Eukaryota > Viridiplantae > Streptophyta > Magnoliopsida > Solanales > Convolvulaceae > Cuscuta > Cuscuta epithymum. The sequence continues at coordinate 461,931 of CAMAPF010000067.1, read as the reverse complement.
AAAGATGCTCCCAATTCATTTAAACACCTTTTGATACATTTTTTGGGTACAAAAAAACTTTTTGTACCAACTCTTATACCCACTTTTGTACCCATGATGTTTGTGATGAATTTTTTCTTTGTCTGTGAATCCAGGTCACAAACAAAATATGTCTATGCAAATTATTCTTTCTGTGAATCCGATTCACAGACAAGAAAAAATTCCTCACAGACATGGTGGGTATTAAAGTGTGTACAAGAAGAAGTTCTCATTATTTTAGCTTATATACTTATGTGAAACTTAATAAATTTGTACTTTTATGGTTGTATTTTTAACAAAGAACATTTTGATATAATTTTCATATTACCAATATTACCGTGTATAAATATATAGTCGGTCAAAGTTGTTTAATTTTGACTTGAAAAATAGTGTTTGACTAAATAAAAGGGCGAATTGAAGGCAGTATTACGTAGCAAATTCTAATGGATGATGTCGATTTTTATATATATTTTAATTTTATTTTACTTTGAGTATTTGTTGCATGCATTTATGCTTTTTTATGTTCACGGGCCGTATTCTGTACTTTATATGATGTAAATCGTTTGAAAAAACTATTTTTTGTATCTGATTAGATCGTTAATAAAATTACATATAGACTACCTGTTTTTCCGCGTGCGTATGCGTATACGTATGCATGATTATTGTGCTAGTTTTGTTAGAATTTCATTCATAAGCTAATTATCTAATCATCTTGAAAAGGACTTGTTATATTAGTTACTACGTATAGAAGTATATTTTACGTAAAAATTACTTAAGAATTATCTAATCACCTTGAAAACGACTTGTATACACATGTAATATATCCCTTGACTATCTAGTCATTAAAGTGGAAAGTTTTCAATGATGTAAAAACCAAGGAAAAAAATTTCAATCTTGTGAAGTCACCGAGAAGCGACCTCCTTGTGAAAAGAGGCCGATAAATAGACAACGTCGATCTTCTCATTCTTCACATTCAGCTTGCTCCCCCCACCCCCACCCAAGTCAGTTTGGATACCTTAATTACTAAGGGTACCCCATAAAATGGAGAAGAGTAACGGCCAGAGCTACAAGCAGCAACCTGGGGGTTGTCCTATACCAACATCATCATCTTCTTCCTTTATAACCGATCTCTTTGGTCCTCTAAACGACCACTCAAATCTTCCTCCGACTACGGTACTACACTACTACTCACATCTTAGATCATTTTGTTTGTTTTTGTTTTAAAAACTTAAACTTTGGTAAGTAATTAAAATGGTCATACATTGAAAATACACTAAATTATTTACTACCACACTACGGTAACTCGCAAAAACTGGAAACCAATGGACTCAACAAGTATTTTGGAAGCTAGCTAGGGAGAACAAAGTAACAAACAAAACGTAAATAAATGTAGAACAATGTTTGATGTACCTACTTGTATACCCACCTTATACCCACCATATTTATGAAGTGTTTTTTGTCTGTGAACCCGAATCAAAGACAATATTTTGTTTGTGCAAAATATTGTCTGTGAACTAGGGTTCACAGAAAAAAAACACTTCACAAACATAAGTGGGTACAAAAGTGGATATGAGAGTGGGTACAAACATCATTTTTGATAAATGTAAGCCCTATATATAGAGCCAGATGGCCCATATGATAATAATTTGGTCGAATGAAATAGATGATATTCTAACTTAAGCGGTTGAATTGTCTGAATCAACTGATTTTTAGAGCCATATTAATGAATATATTTTATAACTTGAGCCAATTTAGACATGAAAGTAACTCTAACCGTACTTATTTCAATTATCACAGAATGCAGCGCACAAAATTAAAAAGTCAATAACTTTGTGTATAAATAACCCCGGAGTCAATTTAATTCAGGAGCTAAATATATAGGTTACTAAACGAGCTCATAGTCAATTTAATACTCTTTGACCCGGAAAACATGACAAATTTGATTTGCACATAGAATAAAGTAAAATTTATGTAATTAAGTTTTGCCTATAAAATATAAATAAATTTATCTACATATTTATCACAATCTAAATAACAAAGTATACTAAAGTATTTTGATACAAAGTACTCTCTCCGTAACAAAGAAATCTTCTCATTTCTAAATCTTCCTATTATCTCCTTAATAATTCTAAAAATAATACATTATTACAAATACTTTTTTGGATTTATCCTACATTTCATCACATTATTCCACTATCTTCGTTCTCAACATACCCTCAATAATTCATATTTTCTTTCACTATTCTTAGTCTACCTACTTTTGAAATGAGAATATTTTTATGTTAAGGAGGTAGTATGTGAAGTTGACAAAATTGTGTTACATGGATGATGGATACACATAAATAAGTAAAGTTGATAAAAAGTTGTGAACGGAGAGATTATATTTTGTCGTTACTTAATTACTTTTTTAAATGAAGGTACAGTTATCTTTGAAAAACGTATCAAGTTGATAAAAATGCTTGGTGTACACATTTTGTCTATGTGTACGCCTAGCAAAACTCCACTATTTAATATGAGCCGCAAAGGAAGGATAAAGGATCTTTGATGGAAAATTTCTTTGTATACGTCAAGTTTTAGACGCCGGGTTACACGTCGGTCAAATTGTTTATGTATAGACAATTTGACTGATTACAACAGATAATTTGATCGGCATTTTATGAAAAAATTTGATTTTCACACAAACAAAAATAAGAAAATTGTCTGTATCACAGACATTTTATGAAAAATTCTGATCTAAAATGTCTGTGAAACAAACAACTCTTTACTTTTTATCTGTGTGAAAACCGATTTTCTTCATAAAACGCCAATTTGTCTGTGTAGCCGGTCAAATTGTCTGTACACAGACAATATGACCGGCGTGTAAACGGGTGTGTAAACCAGCGTGTACACGAAGCGGGACTCATCTTTGATAGCTCTAAATTTGTGTGCTCATACATAATAATTTTGATTCCACTTTGATTAGGGACAATGGATGGGCCGTAATGGAGTTGTACCATTTTCAAGAATGCATAACTCAGGCGGTCGTCAAAACCCTGAATCTTCAGGTTTGTAAGAGCGCGTTGTTCTGTGGATCCCACTAAATCATCTGTATTGTCAATTTTCATCATATCTTGACCGTTGTTGACCGAGGTCCCAACGTAACCTAAATATGCAAAAATATTTTTGTGCTAATATGATATCCAGTTTTGCATCTTTTGTTATCACCATTTTATTTTATTTAAAAAAGCATCGATTTAAAATCATTTTTCAACTATGGTTTGCTTCCTAAAAAAACACTTTGGTTTGCGAACACGATTTATCAAACATTTTAAATTTTGTTTGGTAATATAATTCTTTGATTTATCAACTTAATAACTAGTCAAACTTATTATCAAATGCTAAACTTTTGAGTTTGGAGTTGTAATAAATAAAATAACTTTTTTATTAGACCTGCTTAAGAATTTTAAAAAATTCTGTATTTTATTAGCCAAATTGTCTATCTACACATCAAAATTGGGGAAATGTCTAAACAACATGTACATGCAATTGGAATTTTTATGACTATATTTGTGTAGCTCACTGCTTGTAATTAAGTGACACATGGGTGGTTCAAACTTACAGAGGATGAGCATAGACAATTTGAGGACAAGAGTTATGTTTACTATAGTGATGAGCTAACATCACCATACTATTCCAGCTCATCACTATACTATGGAGGCCAAGATATTTCTTTCCCATCCACTAACATCACCAATCCTCACTGTTCGGTTACTATAAGCTCACTGGAGCAGTTCAATAAAGATGGGGGGAAAGATGATAAAAATGGGGTGTTTAACCCAAATCTTGCAAATAGAGGAGATTGGTGGCTAGGTATGTATACACTTTTGTCTCATTGAGTGTTTACTACTATCCTCCGTATCGCATTAGTTGCAATATTGCAAATTACACACTGTTCATGTACTCTACTTTGACTACATTTTATTTTTTAATGTATGTGAATTATTTATTTTTGAAATTATTTTTGAATTCGTCTCATTAAAAAGTTTCATAATCTGATTTTTAATTATTTTTTACTAATACAAAATTAAATATAATGACGGTCAAAGTTCTGCGTTGGCAAACGTGAAAAAGTGAATGTTGCAACTAAAAAAGAACAGAGGAAGTATTTGGTTATTGGTTAGATTATGAGTAATAGAATCAGTTTTACAATAAAAGGGGTAATGAGTTATTATGATTTATGAGCCCATTTGATAATTGTTGAATTATTTGTTCCACACTGGATTGATATACAGTAATAAAATAATATATAAGATCTAATTGGGGTATTCCTCCTATCAGTTTATTTTTTTAGAATGATCTCAAGTCTTAATATGGTATTAGAGTCAAATTTGATTGTGGTATGATTGAATTAATGGTAGCTCGTTAAGGCCTGTTTGGCTCATTTATACACTTCAATATTGTTCGGTATGAATTAGACTTAGGAGACATGTTCGATTGAGATTGTTTACTCTGTACTTTTTACAGGATCATTGTACTACTGATGCCACCAGCTGGCGTTTGGATGAATTTGGAAAGAGAGTGTACCAAAAAAATAAACAGTACTCTGAATTTGGTGTCACATGTGTATATAGAACAATATCTTAAGTTTTCATTCTGTAAGCTGGCATGCATACCGGATTAACTGTTTGGAATGTCATGATAAAATTGATTTGGTTATTTCATGTGATATGTACTGTGGATGCGTTTTATTCTATTATCAAGAAAGAACTCCACATTCGGTTGTATCATGTGACATATGTAGTTATGCATGTATTTGATTATCTGTCTTGTATTCTCTTGGTCTCTTAAACTTTACGGTTTTTGATTTTTTATCAAACTAGGTTCAACTTTGATGAACTATATATTCTTATAAGAAGTTATTTATAATATAAATATGATATGAAAATATTTTCCGTTAAAAGTATTTTCATAAAAATATAAAATTATAACTTCCCAAATATTATACTAATAAAAATCATGACCTAAACTTTACCACTATTGACTTGAAAAGTCAGCTAATTGACAAACTTTACCAACATAATATCAAACATAATCCAATCAAACAAGAGTACGTTAAACATGTTAGATCATGTCATCATACAAGACTTGAAATTTTTAGCCCATAGTACAATCGCTAATGTACAAAGTTTAGAGAAAGGTTTGAGAAGGGTTAAGCTTGATGATGAAGACAGGGAAATGTACAAAGTAGCTATGCTTGATGATGAAGTCAGGGAAATGTAGCAGCATTGATGATATTTACTACTTGATTCCTGGTCAAAGTTTAGAGAAAGGTTTGAAAAGGGTTAAGCTTGATGATGAAGTCATGGAAATGTACAAAGTAGCTATGCAATATAAAATCATTGACTCCTATATAAGACATGGACTCAGCTCACCAAAATTTGTGCTACTACTTGAAGGTGGTGGGGATAATGAAGGGGTGGGGACTGAAGATGGAGTTAATGAGGGGATAAAATGGACTTCAAGAAGTTCAGGTTTGAGTGCAACTCAACCAAATGCAAGGAAGGCAGCACAAACCTCCACTTCACAACCAAACACCTCAAGAAGTCAAGAAGGACCAGAAGATGAAGTTATGGATGATGAGGCTTCTGAATCTGCAGGGGATGTGGGAGATGAAGATAATGAGGACTTAGAGGTCCCACTTTTTGGGTCTGATCAAGATACAAGTGATGAGGAATTTAGAGAGTCAAGAAGAAGAGTGAATGGCTGGAACTCCAATATTGTGCAGATAGCCAAACAACTGCAAAAAGAAGTAGGTCAAGGCAAGTTAGATGATTCAAAGACACAGTACATGAGGAAGAAGATGCACCTCAACATGTGAGTGACTATGAAGAATCAGATGATGATATTCACACACCTCCTGGGAGTGATGCAGATGATAGTCTCTCAATATCAAAGAAAGATAAAATTCCTTTGGTGGATGCAAATACTTACTTCAAGTTGCTGAAATGGAAGGTTGGAATTAAATTTGAAAATAGGGAGAAGTTTAAAGATGTTGTGGCCAGATTTTCCATTGCCCAAGGAAGAAATTTGAAAATCAATGTAAGCCACAAAGACAGACAACAGAGAATAGGTGCAAGATGTGTAGAAGGCTGTGCATTTAGACTGTATGCTAGTTGGGACAGTAAAAGAGCATGCTTTGTTGTTAAAAATGTAATTGGAGAGCACACTTGCAACAGAAATATGAAAAAGAATAGACAGTTAAAGGCTCCATGGGTAGCAACACAATTTCTGGAAGTGTTCAAGTCTAGACCTCACTGGCCTGTAAAAGAAATCATGGAAACTATTAGGAGAGCTTACAAAGTGCTGGTGAAGAGGGACTTTGTTTATAAGGTCAAGTATCATGCCCATAGAAAACTTCATGGAAGTATGACTGAACACTACAACAAACTTGGAAGGTACTTGGAAGCTCTTAGTCAAGCTAACCCCCACAGCCACTTCAAGCTCTTCACAGACCCAACAATAAAGAACTTCTCTCCTACATTTCATAGATTCTTTGTGTGTTTTAAAGGGGTTAAAGATGAATGGTTGAGTGAGGGTAGATATGTGTTGTGTGTAGATGGATGTTTCATCAAAACATTCTTAGGTGGGATGCTATTGTCTGCCCTGGGGAGAGACTTCAATGATCAAATGTTTCCAATAGCATGGGCAGTAGTGGAAGGAGAAAACAATTCAAGTTGGGAATGGTTCTTAGGTGAACTAAAAAAAACTTAGAGAGTGTTGTTTGCTATGCATTGCTTATAGGATTCCTTGCACAGGCATTGTGCCAGATATTAAACCTGTTTTTCCATTTTCTAACCTAATTTTGTATGTTTTGGCAGTCCATTTTGAGGGGAGTGGCCAAAGAATTCCCTTTAGTTAAGCACAGGCATTATGCCAGACATGTATTTGCACACTGGCATAAGAATCACAATGGTGATGAAATGAAAATGCTATTCTGGAAAGCTGCAAAGGCATATAATGAAGCTGATTTGGAGGAAGCTTTAGAAGAAATGAAAAATGTTAATCCAGCTGCAGTGAGTGCTTTTAGATCACACAACCCAGCTTGTTTTTGTAGAGCATTTGTTAGAACAACCACTAAATGTGATGTCATTGTTAGTAATATGGCTGAAACATTTAATGGTTACATAGTAAATGCTAGAGCAAAGAACATTATTTTCATGCTTGAAGACATAAGAGGTGCATTAATGCAATGGCTAGTTGTGAAAAGGCAAGAGATGGAAAAAACAAGTGGTCTGTTGTGTCATTCAGATAAGTCTCCTTAGTATAGCAAGTATGCACATAAGTCAACTTTTGTATCACATAGGAAATAATGTGCAAACTATACATGAGTCAACTTTTAAAAAAATAATAATACCCTGATATTAGAGTGCAATATTTAGAGCATGTGACAATATTTTAAGTGCATTAGGACCAGAGGAGTGAATGCTATGTGTGTAACAGTTTGTTCAATGTCAATAATTGCATTAAACATAGGAACAATGTGCATCATTTTGTGAATTCTCAATTAACTGATTAAATAGCTTTCCTACACTCATAAATGTGCATATGATTGCATGTGAAATTGGCTGGGATTGTCTATGTCACGCCCCGGACCTACCGGACACGTCAACAACCCGCCGTACAGTACGAATAGTTAACCGCAGTCCAACTCATCAATACTATACTAAGCGTCTTGAATACCATTCACACATAGTAGATCCATAAACAAACATAATGTAAAAATAGAAAACACCTTCAAACAACACAACAACACTAGATTTGCAGCGAAATAGAAAAAATAGTCATAGAAGACGTTTGATCGGGAAAACAAGCGTAACAAGTACTAGGGTATCAATCGACATAAACTCAGCAATTATTATAAAAAAAATGATTAAATTATGAAAGTTATTAATTGAAAAACTCACTGTGATCCATAGGGAGAAGATGAAATTGTTAGCAAATTTGTTATTCGACTATGGCGGTTGTATTCAATGTCAGATATTCAACGACAATTGAGGACGAAATAATGATGAAATCTTCCAAGTAGAGAAGGCCACATATATGGAAGAACGGTCGAGGACGCAGAGTAAAATCGGAAACAAAAACGGTTATGGAAACTTTTGATTCGCAGAAGGATCGTAACTTGGAAGGATCGTAACTTGAAAGGAGAACGGGATTAAATGACAGTAATGCCCCCAGATGAATAGTGAACTTAGGAGAATTAATCTTCGAATCCAATGGCTCTAATTGATTCTTATTTCTCTCATAAAATCGTATTCTCATATGATCCAATTTCTCTCTCTCTCTCTATATATACATACATACATATATATATATATATATACACACACACACACAGTTTACCAGAGTACGCACTACGTGCGACTTATGCCCAACGCTTGTGAAATAAGCAATTACATTTTCGGTAAAATGTTATATTGTAATAATTGTTTGCATAATATGTTTGAAAAAATAAATAACACAAATATCTTTTTAAAATGAAAAGATGTTTTGGTATTTGAAAATTACCTTTGATCTTTCAAATGTCAGCTCTGAACAAGCATAACTGCCTTCTAAAAATGAACAATAAATTTCAAATCATGTGTGCTTAGTGATGGAGGACTCTCCAATATCCAAGACACTCTTATAATATATATAGGGTGTTTGAGGGGGCACATTTAAAAAAATATTAATGTTTGGTTGTGAGAAAATAAGAGAAAAACCTATGTAAAACAGGTGTGCCACTATGGATATTTGATCACCTTACATGCCTTTCACACCTTTAAGTGGGAGACATACCTCAATTATGCCTTTTTTATCAAGATAATCTAGTGATACCTGATAGAAGGTGTTCTTAAAGAACAATTTGGGATAGACCCAAATGCCCTTACTGTTTATGTCACACCTATAGAAATGTCGTCTTTCACACACTTTTTTCTTTTTTCATGCATGTTCATTGTTCAGTATCAATAAATATCCTCTACAAATCCCCAGAGGGTGTAAGGTCTATGCGAGTGAGATCGTTTTCAAGCTAAGGAGAAAATAAGTTAATAAGTTAGGATCGGATCATTAATGCAGTTTTACAAAAGGAATATTGTACACTATGTCTCACAATTCCCTAAGTAGATTCATAATCAAAATTACATGACATTTTTTCTTTATAAAGTTGATAAAAGCAGTCACACTGGTTGTGATATGATGCACACAAAGTGAATGAAGAACCAAATCCCAAAATTTCGTACACAAATAAAGTCAAAGCATCAGGAAGGTATATTTTAGCTATCCTGACTGAGTTAGAGCATACACTCTGTACACTCATCATATCAACCACTTAATGAAACAAAAGTGTTTCATAGCATAGATTAAATCAAAATAAAACATACTTCCCTCCGTCCCTTATAACTTTGCCAATTTTCCTTTTTTGGATGTCTCATTAACTTTGCCACTTTTCCATTTAAGAATTTGTGGTTTCAGTTAATTCTCTCTCCTCTGCACAAACCACAACCACACAGTTTTTACTTTATTAATTCTCGTGCCGGTTAAACTTGGCAAAGTTATTAGGGACGGAGGGAGTACTACATATCATATTAAATCAAACTTGACTATAGTCTCCCTTTTACCCAAAAAGAGCAAAATATGTGTGGTTTGGTCTATTTAAAAGTAACAACACTTATAAATGCATTTAGGAATTGAAAATGCATGAACTTTTCAATTTCCTCCTTTAATTTTTTTCAATAGATTGTAAAAATATTATTTTCATTCTGTTTTACAAACACTTTATGAATAGGGCACAAGGATGCTCCTAATGTTAAAAAATCAGCAAGAAAACCTAAACAAAGAAATTACTTATTAACATTTTCTCCAAACAGAACCATCTCCCTATGTTGAGACATTGGGTATCTTTAGTTGTAACACTGTACATGTTTTGTTTTTATAAATAACAAATACGAAGTACAAAAAGTGTATAAATTTCTATTTTAATTTGTATACAGTATATATCATAACACATATAAGTACAAAACTACAGGCCTAAAAATGATGTACCTGGAATTTGGAGGGCTGAAAATTTTACTCTTTATTTTATTTGGAATGGTGATTAAGTGGCTTTATCCCTGGGCGGCTGGGCTTTGTTTGTACTGATTGAATACATTTAGATTTAGAGTTCTCTAAAGAAAGTATTAAATAAAATTGATCACAAAACATAGATTAAAAACAGCAAGTGTCCTTCTCAAAAAAAAAAAAAAAGCAAGTGTCTTTGTTTTGTTGGAGTTCAAAAATCAGACTAACCAACTTCTCCCAGAGTTTCAGTTTAAGGCCCAGCAACATGAAAGTATATTTGAATAAACTGAGAAAATTAAATCAAGAATACAAATATACCTAAATTGAGAAGTACATAAAAATATAATTCCTAGATATGTGTAATATTAATTATATTCCTTACATTAGAGACGTTAATTTTATGTTTTCACTTTGTGTGTCTAAACTCTAAAGTTTGATCAAACTCACCATGCTGCAACACCCGTATTTGAACTTTATGATAATATACAATAAAGTTCACCTCAGAGCATGTTATTTGTATTGAACAGTGATGCGTTTAATACCCTTGTTCATTAGTGATTGAAAATTAGGAAGAAGTAATCACACAATTTACATGGCTAATACATACTTACCACTTAGGGAACTTACCATTCATTGAGTGAGACAGTGGTGTTCTAATTGTAAAGGTACAAGTATATAACCCATTTATCAGTCGATACACACAGAATGCTATTAATAACCAATCACAAGTAATTGAGATTTTTTTTTGCAGAATATAATGATGAGCAAATTGTAATGGGGTGTGTGATATATATTTGAGGTACTGCCATTCATTTGACTTCGGCACTAAGTAGGCTTACTATGATGTTTTTGGTTGTTCTGCTTCCATTCATTTGTTTGCAGCATAAAGAAGTTTAATGTGACTCTTTTAGTACTTAGTATATGTTTTCACTTTTTTCCTCTTCAATGTGTTTTTACCTCTTGTAACCATCTGCACTCTGAAATTTAATTCATTGGAGACATTGCATTTTTTTTAACACCAAACTCTTCCATTTGCATTTGTTTTTGTAGTAACGCCCTACTTCTTTATGACTGTTGGTGATCATTAATAGGACCTTAATTCTCTTTCTGTAGTTTAGCGGAGAAAGCTACTTTGATTCATTTAAAAAAATTAGTATAATATTTTAAGTTATAAAACACACCTCTTTTGAAGGAAGTATATATTAAAGAGTGAATTTTCTAAAACTAAAAAAGTATGAAGTCCCTGAGTTCATTCATTATATAGTTATTGTTAGTTCATGTGACATCATATCGCAGGTTAAATATGAGACAAACGGAGATATAGTTATAGTAAATAAATACATTCTTAGTCAACAAATATCAATTACGGAGTACAATACTATTTTGAATCAGGAGTATTACACTCTTAATTTAACAAGAACATGAACACATACTAGATTCCAGTATAAGTTTCAGTTACAAGCAAGAGTAATTGAAAAGATCTGAAAATTAGGAAGCACGGAAACTCTTCATGGCTCACATTTCCACGTTTCGGAAACTCGGAAGCGTTTCGGAAACTCGGAAACTTCAAATTCCCGTTTCGGGGCCATTTCCGTAATTAAGAAAAATTTGGAAACCCGTTTCACTACGTTTCGGAAACCTCGGATTCCAATTTTTTTTATCTTTTTCAAAAGATTCTGTGGTGGAAAATAATTTTTTATAGTGAATTTTTGTGGTATTTCTCCGCGGCAACACTTGTTACATTTCGTAACGCAATGTATTGCTAGAAATGTATTACTCCGTACATTTTATGTTTAATTATGTACTAATATGAAATAATATCTAAATTCGAACATGTAAAGTGGTTTTATTATTTGGTTACTAAACAAATTATATTAAAAAAACATGTGCATATGGAAAAACTTGTGTACATATATTAAAAAATATTTATAAATATATCCTTATATTTATGATATTTACGCATTTCCCCCACGTTTCGTGTCCTATATTATATTTTTAAGAAATTACGTTTCTCGCGTTTCCCGTTTCCTGTTTCACGTTTCCCGTTTCTCGTTTCTCGTTTCCTGTTTCCGTTTCCGTGCTACTTAGTCTGAAAAAGAATACCTTGTTTGGGCAATGGAACGTTAGCAGATCAAAGGAGGAGATAGAGAAAGAGATTTATTCCGCCATGTTTTGGACTTCAGAACTATACGAAATATGCAGTGTGCCGGAATGGAATGCGAAGTTATTTCGGGGTTGAAGAAACGCAGTCCGAACTCCGAAGGAATGGACGCAAACAAGCCAAAAGACGTTTTCCTTAACCTGTAAACGGGCAGTTGGACTGATGGATAGAAAAAGAAATAAATTGGACGGAAAACAAATGAGTTGGATGGAAAAAGAACCATGTAACGTTACTTGCGGCTTATTATTTAACCAAAGAATTATATAACCAAAGATATATATACACACACATCTATATAATATAATAAAGCAAACCCCTAAAGAACTCTTTAGAGGAATTGTTGACATGTGGCAACATTCTTTGTATAAAAAATGACATGTGGCAAAACAATAAATTAAAGAAAAAACTATTCAACTTCCATAACTCCACTCTCATGTATTCCAATATTATAGACATGTTTTATATTAATATATGTGTATATATTTGTTATAATGTTCAATATAAAATTAGGTAAAATTTTGCGCTCACCAGTATTACAAGATCCAAATACTCAAAAATAAAAATAATTAACAATTTTTAGCCACTCTTAAAATAAAAATATTACTTCTATTTCTTTTCTCATCAACTATTGGAGATTCACCCTTATTCGGGAGTTTTATAAATTGTTTCTTATTTGTTTTCAAAATATGATAATTATTACATCCCCCGTCTCATTAATTTTCTCGGGCATATCCTTTTTCTTTCGTTCACTAAGTTTGTGTAGCTCCGAATAGTATAATGCATATGTAGTTCTAAATCATTCTTACATTAAGTCGCTACTTTTCATTTCAACATTAGCTAGATAAACTCTTTTTTAATAGCTGCACATGTCTCGATCTTAATGGGACAAATTTGGTGTTACGTATCTATTTAATAGTTCACAAGGTCTATCAGATCTATCTCTAAAGGTAGATCCATTTTTTTGTCTCATATTTATTTATACTTCACAATTTATGTTCAAGTTGTTAAATGGGTTAGCACTCCCCAATTTCATAGCTTGGATCATTTAAATGCCTAATGATCTCAAAATGCACATTATTTTTAATGGGGGTGCACAATACACTTATAGCTAAAATAATTCAGACTTTGAAAGGATAGGAAAGGTTGATTTTTTACAAAAATGTCACAGCATTTTTAATTTATTATAGCACAAATTTCTATTTCAAATGATGCACAATTTTCAAATCTAACATTTCTGTTCATTCTAATTCACTTTTTACACGTTAAGGTGTCTTCTCATTTGAAGTCAACCTTTTATATATACTCCGTAATATATAATTTTCAAATCTAACGTTCAGGTACATATATAGAAATAATGTTAGGGTAATTTATTTGAATAATGATTATATATAGAAATAATAGTTCAACAAGAGTTGTAAATTAATAAGTATATTTGAAATTATTTGGGTAGAATTGTAGAAAAGCATCAATATTGAAGATAATAAAAGTAAAAACTAGATGTTTACATTTTGGTTGACTCGCAACCTACATGGGTCAACTCACTTAAGCTGCTACCCGTGCAAGTTGCACCACGAATTGAAACCGGTGAGTTCACATGATTGAAGAATGACAACTCTAACCCACTATGAAATGAGATGAAAGGGGCTATGGACTTCGACTAATTTTGACAGCTCTATCCATAGTCGATTGAATTTTCTTTTAAAAACTAATTGATGAATTCATGTACAATTCATTTTCCCGACAATTTTAATAAAAACTTTACGAACATATTTTCCCGTGCAGTGCACGGGTACACATACTAGTTATATATATAAACCTTCTATATATAACTAGAGAAATTTTAATTGGTGTCATGCTCATATTCATAGTCCCTCTAAGCCGAAACGTATTTTGAATTCAATTAAAACTAGAGAAAATTGTATTTTTGGTCCCTCAATTAGTCACCATATTGAAATGTCAGACTAGTATTTCTGAGATTACAAATGTCATCCCTGAATTGATAGATGTGTTGTAAATGTCATTCTGACTAATATTTCTGATATTGCAGAATTTGAGATGAATTATAAACGGCGGGGATGACATTTACAAGACATCTATCAATTTGGGGGGTGACACTTACAATCTCATAAACACAGATCTGACATTTCAATATGGTGACTAATTAAGAGACCAAAAGTGTGATTTTCCCTTAAAACTAAAATACTTTAATTATTTACTTGCCTTATCATTAAATTAGAAAAGAATGAAATTTTCCGATTTATGAATTTAATCTTATGTACTCCTTTTTTTGTTTGCTACATTAGGTGTTGACACATTTTTTAAGAGTCAAATAGTAGGGTTAATGAATACCGTAGAAAAAGTATGAAAGATATTGTAAAAGTATGAAAGATAAAATAAAAAATAGAAAAAGTAAGGATAGTTGAGTATTTTTAAAGGAAAGTGTAGCAAATTTTTGAATAAATCCATAAAAGGAAAGTGTAGCAAACAAAAAAATACAGAGGGAGTATTACGTATCACTCCCTTCGTCCCATAAAACTTGGCCGTATTGACTTTTGTTGGACAATTATAAGTTTCGCATAAATATAATAATTAAAATCATTGTTCAAACGTTTTTATCATTGACCAAGAAAAGTACAATTGGTCAAGTTTAATGGGACGAAGGGGGTATTAAATATATTTAGTGTTGATCGGGCTGACCTGTCGAGTTAGGGCCCACTTAGGAGTGACGCTTGATGTTGTCATCTGTCGGGATCACTTCTCGATCGGATTGTACAACATAGATCATTTTAACTTTATTACACATTGATAATACAAAAAAACATTTAAATATTTTATATAACATTTTTTTGCATCCCATGGGTAGCTTGGTATTGAATTTGAAATAACATTGCCGTTATTGCAAGTTCTAGTTCCAAGCTACCCTGGGATGCAAAGAGCAATTATATATATTTATATTAGCTTCAATTAGTCAAGCTGACAAGGCAAATTATACGGTACAGCCGGCTCTACGAGTATAGTACAACCGCCATTTTTGTAATTACTTTCAACTTTGAGGGTAGTAATTAGATTGGTTACACTGTTCACTTTTCTTTGGCCGCATGCACTCCTAATTTCTCTCCGCCCCCTCCTGCTCTTGTCGTTATTGCTTCTCTGTTTCTTTTTTGTTTGATTTATTGTTTGTTCTCAATTCTTTTTAGTTCCTCCTGCACTAGTCGTTAATCTCGATATCGTTACTCTCCTTTTTTTATTTGCTTTATTGTTGTTCTCAATTCTTTTTCGTTTTGGTTTAATTGTGTTTCTTCTTTCTTTTTTTGTTTCTTTCATTAGCAACTCTTTTCTTTAATTTTGTGTTCCATTATTATGAAAATTTATAATATAAAATATTATTAAATGTCCCGGTCTATTTGTTTCTTTTTTCAATCAAATTTCTTACTTAAGGTTTTTTAATTTATTTATTGTGAAATATTTTAGGTTTTATTTTTAATTTAAGATGAAAATTTATTAGTTTATTAAATATTGTTGTCTAACGTGGATTTTCTGTTATATGGAGTATTGAAATGAGTATAGTAAAATAAATATGCATGAGTAAATATTACGGAGTATATAAATAACACAGTTATATTTGTAATTCGCAAACGGAAGACTATAATTTTTTTAATATAAAATTACTATATTTTTCATTACTATATTTGTTACTTTATGTGCAAAAATGAACATTTGAACACATTAGAGAATTCAAACGATCTTTTTGATCTTTCGATGCTTATTTTATAAGTTTTGTATGTTCATCTAGTACTGCTTGTATTCTCATTTTAAAATGTCATGTTAATGCATATTTCAAAAATATCATATTAGATTCGAATAAGAGTTAGATTGTGTACATGGTACCGCAAATCATGATATGCATGCTTCTGATACTCAATAACGGAGGTTTGATATACAATGAAAATATTGTGATGGTCAACTAACAAAGCTTATTATTTTCATATCATTACTCATTTGGTAAGTAATGTATACTCATTTTGTACTGATGCTAGCTCATTTTTAAAATATTATATAAATGCTTATTTTAAAAGTACCATATTAAATTACATTCACGTAGGAGTTGATTATAGACATAGGAGCATAGACCATGCATGATACTCAATTGCATGTTTCGAATACTCAATAGAAAAGTTTTAATGCTCAATAAAAATGTCTTGAATTTCGACTAAAAAACTAATGATTTTCATATCAATGCTCATTTTTAAGTAACTTAAGCTCAATTGGTGCTCATGTTATGCTCATTTTTAAAATGTCATATCAATGCATATTTCAAAAGTTGCATATTACATTAGATTCGCATATTGAAATTCATAGGAACGGATTATAGATATAATTTAATGAGATCTTATAAAAGAAAAAATAAGAAAAAGAAAGTGAATTACAATATATGAAGTTGATATCACAAATACTCATTATTCGACTCTTAGTGCTCAGTAGAACACGTATGATGGTCATTAAAAGTGTAATAGTGCTCATCTGACGAAAACCACGATTTTCACTGAAAATACGAAAATGACACCATTTATTAATTGTGCTATCAACTTTCTTGTAATAACACAGTGCTCATTATTTGATGCTTAATACTGATTAAAATTGGACTATTGCTCATTAACTGTACATTGATGCTCATTTAGCAGAAACCGCGTTTTTTACATTAATTACAAAAATGTCACCGAATTATTTTGCTATTTTTTCCTTGGGCCTGCTCCTGGGCCGGCTGTACGGTGCTCACCGTAGAGCCGGATGTTACAATATTAGGTTGTAAGGTTTCTAATGTTATCGGTGTGGTCGTGTGAGGAGTCAAGAAAATAATGAATGCCTCTTTTATAAATAAATTAAACTTATTGAAGATGCCTTCCTTGAATTTATTCCTTAATAGTTTCTTCATCTTTTTTGAAGAAAAAAAGTGCTTAATAATATAGTTACTCCGTAATATGTCCCTCCGTAACTTTAAAATCTTCTCACTTTCCTTTTTAGTCCGTAACAAAAAAATCTTCTCATTTTTAAATCTTCTCATCATACCCTCAATAATTCTGAAAATAATACACTATTACAACTACTTTTTTGGATTTATCCTACATTCCATCACCTTATTCCACTATTTTCCTATCATATCCTCAATGATTCATATTCTCTTTCACTATTCTTAGTCTACCTACTTTTCAAATGAGAAGATTTTAAAGTTACGGAGTAGTATTTATCTTACACAGGTTTTATCTTCAACAATCCACATCAAAGCCGACAATGCACTATAAACTCTTAAAAATTGTTAAAAACGTTTCTGGATTTTTATATTTTTATTTCCTAAATATTAAGTACGGAGTAATATTTAAAATGGTGTTTCAAAAACAATTGTATTTCCTATATCAAATTTTAAGCATCACAGTTTTCAAACTTCATAGTAATTATTTTATGCAAGTAATAAAAAATTAAAAATATGGCACTGATATTTTGAAACTTCAAAATGCATTTCTACCTCTTTCGAAAATTTTCCCTTCTCTCTAGTGTTTTTTGCATCTCACATTCTCACATCAATTCTTCCCTCTAGTCTAGTGATGATGATGTTGATGATGATCTTAGAAAACAGTAATAATAACGACAACAACAATTACATTTATCATACAATAAAATTAAAATAATAGTAATAGGAATCATAATAATAACAACAACAAGTATAATAACAATAGCAATAATCTTCCATCATATTCGTAAGTGTTATTGTTTAGCTAATATGGATAAAGTGTATTGAAGTTCAAACTTCACAGTATTACCAATTGAATATAGATAGATAGATCGATTGTGTTCCCTTTTGATTGAACCAAGTTCTTGGTGCTGTTTTAGGGATATGTTTAGCGGACCATTCCTTTTATTGAGTACATAATTGATAATTCTAGTGAAATTTGAAATGTCTTAAAATCAAGGGCGGACCGTAGTACAGACCCAGGGGGGCGGTCGCCCCCCCAACAACAAATTTTTTTAGTGTATATAGATAATAAAAAATAATTTTCGCCCTCCCAAAAAATATTTTGTTTAAGTCACCGCCCTCCCAAGACAAATTTCCTGGATCCGCCCCTGCTTAAAATGAAAAATGTAGGTAACTGATTTCGAAACAGTTTCCACTTTAGCATTTGATACCTGCTTTACGTTTCAGATCACATAAATCTCATGGTACGTTGAACAAAACAACATTATTGTCCATGGGTTTGTAACTTCCAGTCCCTGGGATGTTCATGGATGCATTATGAAGAGGATTGAGCACATTTGTTTTGCTAGTCACAAGTCTTGGTAAGAAGTCAACCAGTTCAGTTCTCTAGAGAAAATTTAAGATATAGAAACCGAACACATAAACACATTCACTGGTAAACCTGAAGACTGAAGTCATATATCTTCTACCACCTGATTCTATCAAACCAAACACACTCTTATGAAGGGCATCAATGAAAGGAAAAGATGCAATTACCACATATATCCCGTGGGGAACTGCCCCACCCCGAGCAAATACATCGCAACCGTCGATCATAGTCAACTGCAATCACGATTGACATAGATCAACGGTTGTACGGTTGTAAACTTGTAATCGGGGTGGAATTCCCGCACGGGTCCAAATTCCATAGAATTGGTTACAATTTTACAACATATCTCAATCTCACCCACAATCAACCTTGTTAGTAAACAAATCAAAGCCGGCCGGGACGAGCAAATTAATGACTTTCTAAGCAAAAAAAGCATATCCAATGGTGAGGGCATTAAAATAAGTCCAGCAATCCCAAAGATAAAAAGTGGGTAGACAGCTGCAGAGGTATGCGGGCTTCCACACCCTAATGTCCCGAGCTTGATCTCAACCACATTTCTCAAAGCAAGCATCAAGCAAACACAGCCTGCAACCGAACCCAGGGCACAATATGCGAAGAGCAATTATATAAAAATGCAGTCAACTTCAAAAAATGATTTTAATGCCTTTCCAATTGAATTTTGAGCTGAAATTTGGTATGGACAAACTAGACTTGATGAGGAACATGCTCAAAAAATTTCATTAAAAAATTCCACCGGGAAAGTGCCCAAACGGGCTCGGCCGGACGGCTCTCCCGGTCAGGCCGGCCTGACAAGAAGAGTTCTATATATATATATATATAAGATTTTGAATTGGTGTCATGCTCATATTCATTGTTGGTCTAAGGGGAAATGTATTTTGAATTCAATTAGTCCCTCAATTAGTCATCATATTGAAATGTCAGACTTGTGTTTCTAAGGTTGTAAATGCTACCCCTGAATCGATATATGTGTTGTAAATGTCATTCCCAGTGAATTTGTTGGTAGTGCAGAATTGGAGATGGATTATAAACGGCAGAGATGACATTTACAATCTCATAAACAGAGGTCAGACATTTCAATATGATGACAAATTGAGAGACCAAAAGTGTGATTTTCCCTTAAAACTAATACTACGTATACTTTAATTTTTTTACTTGTTTTATCATTAAATTAGAAAGAAATGACATTTTCCAATTTATGAATTTAATCTTATGTTGTATTATGTAGTAGAGTTAGGGCCCACTTAGGAGTGACGCTTGACGTAGTCATCTGTCGGGATCACTTCTCGATCGGATTGTACAACATAGCTAGATAATTTTAACTTTATTACACATAGATAATACAAAAAAACATTTAAATACTTTATATAATATTTTTTGCATTCCAAGGGTAGCTTGGTATTGAATTTGAAATAACATGCTGTTATTCCAAGTTCTAGTTCCAAACTACTCCTGGGATGCAAAGAACGATTATATTGAAATATTTAAATTAACTTCAATTAGTCAAGCTGACAAACAAAAGTGTTCTAATCAGTTACAATATTAGTTTGTAAAGGTTCTTATGTTATCGGTGTGGTCGTGTGAGGAGCCAAGAAAATAGTGAATGCCTCTTTAATAAATAAACGAATTGACTATATGGTAGATTCTACGGTACCCATAAGGTACCGTACCTTTGTCCACATAGACCAACCAGAATCATGCAGTTGAATTATTTAAATCTAAATTAAAAGGGATTTAATGATTTGGACCAATCAAATGCATGGTAGGTACGGTACCCCATTTTTTAAATGGGTACCGGAGTTGTCACCTGACTATATATATGCCTTCCTTGAATTTATTCCTTAATAGTTTCTCCTTAATAATATAGTTACTCCGTAATACATACCGAGTAGTATTTATCTTCCATCGGTTTCGTCTTCAACATTCCACACCAACGCCGACTTTGCACTGTGTTCTCTTAAAATTGTTAAAAACGTTTCTAGATTTTAAAATAAAATAGTCATATTTTCATTTCCTAAATATAAAGTAATATTTGAAACGGTTTTTCAAAAACAATTTTATTTCCTGTATCAAATTTTAAGCATCACAGTTTTTCAAACATCATAGTAATTATTTTATATAAGTAATAAAAATATGACAATGATATTTTGAAACTTCAAAATGCTTTTTTTTCCTATTTAAAAAATTTTCCCTTCTTTTGCATCTCCCATTCTCACTTCAACCCTTCTCTCTATACTTATTATACAATAAAATTAATAGTAATAGTAATAATAATAACAATAATATAACGACAACAAAAAGTATAATAATATAATAAATTAATAATATATAATAGCAATAATCCTCCAGAATAATCGTAAGTGTTATTGTTTAGCTAATACGGAGTATGGATTAAGTGTATTGAAGTCAAAGTATTACCAATTGAATATAGATAGATCCATTGTGTTCCCTTTTGATTGAATCAAGTTCTTGGTGCTGTTTTAGGGATGTTTTGCAGACCATCGCTTTTATTGCGTACATAATTCTAGTGAAATTTGAAATGTCTTAAAATGAAAAATGCAGGTTACTGATTTCGAAGCAGTTTCTACTTTAGCATTTGATACCTGCTTTACGTTTCAGATCACATACATGTCATGGTACGTTGAGCAGAACAAACATAAATGTCCATGGCTTTGGAACTTCCAGTCCATAGATGTTGATGGATGCATTATGAAGGATTGAAGTCACAAGTCTTGGTAAGACAGTCAACATATTCAGTAGAGAAAATTTAAAATATACTCCGTAGAAACCAGACACATTCATTGGTAAACCTGAAGAATGAAGTCATGTATCCTCTACACTCTATTCTATCAAAACAAACACTCTTATGAAGGACATCAATGAAATGAAAAGCCACAATTACCACATACATCCCGTGCAGGGCACAGCCCCACCCCGAGCAAATGCATCACAACCGTCGATCAACAGCAGTAATCGGGGTGGGATTCCCGCACGGGATCCCAATTCCATACCATTAGTTACAAGTTTACAACACATATCAATCTCACCCACAACCAACCTTGTTAATAAACAAATCCAAGCCGGCCCGGACAAGCAAATTGATGATTGATGACTTTCTAAACAAAAAAAGCATATACAATGGTGAGGACATAAAAGATAAGCCCAGCAATCCCAAAGATAAAAAGTGGGTAGACAGCTTCAGAGGTATGCGGGCTTCCACACCCTAATGTCCCGAGCTTGATCTCAACCACATTCCTCAAAGCAAGCATCAAGCAAACACAGCCAGCAACCGAACCCACGGCGCAAACTCCATACCCGATCTGGACTAAGAATTTGTTCACAACCACCGAAATGTCAACGCCGTGAATCTCCACATGTGCACCTTCGGCCAGTCGGGTGACCTGCTTGATGCACATGGCGATGAGGCTGGAGAAGAGGAAAGAGGCGAAGGAGTATACGTGAAACGCCACCAGATCCTCCGCGATTTTCGGCCCGGCCTCACATTTCGGGTCGTCAGTGAGCCGGTTATTCGGGTCGCGAGGGTTCCAAGCTAGCCCGACGAATACGGCAAATGTGAACAGAGAGTTGACGTGTATGATTCCGTCAAGCGCGGATACGTGGATGCTGATTGCGGTCATCTTGGAGCCGCGGCGGATGGATCCGGTTGACGACGGTGAATCGGGCGGAGCGGAGAAGAAGGAAGAGAATCAGATCCGTGTCATTCACTGTAGGTATCGTGTGATTGCTGTTTCTCACAGTTGTGTTGAAACTTATACGGAGTAGTACGGACTAAGGAGTATCTTCAAACTTTCCTTTTTCGTTCCCACCAAAATTATCTCCTTTTTCTCTTGTTGGCAAAGAATTTATGGTTCACAATCATTTTTACACATTCTTATACATTCCTCTCTGCTGTGCACAATTCTCCACCACACAAATCTCACTATCTTAATTAATGTGCCCAACCGAAATGGGAGATAAAACAGGGATGGAGGGAGTAATAATAAAGGTAAATAAATACGGAGTACTACACTAGCAAGAAAAAAGGTAAAAAAATATTCGGGTATATAAATTTGAACAATAATTCTTAGAACACACTTGTTTACACACTTGTACATAATACTTGTACAATACATAAATATTCGGCTCTGTTTTGAAATCACTTGTGCTTAAATGTAAGCACTTTTTGGAAAAAAGTGATTAGTACTACACTTGCAAGAAAAAAGGTAAAAAAATATTCGGCTCTGTTTTGAAATCACTTGTGCTTAAATAAAAGCACTTTTTGGGAAAAAGTGATTAGTAGTAAAAGTTGATAGTGTTTGGTAAAATAAGTGTTTTTTGTGTAATAGAAAAAGTAAAAAGTAGATTCTACACGAAAACCGAGGAAGTAAAAGTTGATAGTGTTTAGTAAAATAAGTGTTTTTTTCTTAAAAAAAGCCAAAATCACTTTTTTTAATTGATCGCAAACAAGTCCTAAAAGCTTTCAAGACACTGTGTAAACAGTAGTAATATGTACTACATCTGTCCCATTTTTTGTGTCTTAGTTTGACTTGACACGGTTATTAATGAAGTGGTTGAAAAAGTAAAAGTTGTGGTTGAAGTTTGAGTATAATAAAGTGAAATGGTATAGGTCACATATTTATTTGCAAAAAAAGAAAGGAGACACTTATTTTGCGATAACCCAAAAAGAAAAGTAGGGGAGGTAAAATGGGACGGAAGAAGTATATAAGATTTTTTGAAATTTGAAACATGACCCAATACTCAATATTCTTTTTATCTTTCCGTCCTTAAATAAACATTTCACTTTCTTTTTCGATCTGTTCCTTAAAAATGCCCTCTTTTCTTTTGTGATAAACAAAACAATGCAAAGTAATATCAAACAGTATCACTTTTTTATATTGTGTGAAAATCAAATAGTATCTTTTAAATTGAAACATAAGGAGTACACAAATTGTACACAAAACTTCTCTAGTTGTCTGTCTACATAGACAATTCATTTAAAAAGGAACATAACTTGATGTCAAAATGGGCCATACTAAAATTTCTCATTCTCGCGGTTTCCCAAGTCTTTCCCTTTTGTCAAAGTCTTTACATACGGAATATTTTTTTTTTGAAGAATACATACGGAGTATTTATGATTTTACATTGTTTTCATGTTCACAAAATCGTTATTTATACAATACTCCCATGTAAAAAGTCATGTTTTTAGCACTT
Organism: Cuscuta epithymum; assembly: GCA_945859915.1. Lineage (NCBI taxonomy): Eukaryota > Viridiplantae > Streptophyta > Magnoliopsida > Solanales > Convolvulaceae > Cuscuta > Cuscuta epithymum. The sequence continues at coordinate 438,108 of CAMAPF010000067.1, read as the reverse complement.
TTCAATCTTACTTTTTCCGTATTTTCATGCTCTCTCTATGTTTTACTCCTTTTGTATCAATTTAATTGACCCACTTTCCTTTTATGGGTATCAAATTAATTGACCTCTTTCCCTTTTTGGAAAGAATCTCACTTAAAAAGCAGCTACAGTACTGTTACAGTACCGCTACAGTACCAAAAACCTCTTACTTTTAATAAAGTCTACAATAATTGTTTTAAACTGCGTGAAAAGCAAATGAGTCAATTAAATTGATACGGAGGGAGTTGTTGTTTTGTTTTTTTTACTGATTTCGTGGTACAACATCAACAAATTTTTCATTGAGTAGTTTCTGTTTTGCAAATTACTTTTGTAACTTTTTTTATTATTGGGTTGTCACTTTTCTTAATAAAAAATGTACGTTTTGCATTGATTTCTATTTTCTTCACTTTTATATGGTCTTACTTTTTTTAAGAGGCATGATAGGGTTAATTATTTCCAAAATGTTATAACTACCCCATTTTGGGTACCCATTGTTCCACACTCTATCTATTGTGTGGTCCAAATGGGGCAACTCATTTAAATGTGGTCTCATTTGGACCACACAAAGTGTGTGGTAAAAATGGGATACCTATAGCACAACTCTTAGGGTATGTTTGGTTCAAGGGATGTCAGATTGCCATGGGAATGTTAGATTACCGGGTATGTTAGATGGATGGGAATGTGATGAATGTGTAACTCATTTGTGTTTGGTTACGATTAAGGGAATGTGACATTAAGTTGTTTGGTTGAGTGATATCTTATATTGCATATTTGGTGAATTACTTAATTGCCCTTTAAATATTTGTCTCTTAACACATTAACTCATTACAACCTATAATTAAAGTAATTAAAATTTATAGAAAAATAAAACATCTTAATAATAATACGTAGTAATTAAAATCAAAACTAATTGGATTGATTTTAAGCAAAGTATGTTTAATTGGACAAATGACTAAGATTAGTGAACATTAGTAAATAATTTTAAGCGAAATATGTTTAATTTTCAGAGATCCTTATCTGCAGCCAGACATGAGGGAACCCAAGTTACAAAACAAACTAAAATTGAAGGACACTTTTAAGTCTTTAAAGAAGAGGATGATTATAGAGGGAACCCAAGTTACAAAACCCAAGCTGATCTCTGATACAGTTTTTGCAGCCTTCTCCATCTTAGCAGACTGCCTCATCTCAATATATCTATTTTCTTGGCAGATGGGGTCTTCAATGAGCACAAAGTTGGACTTAGGGAATCAATGTGGTTCTTACCCTCAAAAGTAACCTGTCTGTACCTACAAAGCATCAGAAAGGGTGTATGAAACACTTCTGATAATCAAGGCAAGGGAAAAGAGCATAATTGACCTTCAAAAGCTACCTTGACAGTTTTTGGTATATCAACAGTTCCAGAAGCTGCCTGTATTTCACTTTTCATTCCCATTGGTTTTGACAAAGATGTTACAAATGTTATTGGTATATCAACAACATAATTGACTAGTAAAACAAAATATGTTTAATTGCACAAATGACAAAAATTAGTGAACATCAGTAGCAAAAAAGTAAGTCAATGTTGCAACTTACAAGTTACATATCAGTAGCAAAAATACAATAATACAATTGCACAGAATCTATCACTGGCATTTGTATTTACTCCCAGGATGATCACAATGTACTAGCAAAACTAAAGCTTGGAGATATTACAATTCAAAATTAACCCGTTCAGAAGGATATTTAGAAGTCAAAGGTGGGCTGATATGGAGCCAAATCTCCCAATTGCTTTAGGACATAATCCTTTCTAAATGCCATAGGGAGAGCATAAAAGGTGTCAAGCTTGTGAGCATCTTTCAATATGTGCTCACCTGCATCCATCACTTCTTCTTTTGAGAAAGCCTCCAATTTAATGATCTCCTCAAAAATCATCAACTTTCTGTCACTCTCAGCAGCTTCTTTGCTAAAGAAGGAAGAAATACTTTTGAGGCACTCAGTGTTCTCCTGGTAAGAAGATGCAAACTTTCCAATCTCAACAACCAAATTAGTTAAACCGTCATCCCGCACTTTCCTCTTTTTGCTAGTCACAATTCCAGCTTTCTTGCTTGATGCCTTGCTTGTTGCTTGGCTACCAGATGCAGCATCTGCACTAGCCCCTGTATTATTCATTTGACCTTCACCATATGCACTTCCAAATTCAGTTTCATCATCTCCTACTTCATCATCTTGAAAATCAGTTTCTTCGCCAACTTCATCAAGCTCTTCAATCGCATCAGCTGCAGTCTCGGCTCCTGCGCCAGTAGCTCGGTCTTTCCCAAACACCTCAACTAGTTCATCATAGTGTGGAAAAGGTTTGTTCCTTAAACCATGAGCACTTGGATGACTCTACACATAGGAAGGACACAAACAATATTAGAATTATATGGTAGATAACTATATTATAAGTTTTTAACTATTTCAGGAAAGGTATAAATACTCAACTCTAACCCAGTCATCAAATACATCCTTGGTACATGTCACACAATGTCTTATCAACTCCTCATCATCACCAGAATCATCATCAGTATCGCTCTCAAGCTCAGCCTCAATAGGATCAATGGACATCTCAGATCTAATGAAGTTGTGAAGAATGCAACACGCAGTGATGATTCTGCATTGAGTTTTTAATGGATAAAATGATTTATCTCTCAAAACCGCCCATCTTTTCTTTAAAATACCAAAACATCTCTCAATGCAATTTCTTGCTTGAGAGTGTTTCATATTGTAGTATTCTTGGGCATTTACAGGTTGGGCACCTTGCTTCCACTCGCTCAAATGGTACCTTTGACCTCTATATGGTGCTAAAAATCCTTCACCGTTTGTGTATCCAGCATCACAAAGATAATAATTCCCTATATATGGCAGTTTAAAGTGATAATTAAAATCAGAATAAACAATTCTTTAACTTAACATATGGTTTCAAAGTTATCACATTATATATATATACATATGTTACCTTGTGGAACCTTCAATCCGTGTTTCCTATTAATTGCATCTCTGAGTACTCTACCATCTGCAGCAGAGCCCTCCCAACCTGGTAACACGTATATAAATTGCATGTCTGGTGTGCAAACACCCAAGACATTAGTAGCAATTTCACTTTTCCTTGTTCTATATCTTGCTCTCGCCTCCGCAGTAACATGAACCTTGATGAATGTACCATCTAATGCACCCAAACAACCCTTAAAACATCTCCATCTCTCATCCATGCAAGTCTCTGGTATTGGTTCTGGTTTCTTAAAACATATGCTATGCAGTCTTATAACAGCATTTAAAACAGACTGAAAATGTCTACTGACTGTTTCACCTGACCTTGCCACTTGCCGTTTCAAAACCCTATTCTTTATATTGTGTCCAATGATATGAAGAAATGATATCACCATTTCTTCAATGCTCATGTTCCTGCTTTCCCTCAATCTACCAACGGTTCTAAGCAAATAACATAGTTTTTTTAAGGCACGCCTATCCATTCTACAATTATCAACACATGAAGTATCGTTCTCAAAAGCCATCTCCCACAAATTCAATGTCCTTAAGTTATGTCTCCTATTGAACATATGAGCGTAGCTAATTCCTCTCCTGTTATTACTTCTCTTAATAAGTAAACAAATTGCAATGAAAATCATCATGAGAAGCATGTTTTCCATTTCCATCATTTGCAAAGTTAAAACAGTGGCCAAGTGCATCTTCTTTTGAATTGGCAATCGAGCCATAAAACCTAAAACAATTATATAATACATAAGGCTCAAATATGTGGACAAATACTACTATATTCTTTAATAATTACTCAAACTAATGCACCAGAATGTACATTTTGAGTTTAAATAGCACTAAAAGGAAGATATGACTCCCCTGCTCTACTTAGAAGAAGGTTAAAGAAAATTAAAAGAGGATTAATCATAAACTACCAATTAAAAATTAACCCTATAATCTGATTTTTTTTCCTCTTATCTCTGCTCTACGTTTCATTCTACTTAAAAGAGGTTAGAATACTAAACGGAGTGGTGTAAAAGAGGTTAGTCACTTTATTCACTTTTCCTTTTTCCTGTGTTACCTGTTCTTTTTTTTCAAAGGAAAAAAGTTGGCATCTTTGCCTAGCTTCCTATAGTTCACAATCTTCCCATTGTTTGTAGTGTTTATACGGTGGGGAAGTGGACTCTGCTTAAGTATCATAATAAATACATTATTATTAATGGGGTCTAGTAAATAACTTAATAAAAGATAAAACGTTAGAATAAAGGTTGTTAAGTATAGATGTGAATATTAATACATGTATCTTGATGATGGCCTAATATAATAGTGACTATATTGGAACCACTGAACTAAATTAAACACCGAATTTGATACTGTCATAAGTGTAGCCTAAAATCTAATTTTTGGGTTGCTTGAAATTAAACCAATGCACGTGGTATAACTTAGCTGGTCTTTAATGACTATAGCCTAGAGTAATTTGTTTCATTTTCGAACCCAAAACTATCACAGATCAGGTTACCCAAAAATAGGTAGCAGATTGACCAGTTCCGGTCCATTTTCTGGCTCTGAGGAGTACTCTTCTCATTTTATCATCCATGAGCAAGCCGTTGGAAACAGCTATATTGCCATTGAATGTAACCCTAATTCGCACTTAATCGTGGATTAAGTTTGTGGTTTGATTGAAAAAGGAGGGAGTAGAAGAAAACATACACAAACTTGAAAAATAGAGAAAGACATTACTTGATTTTGAAGATGGAGAGCTGTGCGGGACGTTCCTCAGAAGAAGAGAGCTGCGGTCATGTGTTTCAAGCAGGAAGAGAGCTGCGTATAATGAAGCGTAGGGTTTTTTGGAAGAAAATTATGAAGTAACCGGGAATCTTATAAAACCTAAGCCTGTGGTGGGTTTCACATAACCGGTTATCTGCTTACCTTTTTTACTTCTGGGCATCTAACATTCCCAAAAAAAAAATCAAACCCGCGAACCAAACACAGGTATCTCACATTCCGGACATCAGATTCCGCCCTATATGTGATATTACCTTCAACCAAACACTGCCTTATGATTTACAACTTCCGCTACTCTTAATCGGTACTTGAGATTATTTTGTTTGTTGCCCGCATGGAGTTCTTCCATTCGTATATCCGGTGTTAGTGTGGTACAGTCACAATAAAAGTGTCATAGATTTAGGGGTCACAAATAGGCAAAAAAAATCATATACCAAAAACAGATAAAATCAAAGGCATAGATCAAATATGGCATTAGCATAATACTCTTACAGTTCATATATATTGTTAGTGATGGACCCGGGCCGGGCCTAGGCCCGGTCGGGCTTTAGAAGTTGGGAGGTAGGCCCGGAACCGGCCCGGGTAACCCCCGGGTCCGGGTCGGGCCTCGGGCCAAATTCTATTTTTTTCCCTTTTTCCATTTAACCCCCGACCCCCCCCCCCCCCATCCCCAATCCCCCAAACCACCCCAAATGGCCCAAAATACCCAGCCCAACCCGGGAATTCAAAAAAAAAAAATTGAAAAAAAATATGGCCCGAACCGGGGCCGGTCGGGCCGGTTCCTTATTTACCTGACCTGACTTAGCACCGGAAATCCCCTCTGGCCGGGCCTACCCGGACTGGTCCCTGGCCGGGCCACCGGGTTAGGCCGGTTCTAACAGTACCGGGCCGGGGCCGGGGCCGGGGCCGGGGCCGGGGCCGAGGCCGGTTCCGGGTCAGGCCACCCGGCCCGAGTCCACCACTATATATTGTGGTAGTGAAGAATGTGCAAACAATACTTTACTATCAAAATGACACGATCCAACAACTAAACAAAATCTAGAGGTGGGATAAACTGAATCGAAACTCAAAAATTGACCCTAGCTCAGATTGAAAATGTGGCTGGTTCAGGTTTTCTTATTTTTTGACGGCCAAAAAAAATATCCGGACCGAACCCAAAAATCGGGTCAACTAACAGTCCCTAAAATCTACAACCCAATTTGGACCGATTAAAACCAGAAACAATTACGTTTAATATAAAAGCAGTATACTATACCAATGTTATTTAAAACAAATCCCTAATATATTTACAGAATAAGCATGTTGGACAAAAAAATGACTCAGTAATTCGTAGTAAGTATAATTGATGGAGTTTAATACTAATAACAAAGAGCTAATCTATGAAAACAAAGTATTTGGGCAGCGTTAGACACTATTATTATTCGGAAAAGCTGATCCCTTTTAGGGTAAGTACATGAAGTATTTATATACATAGAGCTACAGTAGTCTAAGGAGACATAATCGGTACATTAAATAGGTCTAATCATGATGGGACTCTTTGAACGTATCCCATAACTCCATATCTATTGCTCCTTTACGTCCACGTCGCTTCCATTCAATTCATGTCGCAATCGGATACTCATGCACAATGAATGACTTGTCACATGGGTCCAAGGATGAGTCTGACCTCGTTAGAATCATGCCCAGGTTCGAGGCATGCGGATCAGGCCATCTTGGATGTGTATTCCATTTGTAGGCCGCGCTCCCCCGTTAGACGCAATTGCCTTTATTAATTTACTAGTTATACGTCACGCGTTGCGCGAAAAGGATAATGCCCAATGTTGTTTTTTGATAGCACCAGGATATATGTTTTAACATATAATAATTGTTCTGAAAAAAGAGTTTAAAATCATTGTTTTTTGCGATATAAAGTTGCAAGTTACAAGATTCTATTTAAAAAAAATAGATTTAATCATTATGATGTCTTTAGTAGGACTCTTGGTGGATTTTTTTAGGGATCTGGTGGAATTTGTATGCTTAGATGACCTATAAGCCACCATAGTTTTAGCGGGAGCCAAAAGAGACAACCAATTAAATAGAGAACATAAATATAAAATAGAAAGCATACAAAGAAAAGGATATAAAAATGTGGGTGGGGGAAACATGGTATCTAATATGTTAAAATCATTATGTAAATAAAAAAAATTATCTCAATTTATGATTCAATTATATGCTAATAAATCGATTTGAGGCGCAGGTAAAATTGTAAACTCGCTCATAAAAAGTACACTATCGAATGTATAAATTAACTACGATTTCCTGTTATATAATTCTAGTAGTAATAAGATCAATAATATATTTAGTGAAACAAATGTATACTTATATACTTGTATTATTTAATTATTTTTGGTTTTACATATAATTAATTTTTATTATTCGCTTCATTGACATTATAAAAATAGTTTATAAAGCTTGTTTATATGTATAGCTTCAAGTAATGTGATAACTTAGAATTGTTAACTTCTAGTTTGTTTTAATATTATTTAGAGAGAATTACCTAAATAGGAGGGAAAACGTTTGAAATTCCAAAATAGGAGTATCATGTTTTTTATTCCTTGAATAGGAGTAAATTTATGCCAAGTTTGGCATTACAAGGCTTTTAACATGACATTTTCTTCCAAACTTGGCAGATTACTCCAATTCAAAGAATAAAAAACATGATACTCATATTTTAAAATTTCGAAACGTTTTTACTCCTATTTAAGGCAATATCTGTATTATTTACTTTATAATTATTAATATATGCTATGTAAAGTCTTGCAATACCTAATAAAGTAAATTGAAATTAAAAAGTAGTGATACCCCCTTTTGTCTTTTCACTTTTGAAGTAAAAAAGAAACCGGTTTAGAGCACTAAACCCCATCGTGAAATATAAATTGACGCATTAATCCATGTGATTTAAAATGTGTCAAACCCCCATGTGTTATAATTATTCATGCGCAAAACCTCCACACAAAAAATTTACAATTTTGAGATCACTCTTCTTAATAATATGATTGAATATGAATATAACTTTGTCAAATTTTCTAAATTATACAAAAAAAACCAATCATTTTTCCTTTTTTGGCAATTAAATCTATTCATAGAAGGGTTTGCACATGAATAATTCATAACAGGGTTTGACGCATTTTTTTAAGGGAAAAGGTGCAAATAGGCCCATGTACTAACCAAAAAAGGTCAAATAAGCTCTTATTTAGGAAGTTCTGTCCGGCCGTCGTCATTTAGGGTGGTTCCCGGTGGAATTTTTTAATTCAATTTTTAGAGAATCTTATTCATCAAGTCTAGTTTGCTCATACCAAATTTGACCTAAAATTTCAATCGGGAAGGCATTCAAATGAATTCTTGAAGATAACTGCGCTTCTAACTGCGCAATTATTTTCAAGAATTCATTTGAATGCCTTCCCGATTGAAGTTTTTGCTGAAATTTGGTATGAGTAAACTAGACTTGATGAATAAGATGCTCAAAAAATTTCATCAAAAAATTCCACCGGGAACCACTCCAAATGGCGACGGCCGGACAAAGCCTCCTAAATAAGGGCTTATTTGACCTTTTTTGGTTAGTACATGGGCCTATTTGCACCTTTACCCTTTTTTAATCACAAGGGACTAATGTGTTGAATTTATATTTCACGAGACTACGAGAGGGTCTGGTGCATTAAATTACATGTGAAAAGTAATTTATGTAGCATTTTCTTTTAAATTCTCTAAAACAATTCGAAATATAAACATAACACGAGTGTCCATTTGGAAATGGGAAAATATAGGGATTAGGGAAAGAAATGTAGCTTTGAAAGATTAAAAAAATCAGTTGCACCATTACTTACATAGCTCATGGAAATAAGAGGAGATTATAAAAGGTTTTGATTTGAGAGTTGAGACACATTTAAACTTGATCTAAAAATTACCTGGCAATACCTAAATATGGGTTATATACTTATATCGGGTATAGGAAACTATGAAAGCTTTTATGGAATTATGTCCATTCTCATCCAATGTCCGGTACCCGGTAAAACTATGATCTATGGGAAAGATCCTGTATAATGAAAATAAAGATGCAACGAAACCTTGAAACATAGCCAATAGTTATGTATAGACTACACACCCCATGAAAGTTTTTTCTTTTTGGTCAAAACAATAGAACAATAATCTCATTGTAAGGAAAATATGGTAGGTAAACAGGAGCATGAGGTTACAAAACAAGTGACTAAGGACAGTGAGCATCTAGGAAGCAATCTCACTATTTTAATGGCAAGCCAACTAAGTAAAATTACCTCCTTTGAGACAATTGGCTATGTTGAAATATTCCAGGTATCGAAGTACAACAAGAGGATGAAAAACAATGAGCAAGATTCTCAAATGAACACCTGGATCCTAAAAACATAGCACCTAGGAATTTAATTTTTTTATACCCATTATGCCCTTAATCATATTCACTTTTATACACAATCACTTTTTATGCACCGGTTATACCCTTACTCCTGTGAACTTTTGGAGTAATTCATCCTCTCCAACCCCCCTTATGTCTCTTCCTCTTAGTTTAGTGGCACTCCATCTTATGGTTCGTGTACATTTAAGGAGTTTTTCACCAAGTAAAGATCTCTATTAAGACACGGGATTCCATCCTAATATAGCATTTGGTTCATCCAAACTTTTCCGGTGTGGGACATTTAACACTCCTCCTCAGGACCAGACACTTCGTCTGGATCGTGCCATCATTCATTTTTTTGCATCGGTCCGTTTTTTCATCCGGCCATAATTGTCAATTTTTTCATAAGGGGCCCACACCATGGATAGTCTGGCTCTGATACCATGTTAAGACACGGGGTTCCATCCTAAAAGTTCAACCTGATAGGAAGAGTAGCCCATGTGTTCATCCGGCGTGGGACGTTTAACAATCTCATTATAGATTAGCTCCCATTAAAAACTGCAAAATGTTTGGTACGTAGTATCTTGGAAAGACCCTAAAATTACTCCTCTTAGATTACCTCTGTTTTTTTCTTTTATCATATTTCTTGTACTGGTAGGATTTTTCCAGGTAATCTAACATTTTCAGTGGAATATTGTGTAAAATAAGCAATCATGGCAAATTTGACTTTACACCAACGAGATAACATAGGCATGGAGAAAACAAAAAACATAGGCATCAAGCATCTGTACGTAAATGGATATCCCTGATGAGAATAATAGACTCTTCAAACACTCATACTCTTCAAACACTCATACTCAATTTTAATTAAAATCAGGATGACCATTTAATTAGTATGAATAAGATTATGAAATAGTCTATTCAAGTTTTCAGTTTATACAAATCAGAATTTCCGCCGTCTCTCTCCACCACCTCATCGATCTCTTTAAGATCGCTCATCCCCTGATGTTTCGGCAATGTTGCCAGCTCTCCGATAGATCGGCCCGTAGCCCTAAACTGACAGAGACTATGGCGGCGTAACTATAGGAGCGGCTCGGTGATGGTAGAGTGCAGAACGACTGTGCTTAGTAAATGGAAGGTCTCTCTTACAAATACTAAAGGCAACGATGAGAGACGGAAATCAGACGGAAAGGTAAGCACAATAATAAAAAGTACAGATCCTAAAGCACGGTATACAAGTCAATTAAACAGCATGGTTACACCAACACCTTTTTACTACCTAAAATGCCCTAACCTTGATTGACCATTATAAGATTGTAGATTAATTACGATTAATGAGCTTGGTTTATCAATCCCGTAGAGTGGACTTCACAAGTGATTTGCAATTGGGTCATGATTACAGTCCATGGTACCATTAACAGTTATTGTTCAATTTTATGTACATAAATAATGAAAAATCGTGAAATTAGTTGGATTTAAAATATAAATCACTAGAGTTGAAAAATATGAGGTAGTAGTCGAAGAAGAGTGGTAGAGTTAAAAAAAATGCATATAATAATTTTATTTCAATGGAGAAAATTAAAGTTTAAAATTGATGAAAAGAGAAAAACCTAGATTGATTCGTTGAATAAACTAATTAGATGAGGAAGAAGAGAATAATATAGATATGTTCTTCGCAATTTTAAGAAGAAAAGATTTGAAAATAAAGAGAGAAAGTAGAGAACAAGAAAAAGAGTAGGGGAATCATTGAAGAGGAAGAAAAGGTCAATTTTTACGCAATTACTGATTGTACCCTCACAAAGTATATTTGTGCTGTTATATTCAATTTCCCTTTCCATTTTCTATACTTAAGTCAACTACTTTAATATTTCATTCCATCTTTAATCCAACATATTTTCTATATACCGTCCTTTATATAATAAATTTCAACGATCAAAAGTCCTATATTGAATTCAAATGATGAACTCGTATTGAATTTTTTCACCTTCATGATATTACGAGTGACATTTAGTATATCAATTTTTGACAAAAACAAACTCAGTGATAAAATTAGGAGGATATCAAAACGAGAACTGGGCATCAGACACAGAACAAACGGCTTTAGCTAGCTCATGAGCCGCTTTGTTCGTAGATCACTGAATATAATAAGAAGAGATATTCATAAACCAAGAGCGTATATCTCGAATATCACCCGCAACCAAACCTACTACCGAAACACTTGAGCCCTCCAGAATTTCAGAAATAGCCTGAGAGCTTTAACCCAAACTTGATCTTTAACCCAACTAAGAGTTTATCTAATCCCAACCAATTTGACTTCCCAAGGGGATAAACTCCCCTACCAGCCCTTCGAAGCCCCGACCAAAAAAATTCAGGCCTCATTCCGAAGAATCCAGCCCAGGCCGCATCAATTGTTCCTCATAGCCGCATCAACATTAGGTTTTACTCTTCCCAAGGCGGGACGCCTCCAAATCGAAGCAGCCACCGACGCTGAAGATGCTTGAGCTTCCCCAAACCGCTGCACTTTGTCCCGCCAAGCAACAAAGGCCTCAACTTTCTGCAAAATAGACCTGACTTCCACCTGAACCCCATTCCAAACCCAGCTATTGCACTCACACCAAAGTCCCCAACACCCAAAAATCAATATACCCATCTACAGAAAAGGCTATTCGGGATGGAGCGGTGACTATGCGGGTTACCTTGAATAAGATGCACATCCCTGGCTTCAAAAATATAATTTAGAAATCCAAATCCCACCCCAAACCCGAACTGTAATGCAGATTCTCCACCCAGATTAGCTTTGAGCCCGGAACCACAAAGGACACTACTGTATGAGATTCCAGATCCAAGAGCCAAGGGTCGGACCACACATTAAAAGAGGTCTCGCTCCCAACCCTCCAATAATAGCCCTTCTTAACGATGTTTGGCGGTAAAAAATTACCATTAGGATAATATCTGGATTTGAACATCTTCCCTATCAAGGAATCAAGTTCTGAAAAAACTCTCCAAGTTTGTTTCGCTAGCATAGAAATATTAAATTCCCTGATTATCCTGAAACCCATACCTCCCACCTCTTTGGGTCTGCACAGAAAATCCCAACTCGTACACTTGATCCCCCTACCAGCCTTGTCATTCCACCAATATCCATTCATGAGATCGAACTTCAATTTCCCGACACAACTCCTTCGGAAGAAGGAAAACATTCATAGCGTACATCGGCATAGCCTGGATGGCTAACTTTTCTACCAGCTCTTGACAAGAATTTTTTATTCCAATACTGAAGCGATTCACCACCCTATGTCTCAAATAAGATAAGATTTGTTTCATACTCCGACCAATCAGAGACGGTAACCCCAGACACTTCTCCTCATTACTGGTGCACCCATGCCCAAAAAAATAATCAAACCCTCCCTGTAATCTATTAAGACATTAGTGCTAAAAAAGAGCTTTGATTTAATAAAATTAACAATCTGTCCCGAAGCTAACTCATAGTCATGCAAAGTCTCATTTACAATAGATGTTTCCCCATGCGTGGCCTTAAAGAATAAAAGGCTATCATTTGCAAAAAAATAAAGGGGAATTGGAAAAGAATAATCCAAACTTTACCCGGTCTTCATTTAACGGTCCGTATTATCGAAAATCCATTAAAAATCCAATCTTTGCATACCATATTCTGCGATCGGTCTTGACCTGGAAGTTACCGGATGTAGTACGCTTCCTTACCTGACTGGTCCTCCTCCCGCATCACATCCTTCCTTACCTAACAGGTCCTCCTCCCTCATCACATATTCACATCGTCTTCGTATTTTTGGCATCATCCTACCCTAGCTATCTTCCTCCATCTTCGTTTAAACTGATTTCTTTCAATGGTGGTAGGAAAGATGAAATCAGATGCTTATGGATCATCTTCGACAACATGCAGTAGAGGTGTAAGGTTCAAAAATTAATTGTCACCACAATATCAAAATCTGTTTTGAGGGTTGTTAAAAATGGAGTGAATGCGGGGAGGAAGTTTCGAGGGTGCTCTTTATGGCCAGTAAGTGTTAATTAGAAATTTGTATGGTTAACATTGTACAGAAGGGAAAATTAGGGTTTAAAGTTTACTGTTTGTTTGGTAATTGTTTCTTTGTGTGCATCAGGATAACAATTGTGATTTCTTCATGTGGGAGGATAGTATGCAAACACTTTCTTCACCTGAGTTTGAAAATGGCAGCGTATTAAACAAGCAGGCAACAAGAAGTGATGACACATTCATTGAGAAGATTCTGTTTGAAGAGAAGATAAAGAAATTGCTTGTGAAAAACAAAAAGTTGAAAGATGAATTGCATCAGAAAAAAGAAGAAGATCTACGTTATGAAATCTTAGATTCTTCTAGGAATGATAAGAAGAATTCAGCCTGTGTAGCTATTTCATTGTTGATAACATCCATTGTGTTATTGTACTTCAAATAAGTATTAAATTGGTAGTATGGCAGCATGTACCATTACCCATGTCATTTGGAATTGTAGTTCCACAATTGGCTATAATTTTGTAATAAATTTGTCTTAACAACATGTTGGTTCTTTCTGATATTGTGCTTCCAGTTTTGAATACTTTTCTATTGCATTCATTGTTTCCAAATTGCAAAGAACATCATAGTTTGATCTTTTGATATGAAAAGTTGCTCCAACTTTGTTCATCTCATGTTGCTAACAGTCACTTTTGGTTTCCATTAATTGATATATAAGACTTGCATTTATCACTCACTAGTTTATGACACTAAAAGCTTATGCATTTTTTAGCCAAAGAAGTTTTTTTTAAGGAATATCATTGTGTGAGACTTGGACCTAGCTTCTATATATATAGGTCACAGTAGGAAAAAGCATTGGTTGTACCCTCTTACCACATATCACCGTGCATTACTAATGTTACAACGTTAGTATGTTGCAATAGCTATTTAGTTAAAAACAATATCATGGAATAGTAATCGATGAAGTTGCAGGCAAAAACCAATTGTAATTATGTTACCGAGTTATAGTTTTTTAGTTTACTATTACGAATTTGCAACTCATATATGAAGGAGGCTCGTTTTACAAATCAGGCATGCATAGAGGTGGAGAATCAAGGAAAATGAAATGATGTAGGTCACATATTTCTTTCCAAAAAAAAAAAGACACTTATTTTAGGACAACCCAAAAAGGAAAGTAAGACAAGTAAAATAGGACGGAGGGAGTATAAAAGATTTTTTGAAATTTGAAACATGACCCAGTACTCGTATTCTTTTTACTCTTTCCGTCCTTAAATAAACATTTCATTTTCTTTTTCGATCTGTTCCTTAAAAATGACCTTTTTTCTTATGTGATAAACAAAACAGTGCAAAGTAATGTCAACAGTATAATTTTTTTAAATTGTGTGAAAGTCAAACGGTACATTTTAAATTGAGACGAAGGGAGTATACTAAAATTTCTCATTCTCGCGGTTTCCCAAGTCTTTCCCTTTTGTCAAAGACTCAAAGTCTTTAATACGGAGTATTTATGATTTTACATTGTTTTCATGTTCACAAAATCGTTATTTATACAATACTACCATGTAATTATGTAAAATGTCATGTTTTTAGAACTTTTCAATCTTACTTATTCCGTATTTTCATGCTCTCTATATGTTTTTAATTTTTCATTGAGTAGTTTCTGTTTTGCAATTTACTTTTGTAACTTTTTTTATTATTAGGTTGTCACTTTTCTTAATAAAAAAAATGTACGTTTTGCATTGATTTCTATTTTCTTCAATTTTATATGGTCTTACTTTTTTTAAGAGGCATGATAGTGTTTATTATTTCCAAAATTTTAAGAGGCATGATGGGATACCCCATTTTGGGTACCCCATTTTTACCTCACTCTATCTATTGTGTGGTCCAAATGAGGCAATACATTTAAGTGGGGCAACTCATTTAAATGTGGTCTCATTTGGACCACACAAATGAGACCACACAAATGGGATACCTATAGCACAACTCTTTTGATTTTCAACTTCGCTACTCTTGATCGGTACTTTGAGATTATTTTGTTTGTTGCTCACATGGAGTTCTTCCATTCGTATATCCGGTGTGAGTCTGGTACAGTCACAATAAAAGTGTCATAGATTTAGGCTGAAGGGTCACAAATAGGCAAATAATAATAATAATCATATACCAAAAACAGATAAAATCAAAGGCATAGATCAAATATGGCATTAACATAATATGATAATACCCTTACAGTTCATATATATTGTTAGTGATGGACCCGGGCCGGGCCCGGGTCGGGCCTAGGCTCGGTCAGGCTTTAGAAGTTGGGAGGTAGGACCGGAACCGGCCCGGGTAACCCCCGGGTCCGGGTCGGGTCAGGCGGGTCGGGTCGGGTCGGGCGGGTCGGGGTCGGGCTCGAGCCAAATTCTATTTGTTTTTTCCCTTTTTCTACTTAACCCCCCCCCCCCCCCCCCCGTCTCACCCCCAAGCCCCCAAACCACCCCAAATGGCCAAAAATACCCAGCCCAACCCGGAAATTCAAAAAAACATTGGAAAAAAATATGGCCCAAACCGGGCCCGGCCCGGCCGGGCCGGTTCCTTATTTACCGGCCTGACTCGAGCCAGCACCAGAAAACCCCCCGGGCCGGGCCTACCCAGACCGGTCCCTGGCTGGGCCACCGAGTCGGGCCAGTTCTAACAGTACCGGGCCGGGTCCGGTTCCGTGTTGAGCCACCCGGCCCGAGTCCACCACTATATATTGTGGTAGTGAAGAATGTGCAAACATTACTTTACTATCAAAATGACACGATCCAACAACTAAACAAAATCTACAGGTGAGATAAACTGAATCGAAACCCAAAAATCGACCCTAGCTCAGATTGAAAATGTGGTTGGTTCAGTTTTTCTTATTTTTTGATGGCCCAAAAAAAATCCGGACCGAACCCAAAAATCGGGTCCACTAGCAGTCCCTAAAATCCACAACCCAATCTGGACCGATTAAAACCAGAAACAATTACGTTTAATATTAAATCAATATAATATATCAATATTATTTAAAACAAATACCTAATATCTTTACAGAATAAGCATGTTGGACAAAAAATGACTTAGTAATTCGTAGCAAGTATAATTGATGGAGTTTAATACTAATTACAAAGAGCTAATCTATGAAAACAAAGTATTTGGGCAGTGTAAGACACTATTATTATTCGGAAAAGCTGATCCCTTTTAGGGTAAGTACATGAAGTATTTATATACATAGAGCTACCGTAGTCTAAGGAGACATAATCGGTACATTAAATAGGTCTAATCATGATAGGACTCTTTGAACGTATCCCATAACTCCATATCTATTGCTCCTTTACGTCCACGTCGCTTCCATTCAATTCATGTCGCAACCGGATACTCATGCACAATGAATGACTTGTCACGTGGATCCAAGGATGAGTCCGACCTCGTTAGAATCATGCCCAGGTTCGAGGCATGCGAATCAGGCCAGCTTGGATGTGTATTCCATTCGTAGGTCGCGGTCCCTTGTTAGGAGCAATTGCCTTTATTAATTTATTAATTACGATTAATGAGCTTGGTTTATCAATCCCGTAGAGTGGACTTCATAGGTGATTTGCAATTGGGTCATCATTATAGTCCATGGTACCATTAACAGTTATTGTTCAATTTTATGTACATAAATAATGAAAAATCGTGAAATTAGTTGGATTTAAAATATTAATCACTAGAGTTGAAAAATATGAGGTAGTACTCAAAAAGAGTGGGTTAAAAATGCATATAATAATTTAATTTCAATGGAGAAAATTAAAGTTTAAAATTGATGAAAAGAGAAAAACCTAGATTGATTCGTTGAATAAACTAATTAGATGAGGAAGAAGAGAATAATATAGATATGTTCTTCGCAATTTGAAGAAGAAAAGATTTGAAAATAAAGAGAAAGTAGAGAACAAGAAAAAGAGTAGGGGAATCATTGAAGAGGAAGAAAAGGTCAATTTTTACCGAATTACTGATTGTGCCATCACAAAGTATAATTTGTGCAGTTATATATTCAACTAGATTTTCACCCGTGCTTCGCACGGGATGCTGTTAGTAAGCAATAATTATTTGCAAATATATACAAATGTTGTGGTAATGATAGAACAACTAATATATCCTTTTTAACAAAAGGAAATGAAGGTAAAAAAATTACAAATTATTATTTACTTCCTTCTAAACAATATTTAATGTCTTATTAGCCGGTCTTCCGTCATTATCACATATAAAAAATTTCAATCTAGACGGTAGTCTAACTCTTGATACCGCGACGTAAAGTTGTCCATGGTGAAAATCGAACGACTTAAGAAAACAATAATCATATCCAAAGATTGTCTCTGACTCTTAAAATGGTCATCGCGTAACTAAGTCTCAAATGGAGCTGCCTACGCTGAAATGTGAGCGGCAGCTTTAGGTCAGATGGAGTCAAGCTAAGCTTCGCAATAAGAATTGAAACTTTTATCTTGCATTTGTTCCAACATTGGTCCTATCTTGTTCCGGGTCTAGTTCCATCCGTAAACATAACACTTCCGTCGTTCTAAAATGATTCTCAATTCTACTTTTCTTTGAAAAAACATAAATAAGAAAAAATTCAAGAAAGGCAACACGGCTCACCAAAAAAAAAATAGTATTGAGTCAGTCTCATATTACCACAAATCTATAATAAGACTTATAAATGTGTGTGTTTGTATTGCACATTGAAAAACATGGATATATGAAAACTCATATATAAACTTCATATTATAGGCTACCAATGTCTTCACAAAACCTTCTCATAAATACAACATCATTACCTCAGTGTCACAAAAGCTCCCATCAACGATGTAGTAAGGGATCGAATGTACACAATCTTACTTGTGTTCTAAATCACAAAAATACTATTTTCAGTTGACCCGTGATGACAATCGCACCAAAAATGCACAGACTAATTGTTGTTTCATAACAAAGAAGCATAGACAGTTTAACAAACTATTTTGCTTCATTCCATCATAAAACCTTCCCATAAACCATTTTCATTTTCATTTACCCCAGTGCCGCAAAGGCTCCCACCTACGGTGGGGTAAGGGGGGGTTGGATGTACGCAGTCTTACCCCTGTACTAAAGCACAGAGAAATTGTTTCCGGATGGCCCATAGTGAAAATCGCGTACAAAATTACATGGACTGACTGCTGCTTCATAACAAAGAAATGCAGACAGTTTAGTGAGCCATTTTGCGTTATTCCATCATATTCTCAAGCCAAAAATAATGAATCTTTGGCTCCATTGCAAATGATGGAAAAAAACTTTCTCATAAATGAGGAATAAAAATGTTATCGAATTAAAATACAAAAAAGTAAACATAAAATATTTTGCAATGTAAAAGATAGGATTCAATAATAAAATGAATCAAATCATCAAAAAAAGGAATAGGTTATTGTAATTTTAAGATGGTTCATAATTGAACACATCTTATCACAGTTGTCAGTTTTAGGCTATGACTCAGATGAAAACTATTTAAGGAACATGCATGCGTCTTTCATTCATCCGTTTGAGAACCTGAAAAAGGAAAAAAAATACTCTATTTAATACTCGATTAACAAAATAACATATTACCTCCGTCCCACTCAACTTTGCCAAGTTGATGTTAGGTGGGAAATTATAATAGTAAAAACTGTGTGGTTGATATTTGTGCAAAGGAGAGAGAAATGAACAGAGCCACAAATTCATTGCTTAAAAGGGAAGTGACAAATTTTTTTGGGACAAACAAAAAAGGAAAGTTGACAAAATCCAGTGGGACGGAGGGATTATAAAATATAAATGGAATCTGGACAGTATGAAATTATCGATGTATTCATTAAGTCAATGTCATTTTTAAAAATATAAATTGCACCGTTTGAGTATTTTCAAAACAGAAAAGTCAACTTGTATGCTAAACATTACACATTTCGAAAAGGTATTCTCGTCATACAACCTTGCATCAGAAGATCAACCCAAGGATAGAGCATTTATATATCTTTATATAAAAGAATAAGGTTTCTGCAAATGGAAATGAAACTTACAAAAACTCCACTTAGTAAAGTTTTTAGAATATATAAATGGGTTTCTGCAAATGGAAATGAAACCTACCTAAACTCCACTTAGTAAAGTTTTTAAAATATATAAATGGGTTTCTACAAATGGAAATGAAACTTACCTAAACCCCACTTGAAAAAGAAGTCATTCAGCTTATCAAACGCTTCCACGTGGTGGTCTGTCTTTTGCTATTGAAACGGGCCGGTGACAGTTTCAAACTCATTATTAGCGAGTAGTTTCATCCCTGATTAATGGTGTTACTTCTTGCATCTGTACAAACTCAGCTAAATTTCAGTGTTTGTAATTCTGTGCGCTAAAGTGTCACCATGATTCTTCCATATATTTTCTACTCATTTTATAGCCTCTTGTGGCCTAGTTTTAGGCTTTTATTTTTATGTTTTGTTTTTTATCTTCTTTCTTTTTATTTCCCTTCGCTTTGTATTGTTCACTTTTTATCAATAATTTTTTTCTTTCCAAAAAAAACGTAAAAACTTTGAAAGTTCATACATAAGTAATGTTACCTACTCTGACCATGCCTCTACATTTTGAAATAGAAGTGTAATTATTTCCATTCAAATAACAGAGGCATGGGCGGTTTAGGTAAATTTAGTTACATATAAACTTTACTTTTCGCCAATTACAGCTCATTAAATTTTCAACTAGTGAGCACAACAAACCATAGACTCTGGAGTAGAGTTATAAAAACTTTTAAAACCTTTATAGTTTGCGATGTGGGAAACTTTAGAAGCTTTATTTGCAAGGAGGTCAAGAAAATATTCACTTTTGAGAATATAATTATGAGTTGATGAGTGACTGGATATCAAATCTACGTACTGTCTGTTAGTAATACATTGTGTATAAGTTGTGGATAAAAGTTTCTTAAACTTCAATATTCATTGTTTGAATGATATACTCCTTATCTTATAAAACTTGATCATATTAACTTTTCTTGATCAATGTTAATCCAATTTGATCAACGTTATTTATTAGTACTCCGTATGACATTATTTAAATATGAAATTTATAAAATCTACAAATTCACCCAAATAATATACAAAACCATTATACACAGTTTAGTTAGTATCATTGACTAAAAAAATTCGAATTTTGTATTTTTATAGAAGAATGGGGTATCATATATGCTCTTCACCCCACTATAGGGCATCATATCTCTTCTGTGCTTTATCACCAACATTTTTTTATGTATGTAGGCAAAAGATGTTGAAACATGAAGTTTAATTCCCAGGTTTATCAGCTTGAATCCATATTTTTAAAGTTTATTTTGTTGATAAATGTACTTTTATGATTTTCATAATCTACCGGAACAACGTAAGAGTATTTTTTTCTTGGGAAAATCGCATATATGGTCCCCTCAGTTATCCATGAAATTAAAATCTCAGACCTAAATTTCTGATTTTGTAAATGTCACCCCTCAATTGTCCAAAATACTGTGAATGTGGTCCTTTTGAGGGTGAAATATACAATGTGGGCGAGAAAACATTTCACTACATAAAGGACCACATTTACAACAACTAGATTTTCACCCGTGCTTCGCACGGGATGCTGATAGTAAGCAATAATTATTTGCAAATATATAGAAATGTTGTGGTAATGATAGAACAACTAATATATCCTTTTTAACAAAAGGAAATGAAGGTAAAAAATTACAAATTATTATTTACTTCCTTCTAAACAATATTTAATGTCTTATTAGCCGGTCTTCCGTCATTATCACATATAATAAATTTCAATCTAGACGGTAGTCTAACTCTTGATACCGCGACGTAAAGTTGTCCATGGTGAAAATCAAACGACTTAAGGAAACAATAATCATATCCAAAGATTGTCTCTGACTCTTAAAAATGGTCATCGCGTAACTAAGTCTCAAATGTAGCTGCCTACGCTGAAATGTGAGCGGCAGCTTTAGGTCAGATGGAGTCAAGCTAAGCTTCGCAATAAGAAACTTTTATCTTGCATTTGTTCCAACATTGGTCCTACCTTGTTCCGGGTCTAGTTCCATCTGTAAACATAACACTTCCGTCGTCCTAAAATGATTCTCAATTCTACTTTTTTTTGGAAAAACAGAAATAAGACCAAATTCAAGAAAGGCAACACGGCTCACCAAAAAAATAGTATTGAGTCAGTCTCATATTACTACAAATCTGTAATAAGACTTATAAATGTGTGTGTTTGTATTGCCACATTGAAAAACATGGATATATGCAAATTCGTATATAAACTTCATATTATAGGCTACCAATGTCTTCACAAAACCTTCTCATAAATACAACATCATTACCTCAGTGTCGCAAAAGCTCCCATCAACGATGCAGTAAGGGATCGAATGTACACAATCTTACTTGTGTTCTAAATTAAATCACAAAAATACTATTTTCAGTTGACCCGTGATGAAAATCGCACCAAAAATACATAGACTAACTGTGGTTTCGTAACAAAGAAGCTAACTCATAGTCATGCAAAGTCTCATTTACAATAGATGTTTCCCGATGCGTGGCCTTAAAGAATAAAAGGCTATCATTTGCAAAAAATAAAGGGGAATTGGAAAAGAATAATCCAAACTTTACCCGGTCTTCATTTAACGGTCCGTATTATCAAAAATCCATTAAAAATCCAATCTTTGCATACCATATTTTGCGATCGGTCCTGACCTGGAAGTTACCAGATGTAGTACGCTTCCTTACCTGACTGGTCCTCCTCCCGCATCGCATCCTTCCTTACCTAACAATTCCTCCTCCCTCATCACATCGTCTTCGTATTTTTGGCATCGTCCTACCCTAGCTATCTTCCTCCATCTTCGTTTAAACTGGTTTCTTTCAATGGTGGAAGGAATGATGAACTCAGATGCTTATGGATCATCTTCGACAACATGCAGTAGAGGTGTAAGGTTCAAAAATTAATTGTCATTATAATATCAAATCTGTTTTGAGGGTTGTTAAAAATGGAGTGAATGTGGGGAGGAAGTTTTGAGGGTGCTCTTTATGGCCAGTAAGTGTTAATTAGCAATTTCTATGGTTAACATTGTACAGAAGGAAAAATTAGGGTTTAAAGTTTACTTTTTGTTTGGTAATTGTTTCTTTGTGTGCATCAGGATAAGAATTGTGATTTCTTCATGTGGGAGGATAGTATGCAAACACTTTCTTCACCTGAGTTTGAAAATGGCAGCGTATTAAACAAGCAGGCAACAAGAAGTGATGACACATTCATTGAGAAGATTCTGTTGGAAGAGAAGATAAAGAAATTGCTTGTGAAAAACAAAAAGTTGAAAGATGAATTGCATCAGAAAAAAGAAGAAGTTCTGCGTTATGAAATCGTAGATTCTTCTAGGAATGACAAGAAGAGTTCAGCCTGTGTAGCTATTTCATTGTTGATAATATCCATTGTGTTATTGTACTTCAAATAAGTATTAAATTGGTTGTATGGCAGCATGTACCATTACTCATGTCATTTGGAATTGTAGTTCCACAATTGACTATAATTTTTTAATAAATTTGTCTTAACAACATGTTCGTTCTTTCTTATATTGTGCTTCCAGTTTTGAATACTTTTCTATTGCATTCATTGTTTCCAAATTGCAAAGAACATCATAGTTTGATCTTTTGATATGAAAAGTTGCTCCAACTTTGTTCATATCATGTTGCTAACAGTCACTTTTGGTTTCCATTAATTGATATATAAGACTTGCATTTATCACTCATTAGTTTATGACACTAAAAGCTTCTGCATTCTTTAGCCAAAGAAGTTTTTTTAAGGGCTAAGATTTTTTAAGGAATATCATTGTGTGAGACTTGGACCTAGCTTCTATTTATATAGGTCACAGTAGGAAAAAGCATTGGATGTACCCTCTTACCACATATCACCGTGCATTACTAATGTTATAATGTTAGTATGTTGCAACAGCTATTTAGTTAAAAACAATATCATGGAATAGTAATCGATGAAGTTGCAGGAAAAAACCAATTGTAATTATGTTACCGAGTTATAGTTTTTTAGTTTACTATTACGAATTTGCAACTCATATATGAAGGAGGCTTGTTTTACAAATCAGGCATGCATAGAGGTGGAGAATCAAGGAAAATCAAGGCAATGGAAAATTCCTCCAAATCACCAACCCTATTGTTATGTTTTCGTTCACATTCAAACTGGTAATTGCAGCCATGTCTATCATCATCCATATCGATTTAAAGTCACTTGGTAATACAAATGAGCTTCACCTGTCTAGTGAGTCAACAACAACCTTAAATATAAAAGCCATATTTAAGTACAAAGAGCTTCGATCAAGATATCATCACATTAATATAAGAGCCATACAATTCCAAGCTATATGCTTTCAAAAAAGGAACTCTTAACATACAAAGTTATAATGAGCAGGTATATGATTCGAAATCATTAACCCCAAAATATAGCGCAACGACACTTCAAAAAAGCTTGTTGGTCAAAGTACAAAGCTAGCAATGACCATATATACAAAACCATAAAATAAAGCCATGTCAACTGTGGCATATTCATTCCAAAAATAAATGTTTCCAAAACATAAAAAAGTGGTCACTAAACAGATCTAATAATGACCACATAGCATAGATCTCTGGATGACCATCTTGTATTGAATCCTTTATCTACATACTTCCCACAGTTGAGTCACACGCAGAGGTTTGGCTTTGAGTTACCAATCTTGGACATTCCTGACCCGGAACCTGCGGCATTCTTCACATATGGAACCACAATTACCAAGGACCTTTCAAATATACATGATCACATAACATTAGGGTGTCAAAGATATTACATTCGTATATGTCGCCCCATCTGAATCATAAAAACCCCATAACCTTCTGGAACCTGCAATAAAACACAAAAATGCCATAAATCATACAACCCTTAAACTTATTACACAAACACAAAAATGTAATTGCATTTACCTTACTCCTTTCACCCACACTACCTCTACCACCTTTACTCCTTCCTCTTCCAGAGCCTCTTCCACCTCAAGAGCCTCTACCTCCTCTAATCACCCTCCCCCTCCTTTGCATGTCCTGTTCGGTTGTGCTGTGGCAGAAAGTTGGGTAAGTGGCAGTGATGTAGATGTTGCAGCATGTGTAGCCTTTCCATCATTCCTTGGCCGACCCCTAGGTTTCTTAACTTGAGGTTGTTGGACCACATTTGCATCTCTATTTGGGCACCTTCGCTCACCTTTGGTGTTGCAAATGCTACAAGTCATTTCTGTACCATGTTTAGTCAACTTCCCATTTTTCTTTGGATCTTCAAATGGGTCTTTTTTCCTATTAAGTCTTGGTCTGCCAGGCCCAATTTTAATAGGAGGAGGATACAAAGGACTTTCAATCATAGGTCAGTGCCTCTCACCTGCACAAGGGGTATAGACCCTGCATATGCTCTCAAATACATCTCCCTCTTATAACATCCTTCTATATAGTCCTCTGGTTCATGATGAAGGAAAAATATGCAAGCTATGGCATGGCAACATGGTATACCAGACATATCCCATCTTCTACATGTACCCGTCCTAGCTGTTAAATCCACATTCAGAGAGTCTAAGTTCATATCAACTTGGAATGTCTCTAAAGTTAATGGTAGAACATAACAGTAAACTACTTTTGCCTTTTCCTCTTCCAATTTAGGTTGTATTCTAGGTCAAATTTCAGAAGCACCATTCTCCATCTCTTGGCTAACAATCTTCATCAAGGCTAACAAGCTGAAAACCGTTCCAAGGGCTCCACCACCTAAGTCTGGACTTTGACATCCTTTGGTGTATGTAAAATGATACACCAGGTTGGGTTGGGTCGTTCCTCTTATGATTTTTCATAAATAATCTTTCAAAATGATTTTTTATATAACTTTTACCCTGTACATATTTTTTTAATTTGGGTGGGGCTGCGCGGCCTGCAACTATTATGATCAACCCCTCTAGCGCTCTGTTAGGTGGAAACCCTGGGACTTGGTGTTCAATTGTTGAAGGTTGCCTCATCTCCAACACTACGAACAGTCGAGCAAGAATCTGATCTGTGTTAAAATAGCATGGCATCATAATAGATTAATAGTTCTCCACTAGGATGCCTATCCATTGCTAGGACATAGCCCCATCATTTTTTAATTTAAGGAAATTTTATTAAAGAGATGAAAGTACACAAATTGAAGATTAAAGAAAAATGAAAGTAACGTAATAAATAAATAAACACCCAACCCAAAGAATGACATTCCCTCCCTAGAAAATTAGAAAATCAAGTTCCCTCCGTCGAATCATCAAAGCTACATCCGTGTTTGAGATCTAGTTCTCATAAAGTGTGATCGCTGAATCCAGTGTTTTAAATAGCGATCCGCTACCGCTATAGCGGTCGCGGCAGGTACCGCTACCGCTACGGGCCGCTATCAGGGTGTGATTTTTAAATCACAGAAAAAATCCGCTACGCCGCCCGCTACAACCCGCTACGTACCGGCCGCTACCGGCACTTCCAACAGTACATCACGGACTGGTTGACGTGTAAATGTGTAAAAATTTTGTGCATGATGTGAAAAAATACATTAATGTGATTAATGGAGTGAAACTCTAAATTAAATGTACATGTATCCACATACATTATGGTAGCAAATATTAATACATATGTAAATTTTAATCATTAAAACCGAATTAATTATTACTCCCTCCGTCCCTAAAAGAAGTTCCATTTCGCTTATCGAGGGTCAACTTAAATCACTCTTGAACTCTTACTTTTTATATCAAAATTTTATAAAAGTTGAATTATTTTTTGCAGGCTTTGTAGCGGGTTTAATGTAGTTTCTGAATAGGTAAATTTTATTTACTAAAAATAATCCGAATTTTCACAGGGATCATTTAACTTTATCGTCGGTCAACCTTCGTAATCCGCAATTGGAACAACATTTAGGGACGGAGGGAGTAATAAGAATGATTAAATTTAATATTGGTTGACAAAAAAACGTTGACTTAACAAAACAAGTTGGAACGGAAGTGGTATTATTATGGATTATGCATATTATATTATTCTTATTGATTGATTAGTTGTTAATGTTATAAGTGTTCAAACAAATATTCATAATGTTTCTATTAACTTTAACGTCCATTAAATATATGTTTTGCACATTTGAAAATATTTCACGCCGCTGCAACCGCTACAAGCGGCTACAGGCCGCTATAGGCCGCTACCGAGATGACCGCTACTGCTACGGCTATTTAAAACACTGGCTGAATCCGTTTGCTATACATTCCCTTTTGAGTGTTCAAATTTTGTGTAGACATAGCCCCATCCTTAAAAATGTTCCAAAGACCAGGGTTCCAATGATGAGATTTTTGAGTATCCACATATAATTTCTGAGCTTCTCCCATTTTCGTTAGGAGGAGAAGACCGGGTTGAAGACAATGGGTCAATGACTCCTTATATACTTCCTCCGTCCCTAAATGTTGTTTCAATTGCGGATTACGAAGGTTGACCGACGATAAAGTTAAATGATCCCGGTGAAAACTAGGATTTTTTTTAATAAATAAAATTTACATATTCAGAAACTACATTAAACCCGCTACAAAGCCTACAAAAAATAATTCAACTTTTATAAAATTTTGATATAAAAAGTAAGAGTTTAAGAGTGATTTAAGTTGACCCTCGATAAGCGAAATGGAACTTCTTTTATGGACAGATGGAGTACTTTTTATTTCTTTTGCGAAGCCTCCAACTTCAATATAGAAAAAATTAAAAATGAAAATTCTAACGTATTAAAAATAAATATATCATGTAAAATTTATACAATCTTATTACAGCATGGTTGGACTTTAATGTAAACATATCATACGGTACGCATACGCTTGAAGAAAAATTATAAAATGAGGATGTATTCACTTGATAATTCAGTTTTTTATTCATATTACATTTTCTTTGTTAGTTTCGTTTCTTTTTATTCTCGAACCCATTGTTGTTTCGTGTTTAGAGATGTTTTGAGGGCAGGCTCATCCATTTGGTCATGATAGTCAACTTGCCCGTTCAGTGGTTAGTGAGTTATTGTGCTTTTTTCAGCGCGAATAATTTTATGTCTAATACTAGACCTTGTGACCGAATCGGGAGTGCTTGTCTGATTGATAGTCTGCGAATCTATCTATAATAATATAAAGGAACAAGGTGTTGACCTTGCTTTTCCCGCCCATGCACTATATATGGTAAATCTATAACCTAATTAATGCATACTCAATGGCACAAATATAATGATATAGGTGATTTAACCTTTAATATATAATACGGAGTACTTTGTAACATAACAATTTTAGGCCAATTAGGTGCCAAACTTTATAACATTTAGCTTATATTAATTAAGGCCAAAAAACAGAATGAAGGATAATTATTAATTTTGAACCTATACAGGGAAAGTTTTTAAATGATTATTAATTTGAACGTAACCTATACAAGGAAAGTTAAACCTAATTGCATAACATGCAACAATTTATGAGAAATACACGTATGGAGGAATGATTTTTAGGAATGGAGGTAGTATTTGATAAAGAATGTTTATGTTGGAAGTGAAATGGAACAAAAATGAATCAATGTGAAGTGCCAGAATATAATATGCATCCCGCTCATGAAAGAGTAATGAATGTAATCGATCTCATATTAAAAGATATTTTGGACCAATTTTATAGTTTTACCGTTAATTTATTGAAAGAGTATTTCACTCATATCATATATAGATACCACATACGTTGAAAGAGAATTTCAATACATTTAGAATAAGAACTAAATTAATTATTAATTTGTCATTTCATTCTTATCATAAGACTAATCAAAGGAATAAAGAATAGTAGTCAATAGTGTAAAGTGTGTGGAATAAAATTTAGGGCATGTTTGGCACATTTAGATGTAAAGATACTATTACAAATTTTTTAGTAACCATTAGTTTTTAGTGGTTGAAAATATCTTAAAAATAAAATGTGGTAGCTGTTTGATAAAAGACATACTGTTTGATTTAGTTATGTTTGGTATACAAGGTGTTGAGACTAATTAATACTACCGCCATCCCTAAATGTTCTTCCAATGTAAAGTGGCACACGGATTAAGAAAGTGGGAATTGTGTGGTGAAAAGTAGTGTAGAGGAGAGAGAAATGTTGTGAATCACAAATTCTTTGCCGAAAAGGAAAAGTGAAGTTCTTTTTGGGACGAACGAAAAGGGAAAGTTGGAAGTAATTTTAGAAACGTAGGGAGTACTAAACTACAGACTTCTATAAAACAAAAAGTCTGGGGAGCCATAAGAGAGAGAGAGAGAGAGATCTCAAGTTCAACTCTAAACAATAACTTGGAATGACACTCCACTCTCTTTCCATCAGAGTGTGATCAAAGTTCAACTTACATCCTCCAAGATAATTGTTTGGTCGATTCTAGGTGCCCTTAGGGATGGGGTATCAACCTTAACTTTTCTTAGATGCTACTCAGTGTAGAATCTCAAAAAAGATATTTTATTTACTAAAAAAATGTCTTATAAATTGTCATGCCAAACATGCAACTAGAAACTTTTAGACTTTTTAAATAGTACAAAGTTATAAGATAAGGACTTATGCCTATCAAACGTGCACTAATCTCGCTCAACATATTTAAAGAGTAATTTAGTTGTCCCGTCCAAATTATTCAATGAGTAATTCAGTGATAATATGCATTGTAATTTTGATGAATTTAAAAGTTTTCCATATATGATCCTCAAAATAGAAGATGGAAATATTGAGAATGTTAGAGAGGAATGATCTTCATTCTTATATGCATAATGATATGCTTATTACCATCAAGTAGGCATATATTTTCCGAAATATGTTTTTGTACATAGTCAATTATATAAGGTCATGTCAAAGATCACCTAAAGGAGTGAGATGAAAATTCTTATATATGATGATGAGGTCGTACTATCAACACCACTAATGATATGGTCTATAATGAAGTTTTCTAAATTTATGAAACTTTTTTTAACATGTCAATATATATCATACTCCCTCCGTCCCATTGGACTTTGCCAAATTTTCCCTTATTGGTTGTCCCAAAAAACTTTGTCACGTTCCTATTACAGCAACAAATTTGTGGTTCTGTACATTTCTCTCGCCTCTGTACAAATCTCAACCACACAGTTTTTACTATTCGTATTTCTCATCTACTTTTCACTTGGCAAAGTCCACCGGGACGGAGGTAGTATATGATTAGAATGTATTATGTATAATAAAGTTTCATGACACCCACTAATTATTATACTATCAAGTTATTTAATTGTCACGTAGAACTTAAATTTATACATTATTGTTTATTTCTATGTTACTTTACAATTTATCTACAATCAATTTTTTATTTTGTTACAGCTACTACAACGTACGATAATACTCCGTGTATAATACAAGTTAAAGCATATAAACCCCATCGTCTTTTTTTTGTTGTTGAAAATTACACATTATTAATCATCGTAAAATCACACTAGCTATTCAATTCTAGATATACCCCGTGCATCGCACGGGTACTTCATCTAGTTATTTATATATTAATATAAGCCTTTACCATTAAAAAATGATGTTTCCGGCTGGACTAAAATTTCCAGTCTGATCTTTTTACTTTTTTTTTTCTGGTTTAGTTTAAACAATTTCTTTTTTGTATTTTACTCTTGTATGAAGTACATGACATCTGATATTTTACTCTTGTCTGGTCAAATATAGTGATCAGTTTAAGTTTTATCTGGTTTAATTTGATATGATGCAAGACCGAGACTATCAGACTACTAAAATTATTCTAAATTTTATAGAGAATATTACCCGAAATAGGACTTAAAAAGTTTCGAAATTCCAAAATAGGACTGCCATGTTTTTATTCCCAAAATAGGACTAATTACTATCATGTTTTGACAGTACCAGACTTCAAACATGACCGAGACTATCAGACTACTGAAATTATTCTAAATTTTATAGAGAATATTACCCGAAATGGGACTTAAAAAGTTTCGAAATTCCAAAATAGGTCTGTCATGTTTTTATTCCCAAAATAGAACTAATTACTATCATGTTTTGACAATACCAGCCTTCAAACATGACCGTATTTTCCAAATTTGGCAGTAATTACTCCTATTTTTGGAATAAAAAATATGACAGTCCTATTTTGGAATTTTCAAACTGTCTTAGTCCTATTTCAGGAACTTTCCCAATTTTATATAGTTATAATACTCTCTGTAACTTTTTAGTGTATCTCATTGTTTAAATGTTTTTCAAAGTCATTGATTTAAAGTCGAATACATCACATTAGGGGGCTGTTTACTTTTTTTCCCATTAAGTCCTGAATGAGTTAAGTCATCTGTCTGGATTAAGATGTCTGTCTGGATTAAGTGATACTGAGATAACAAACTGTTTACTGTGTGTGCTGAATGAGATGTCTGAATTATGTCAAATGACCAAAAACCCCTCATGCCTGGAAAAAGTATAGAATGTATATTGTCTGTTTACTTTCTTCATTCTAAATGAATTCTAAATGATGATGATAATTTCATATGTTTAAAAACATTATATTATAAATTACTTACTTAATAGACACAACATTAGCTACTAATCAAAATTCTCAAACTTTAAAACAGAACCAATGTTTTCTATATTTAGTTCACAGAGCAAGCAAAAAAATTAGAATAACATTTAAGATAAGTATCACTGGTCCAGATTTTGAGATGAAAATCTACCTCTTCCACCCTAAACAATGAGCCCAACAAAATAATTTCAGATATTCGTGGACAAACGATGAATGAATAATAAGCATACAATATTAACATCCCGGAAACAATAAGCATACAATATTAGCATCAATCACAAAGTAGCACATATACAACCTAAGTTTTTACAATATGTCATATTATAATTAAGTTAAATTATAGGAATTTTACCAAAATATATAAATGGAGTAGATTTACCTGAAAAATGGAAAATGGTTTGGCCTACACCTTAGCAGCAATTCACGACTTTTCCACATGGAAGAGGCCATCACTTTTTGCATTCTTCTCCCACAATTTGTAAAAGGAGTGAATTTATCATGAACAAGTTGATTTCACCTAGCCCTACAAATTGTCTGAAGCTTTCTAATGGTGCGAATTTATCAGAAAATAAATGAGTTCGCCGAACATTTGCACCGTTCACAACTTTCACATGACCATACGGCCATACCCATCAATTTGAGAATTCTTCTCCCTCAATTTGTGTAATTTCAAAAATCAAAATGGAATCCAAAAAGCCTAATTCTTCCCAAAAATACATAACAAGGAGCTTAACCCAATATAGGAAACCTCAAGCACCGACCGAAACCTTCTTTTATAAGGGGTTTATGATTAAAAAAACAGAAAACCCAATTAGAATGGATGAGAGGAAATATCAAAATAAATGAGTAAGGGCTGATGTGCTTTGCTGTCTAGCTCCGATCGTCGAAGCTCACAAGCTTGTTCAGAGTATTATGATGTCTCGCATAAGCTATGGAGTATCGAGAGGGTCAGGGAGAAGTCAGGGTTAAAAATGAACCTTCTCGTAAGTGAACATGTCTGAAGCGCAAGGAGAGTTAAAATCCCGCTGAACGAATAAGTCACAACTTGACTGAGCGAATAAGTCATTTTTATCATTAAGTCACAAGTAAACACGAGTATATGGATGGACGATTAAGTCATCTATTCAATTAAGTCCATTAAGTCGTAAGTAAACGGGGCCTAATTCTTGTTTTCAACTAGGAATCACTTTGCTCAATTAGTCCAATTGCATACGTGAATATTGTAATATATGAATATTGGTTCTCATTTTCATGAGAACACTCTTTGGTGTGAGAAATATGAACGATGCCAAACGATATACATTTGATTCACGAAGATGCCATTTATGGTAAAACTAATGCACAATTTGATGTGCACATTTGTGATAAAGACTTAAAGTGGTGCACAATTCAAATGCATGTTTTCTAAATTATGATAGTTTACATTTCTGTTTCACATAATGAACAATGTCAAAATTCAATTGTCTAATCCAGAGTATCATTCTCATTTTTCTTCTTAGATCATGTTCACATTGGAATTAAATTCTATCATAATATTTTTTAAATCTTTTTTATATATTTTGTAAAAGATTGATCGTGATTTAGATTTTTAAAAATGTAAGAGTAATGTGCAATCAATACCTAACTCATTATCCATCAGGTTAAAAAATTGAATAACGAAGATTATCTAATAAATATACGGAGTAGTAACTTCGTTTGGGTTTAGGTGAAGTCGACCTCATCCAAGTCATGGATCTTCTCGGATCTTCCTATTCAGACTTTTACGACTTGTCTGCTGGTCTTCCTCATTTAATTTGGGCTGACCCTTATTCCTATTTCGGTCAGACCGATAACCCATTTTGGGAGTACGTATTTGGGCTATGGGTGAGGCCCGTAGAACCACCAAGCACTTTAGCTCCCTTTTATCCCTTTTCTGCTACACAAAACAGATCTGACAGCTCTCCTCCGGTCAGCTTTAAAAATGTTGAATCTCCAAGTGCAAGAGCCCCCATCCACCGCCGGTCCTACTTAAACTCGGGCTTGAGTTGAGCTTCATAAAATGGGCCCTATACATCATGTTTGTTTATAATATAGATTCACACAAATTAAATGATTATATATTACAAAAATGCAATGTTTAAATAAGGGATAACGGTCAGATAGGGCCTCAACATAGAATAGAGAGGCATAGTCCTAAAAAATAAAATAATACATAATTCAGTGGAATCCTCGACAATATATAGAAGTAATTTTCTCTACAAAATACAAAGCATATAATCTGATTAATTGTGAATTGAGAATTCCATATGAATCAACTACAATTTAAACATTTACAAATTAACCCATTAGGCTCACACATGACAAATCAATTATATATCACATTAACATTTAGCAAATCGATACAAAGTTAGAAAATTCTGAAAATAAAAAATATAAAAAAAAAAGTAACTAAATAACTAAAAAGTAAGGAAGCTAGAAGCCATGAAATAAAGCTAAAGGAATTAAGAGTACAAAATAAAATTTAAAAAAAAAAAAACTGCTTAGTGCTTGTGGTTGATCATGAGAAAAAAAGTCGGTCAGATAAAAGATCAGCAATACACCCACCTCTTGGAGCAGTTGGCCGGAACCGCTAACGGGTTAGAAAATAGAAAAAATTACCCGGTTATTAGTAATGGGCTTTTGGTTTCTAAATATATGACTTCTTTTACATTTTCCCAAAAAGTGATCCACACCCTTTCTTCATCGCACTCCCCTTTCTTCATCGCATTCCTTCGCCCTGGCCGTAGCATACCTCCATCGCCGCATGTCGTCTTCCTCCCCCAACCCTGTGCCTCCACCAATCCGTCACCTCCACTTCGCTTCTCGGCCGATGATAGTCCCTCCACCAGTCGACGTCGCTCTCAGCCGCTGCCCCTGGTCTCCACCAGCTGACGCCGCTCTCGCCTTCAGACGTTTCTCTTCTTCTCCATTCTTCTTCACTGGTAAACGGATCTCGTTGTGAAGGCTATGACGGCGCTGATGGACGACGTCTAGGTTAATCGATTAACAGAGGCTTAGATCTCAGTTTGGGAGGCGGCGGTTGGGTCACGACGAAGGGGGGTGGGAAGGTCGGGTGGGGCTGGTGGTGATGTAGTGGTGCGAGGATGGAGCATTGACGGTGGTGCGGCGGTGGGCAGTGGAGGTGGTGCGGCGGTGGCCACATTCCAGATCTAATTTGGATGACTGGGATTTCTAGCTAAGGTTGGGCGGTGGTGGACTGGTTGGCCTGCGGTGGGCGATGGGGTGTGGTTATTGAGGCGGCGAGGCTGGGGTGGTGGCCATGGCGGCGGAGGGCTGGGCTGGGGTGAAACAGGGCAGGGGGTTGAGGTGAGGGTGGGGTCGGGCAGGGGGGGCAGGGGGGCTGGGGTGACGCAGCAGGCTGGGGTGTGGTAGTCACCGGCGTTGGCCGGAGTTGGTGGTGGTTGCCAATGGTGGACAGGGCTTGACGCTTGGGTTGGGGTGCGGTGGTCGCCTTGCTGGCCGGGGTGGTTGGTTTGAGGTGGTTCAGTTGAAGGCGTGGACATTGACAATGACTTGCCGGGGGAGGGGGCGGCAGTGACTAGCCGGGGCAGTGACTGGTTGGGGGTGGCGGCAGTCACTGTCGGCGGGGTCACTTTCAATGGCGGCGGCAGTCACTGTCCAGCGGTGGCAGAACTGTCGTTGAGCAGGCAGTCAACGTAACCGGAGTCACTGAGCGGTGGTCACTATGACCCGTAAACGGGAGTCACTGTGATCGGCGGAGTCACTTTGGGCGAAGTCACTTTGGTCGGAGTCACTGTGACAGTGACTGCCGGTGGCGGCGGCGGCGACCATGGCGGCGGCGGCGACTATGGCGTCGGCGGCGGAGGTGACCGTGGCGGCGACAGAGGTGGTGCTAGGGTCGGCGGTCTGGAGGTGTTGGGGGCTACTCAAGATGACTATTAATTAAACGTGTAAAAGTAATAAATGATTAAAAATAAGGAATAAATGACTTTTAGTCACATTTTTGTAAAAATTTAAAACATATCACTTTTTTATCTTTTTCATTCATTTTAGTAATATTGGAATAAAAAGGCCTAGAAAATACATATACGTAGTATAATGGTAATGTATAAAACAAGGCCCCCCAAAATTTTCAATTTTTTGGGCCCCGAGGCTTCGGCCTCTTCTGCCTTGCATAAGTCACGGGCCTGCCCCCATGCCCCGATTTGACAATACATTTGAAAGGTTGTAAGTCATAATGACTCATTCAGTTCAATGACGATAGACCTTGTAGTCGTGCGCACTAGAGGTCCAGCTCAACACACAGAAGTCATAACCTCCACTCGGTCACCGCGGGTTTTAATTTTTGATCAATGTTTCAATTTTTCCATCACTCAAGCAATGCAACTGAACTTCACAATATACATTATGCAATATACATTACGAGCCCGTTTGGTAGCACCAAAATCGGCTGTTTTGGCTGATTCTGCTGAAATTTATGATATTCTGGCTGGAGTGGCTGTTTTGGCTGATTCTGCTGATTTAAGAAAAAAATATTTTAAAAATATATTTTATTAATAAATTAAAGAAAAAATTATATGTAAAAATAGCTAAAATGGTCCTCTACAGTAACTTCAGTCAATACAGCCAGAAAAGTAACTCCAACCTTACTTTTTCGGCTTATTACACAATTCAGCGCGCGAAAGTAAAAGTTACGTGTTTGGTGAAAAAGCTGGCTGATAAGCCTGATAAGCCGAAAACAGAGTTCTCCAAACGGGCTCTACGTATGTGCATTTTTCGTTGCTAATAATTACCATCAAAAAATTATTCTCATCACTTACTATTAATAATTTCCATTTCCTCCTGACTTGGACATCACTACAAAAAAAAACACGGGATTGGCAGAGATTTTGGCACGGATTATGCCAAATGCGTGTCAAAAAATTTTGGCACGAGCTATTTGGCACGAATAATCGGTAATCCGTGTCAAATTTTTGTGTCTATCCCGTGCTTTTTTGTAGTGCATATTGAAAATTTCATCTTCAAATGCATCAAACACGTAAGAACTAGCCATAAGATTCCGCCATTTTTCTCTTCTAGTTGTTCTAGTTCATTCTATTTGATTTGATTTGTTTAACTTTAATCTGATTAGTCTTCGTAAAGATTTTGTTTGTGTATATTTTTTTATTGTCAAATTCTAATTCCTTAAAACATGTTTGAGTCTTTACCAAAAAAAAACACTCCGTAATCCGTATCACAGACTCACATAGTTATGTGGGAGCCATTTACTGTATTTGTATCATTTTATCACGTCATGATAGACCACTTTTGTGTTCGGTTTAATTTGTGTTGAAGTGAATTTATATGCGTGTCCAGTAAGCGAACTGATTATACCCTCAAAAACTTTCAAAAAGCAATTAATAGTCTAATTAAGTCCAAATTGGAGGCATCAGGCCAACCAATCTTTATAACTATTTTTAAGATCATCCACATCCTTAGATTATTTTTGAGATCATTTTGATAATGTTGATGATTTTTTTTTGGATCATAGATGAGGAGTTGAGATTATTTTATAAGATTATTTGATAAAATAATCTGGTATCAAATTCTAAAGCTGGATTATTTTGATGTATTTTCAACTTCTAGTCATTTACTCATAATTTTGGTGATGACTACTGGTTTTGTAGTTCGTGCATGCTCATGCCCCTATCCAAGGTAAATTAAGATCACGAATGAGGAGAAATTTATTGGTTTGGAGATTATTTGAGATTATTCTATGTGGAGGTGACATGACAATAGTAAGCCATTAAAAACCGTAAAGTTGGAGATCATCAATGTGGATGCTCTAACTATTTTTAAATGTAATACTATGACCTATTGTTTTAAATTTCTTAAATAGTACTGCGCACTCCGTAGTAATTAGGTAGCATGTGTGTTTAGATAAATATACATTTCAATCATTTTAAAGTGTCTCAAGCCACTAGCCACCAGCCACATGCCCCTGGTGCCAGTGATTGCCATCGGCGTCGTCGCCTGATTAGTCATTGTCCTTCGATCTACTTCCACAGGCCAATCTGTTGTCGCTGGTGGCCGGATCCACCAAGAATTTGAAGAATACACCCGCCACCAGTTTGGCGCCACCACCGGTCATTGTCACCACCACCAGACTTACCCGATTATGCAAGCTAAGTGAACTATGAGGCAATTATTTATATTAGAAGTAAAAAGTTAATGTTTAGTTCTGTTTATGGAATAAATTAAAAAATGTTAACGCCAATCTAGCTTATTTGAGCAATTATGTTTAGATTTACTCCAACAAGTTCTCTAATTTTGATATGTCTAGTTATCTAAATATTTTTTTTCGATATTGTCTCAAGTTTAAAATGTAGAAGTCTTCTACATTTACTAGACGATCACGTTACTTATGTATTAACTTCCTCCTTATGGATTTTATCAAAAATAAGAAAAGTAAAGCGTGTAGTTGAGATTTGTGTATAAAAGAGAGAAATGAACAAAATCACAAATTGATTGCTTTATTAGAAAAATGACAGTTTTTTGGAATAATAGAAAAGGAAAATTAGCAAAATCATGGGATTTGAGGAATATGATAGTATGGGCAATTGGGCACTTATTAAGTTAGAAGAATATAAAGATAGATAATTTAGATAATTGGATGCACTCAACAATGAACAATGAACGCAGATTGATTGCTTTCAATGTTCATTAATCATTAGTTATGGAGCATCCTTCAAACTTATCAGTATCGGTAAATACGAAGAATATTGATTGCGTGTAAAATAAGTACGAACTTACGTAAGTAGACATACGAGATGTTTTGTTTTAGACTAAAATTTGCTGGTCTGGTCTGATCTAGTCTGGTCTGATTTGAATTGGTCTAATCTCGTAAACGTCTAGTCTCTGTGTATTTTATAACTACGAAAGTCAGGTCTGATCTGATCTGGTCTGGTCTGATCTGGGACTCAAAACCGTCCAAAAGAAAACATCTTTACTCGATCATGTTGATTTTATTTATCAACTTGACTATAGAATTAAAGAGAGCTCTTCTCATCAGGCCGGCCTGACGGGCTGCCCCGTCCGGCCGAGCCCGTTTGGGCACCTTCCCGGTGGAATTTTTTGATGAAATTTTTTGAGCATGTTCCTCATCAAGTCTAGTTTGTCCATACCAAATTTCAGCTCAAAATTCGATCGGGAAGGTCGTCAAATGATTTTTGCAAGTTAACTGGTCCGGAAAATGTATTTTCCGGACCAGTTAACTTGCAAAAATCATTTGACGACCTTCCCGATCGAATTTTGAGCTGAAATTTGGTATGGACAAACTAGACTTGATGAGGAACATGCTCAAAAAATTTCATCAAAAAATTCCACCGGGAAGGTGCCCAAACGGGCTCGGCCGGACGGGGCAGCCCGTCAGGCCGGCCTGATGAGATGATTTCTCTAGAATTAAATACGAAGAGTATATATACTACTCTGGGTAGTATATAGTTTATACAAGTATTACATGAAAAAAAATTCTTATTATGCGAAAATGCAAAGTACAATTATAATCACTTTTAAGTTATAATGCACTTGGAATGGTATACAAAGCTGTTACACTTTAAGTATGAGTAATAAGTGAATTTTTCCGACTCACCGCGAAAAAGTGCAGTAACGAAACCTAAAAATGCAAAATAGCGAAGTAAATACAAAAATTTCACACTTTTACGTCAAACACTCTTTATTTTAACTTCACCATATGTATATATTTATCGACACAAATGTTCATGTTAGGTATATCTGATCGAACTATCGGAGCTGCTGTCCGGCCACCACGTTCTGAGGTGGTTTTCAGTGGAAATTTTTGATGAAATTTTTTTAGCATGTTCTTCATCAAGTCTTTGTTCATACCAAATTTCAGAAAAAAATTCAATCGACAATGCAATCAAATAACTTTTTGAAAATAATTGTGTTTTATATATGTATATTTCTTCTCAGTTTTCTTCAAAAGTTTATTTGATTGTCTTCCCGATTGAAATTTATGCTCAAATGTTGTATGGATAAACTATATTTGATGAAGAACATGCTCAAAAAATTTCATCAAAAAATTCTACCGCAAACCACCTCAAAACGTGGTGGCCGGACGGCGGCTCCGATCAGGTTAACCTGACCAGAAGATTACTCTACTTATCGGCATGTATATTGTTATTTTACTCATATTAATAATTTCAGTTCAAAATATCGAATAATTGTAAAACTGATCATTGTAAGGAAACCCAAATGCTGAAAATAAAGTAATAAAAGTCATTTATTCACAATTATTTTTATTTTATTAACCATATATTTATCTTTTTTTCTCATGTTCATAATGTTTATTTATGTCCATCAGTCCATGGATGTTCATTTCCGTCTACCCCAATTTAACCAAATTTAAATGTACTTCATTTCAGATTATTGAATTGATTTCATTCTATCCAAATGAGTTTGTTTTAGTAATTAAAAGTTTGATTATCATGATGCCACGTCCTCCCTTTCTACGTTCATTTTTCACCTATATATACCGCGTGCGTTATAATTGGACTTGGAAGTTGGAACAATATAATTTCTCGGAACCTTGGGAAATGGAAATCATATAGTAAGTCGTCTTTGTTTCTAATAATGTTCATGTGCTATTATGTGATGGCCATTGGCTTTACTTGCTTAGGAGTAAAAACACTGTTTGGCAATTAATCTTGAAATGGAGGAGCAGCGTAGGAGCCGGTGACTTTTGCATGCTATGAAATTCGTTTCTTTTTGCAAAACAAACAAGTGTTTATATGTTCATTAGGTTTCCTCTTCAGGTAATGGCTGTTTAGCCCGTTGACCCTTTACTTAAACCGCGTCCCGTCATCATTTATTCATTTATCATCGTTACTCCAGTGTCGCAAAGACCCTCACTACGTGAGTAAGGGGTGATCGGATGTATAAAGTCTTACTCATGTACTAAAACACGAAGAGACTGTTATCGAATGACTCATGGTGAAAATCGTTGAAAATTACCTGAACTGACTGTTCATTCATAATAAACTAATAAAAACGTGTAGACAATTTAGATAATCATTTTTTGCTCATCAAATCGCGTCCCGTCCACAAAGTATTAACAAAGAATGTAATTAAATAAGAAGTGCCAATACATATGCAACGTTATCATCTAGAAAACTCAGTTTTTACTGAGATTCGTGTTTAAAATGAATCCAGGCATCTGAATCATTAATTTTTTGATTCGGGGTTAAAATTGATCGGGCGCCTTACCTTTCTGGGCAGAGATCACAAACCCGTTTTTTGCCGCATTTACCGGCCATCACTACGATGAACTAACTGATCAAGCATATGCTCCTAGGAAGTTCGCTTGATTACTTTGTTTTTGGTCTTATCAGATACTCTCTCCGTTCCGAAAAGGTCGAACAAATTTCCTTTTTTGGATGTCCCAAAAAGATTTGTCATTTTAATTTAAAGTAATGAATATGTGAGTAAAATTAATTCTCTCTCCTCTGCACAAATTTCAACCACACAATTTTTACTTTATTAATCCATGTGAAAGTCAACTTTGGTCAACCCTTTCGGGATGGAGGGAGTAAATTTTTCATCAAATTCGTAACTTTTAATTTCATGAGCTGAATTAAGGAATGATCAAAATAAGGAAGGTTGAAGTTACTTTTCTGGCTGAATAAATCGAAGTTATTGTAGAGAACCATTTTAGCTACTTTTTCATATATTTTTTTCTTTATTTTATTAAATCCTCCCCCCCCCCCATAAATTAGCAGAATAAGCCAATTCAGCTACAACTTCATAAATTTCGGCAGAATCAATCTATCCAACCAATTTCAATGTTATCAAACAAGATCTAAATGTCTATTCGCAGCCATAATAATAACATATACTAGTACTGCGTATATGAAATAATTGCAAATATGGATAATTCAATAGAAACATGATTTAATAACTTTTAGTGACTATAAAAATTGGAGAAATTGGAAAAGAGTTTTTGGGAGGAGCTCAATAAAAATATGAAATGTAACTGAGTAGGCCTATAGGTGGGTCATATAGTTATAACAGGTCATTGAAAGAGTCTAATATAGGAGTATATATAGCATTACATGGAGAGCCCCTCACGTAACACACAACCCAAATCAATGTTGTATCACAATGCAATTGTAAAGGTTATTGGGATGATTCATGTGACACAAGTAATTGATCGCACCGATTCAAGAGTTTGTTGTTAAGGTTCAAGATCCCTACCTATAGCGCATAAGCCAAAGTATGATTTGTTTAGTGAGAAAATTTGTTACTAGCTCTAGGCATCACTATTTTATACGGAGTAGTACCCATGTACGTATTCATATGAAACCCCACGAAAACAACTATGCTTTCAATTGAAATCAGAGACATTAGTGTCATTCTTCAACAAAAATCAAAATATTTAATTGATCATAGGTATGCATACATATAAGAAGATAGTACGCACAAGAGATCGTGTGTTTTCTTTGGGTTGTCATGGGTTTGAGCTAGGGGCCTTTACTTTTTACTTCTTTCTTTAGCGTTTTTAATACGAAGTATTTATTAACTTTCTGTCCTCAAATTTTCTAACTTCATCAGCGACGGTATAAAACTAGGTAAGAGTTTATCGGCTGTTACCTCACCGATTGTGGTGATTTTTCGGGTTAGAAAACCGAAAACTTTCATTGACATCCTGACATGCATCAAATGTGTAAATAAGTGGATCGGATGACAACAAAGTGCAGATGATCACTTTTAGATTGTGTTTGGATTGAGGAATAAATAAATAAATAAATAAGCATGCAATATACGAAGTATGAAAAATAGAGATTTCATTTTAGCTTTTTTATTGAATGAAAATGCCATTAAAATAACTTGTTTATACATCGACCTGTTTAAGTTCTATTGGGTTTTATTAAAAAATGTTATTCAAGCTATGCCTAATTATGTTATGAATATTTTTTTTTATCCAAGGATTTATGTGATGAGATTGAGAAGCTTATGAATGATTTTTGGTGGAGGGGATCTAAGCTGGACTAGAAAGGCTTAAGATGGAGAAGCAGGCAGAACTTGTGTAAGCCGAAGGAAGCGGGTGGTTTAGGATTCAGGAGAGTCAGGGAATTTAATATAATCTGGTTATGCTGGTTAAACAGGGGTGGCGTTTAATCAATGATGAGAATAGTCTGATGGAAAAAGTTATGAAGGCAAGGTATTATCCTCAATCTAATCTTTTGCAAGCGAAGTTGGGAAATAATCCTTCTTTTGTTTGGCGAAGTATTTTTGAGACTCAGGATATTCTGGAGAAAAAAAATATTCGACGTAGAGTGGGTAATGGGGTGGAGGTCTAGGTGTGGGCTGATGCCTGGTTACCAGGAGAAGATGAGGGTCGTATCGTGTCAGCTATACCGCAGGGAGTCCGGGATATGAATGTGGCGGCATTAAGAAATATCACTGGGAGGGAATGGAATCGGGAAAGAGTTTGCACTCTTTTCAATGAGGTGGACCAAGAGAGAATTTTAAGTATACATGTTAGCATCAACGACAGGGCCAATGGTTACTGGTGGAGAGGGGAGAGTAATGGCATGCTCTCTGTCAGGAGTTGTTATAGATTGCAGA
Source organism: Cuscuta epithymum (assembly GCA_945859915.1). Lineage (NCBI taxonomy): Eukaryota > Viridiplantae > Streptophyta > Magnoliopsida > Solanales > Convolvulaceae > Cuscuta > Cuscuta epithymum. The sequence goes on along the minus strand of CAMAPF010000067.1, from coordinate 395,648 downwards.
TGGAGGAATTTCAAAGCAGTTTGGCCGCTACATGGAAGCACTTGTGGGAAGCTAAGGTACCTCCTAAATTTAAATATTTTCTTTGGCAGGTCTTGGATGGCTCGATTCCAACGGTAGATCAATTACGTCATAGAGGATTGTCAATCCAAAACGGATGTAAATTGTGTGGTGACCAGGCAGAATCAGTCAATCATGCCTTCCGGGGCTGTTCTTGGGCTAAAGATGTACGGAGGGTTGCGGCAGTTACTATGGATGAAGATAAATCGGTTGAAGATTGGTTTAGGTTGCGGATGGCAGATGGAGACAGGCTGAAAAAGGGAGAGATTTATAGCATTATTATGGAGCATATGGAAAAGAAGGAATATAATAATGTTGTTTGGAAGGATAAAAAAACATGAGGCTTCAAATGCCATTAATGGAGCGGCAGGTATGCTAGCTAGCTGGAAAGAGGCTCAAACAGAACCAAGGGAGACAGGTCAGGCAGGTTCGAGAGAAGCAGATAAATGGAAGAAACTGGCGAGCGGTGCAATTAAAATAAATGTTGATGGTGCAGTCAATGAGGCGGGTAAGATACGAGCTTGGAGTTGGGTGGCCAGAGATCATAAGGGAAATTTCCTGAAAGTAAAGGGTGGTTTGGCAAAAGCTAGTTGGACGGAAGCCGAAACGGAAACACTTGGTCTTAAGGAGGCTGTTATTGGAGCTATTGAGGCTGGATGGGAACCGGTAGAATTTGAGTCCGATGCTTTAGCTGTGGTTAATGGCGTTCGTAAAGGAGGAGGCTTTTGTTACCTTCATATTATCATTGATGACATTAGGAGTCTGTTAGTTAATAAGAGTAATTTTTCTGTCTCTTATTGTAAACGGTCTATGAACTATGCTGCTCATGTTTTGGCTAGAGTACATATTTTAGTCCCAGATCAGGTTAGTATGTATTTGAATGTTCCGGCATGTATTCAAAGCCAGTTGGCTAATGATCTTCTGAGTTAATAAATTGTTTGGAGTTGATGATAAAAAAAATTCTATAAGGTTTTGGTGATTTATAAATATGCTAATAGTCAAATAAGACAAAATGACAAATAGGCTTTTGTGTGTGGACTGTGCTTTACACATGTGATTTAAACTCTACTACATAAATTCCATTTATTTATGTAGTGAGTGCTTTAAACTCTATTAGTTTTAGTTATTTGGTGGAAATGGAGATAACCAAACATAGCCTGTGTGTGTTAATTGGTAGAAGTAAAATGAGGAAGAAATGAGTAAAAGGTGCAGGTATATATTCTTCCATTTATTCACACATTAGGAATCAATGATGGGCAATGTCTATGACAACTTAGAACTTGAGTAGTTCGGAACATTATTAATAAAAATGTATGGTAAAATTCGAGGATTCTATTTTTCTTACACCTTTGTTCTATTCAATTAGGATATAATTTTGGACGCGAAGTTAAAACTGAAAAATTATGGCACAATATACAAAAGCCATACGTAGTACTACGTATTTGTTAAAAAAGTAACACATTTGTTTAAAGAAAAATGCTTATACTAAAATAATAGAGCCAGACAACCAAACATCAAACTCACCACCTTCACCCACACTTCTTTCTAAACTCATAAAAACCAATAGGTCATCTCACTTCCTAATCACACATAAAATAGACTGTCAAAAAAGATTACGAACATGCGAGAGATTTGATGAAGGGAATATCGGGCAATATTATCAACTAAGTAAGCCATGTTGGTTCCTCTCACTGGAAAACACAAAAACACAAAATAAAGAGCTACCAACTCCCTTCCAGTTTTGACCACAAAAATGAAAGCAGAGTAGTGAACAGAAACACTAAAACTGAGACAAGTAAAAATAACTAAAAGGCTAAAGGGTCAAATCGACCCATGTACCAATCGTATAAGCTTAATTCAGCCTCTGAACTAATAAAAGGTTCTATTCACGCCCCGAATCGACAAAAAATGGTTCAAATTTCATTTTTTATCGATAAACCACCGGTCAACTTTTTAACTTTTTATTGTTTCTGTTTTTTATTTTAGTTTTATTGTAATTTTGACACTTTCTAATAGTTTAGGGGTGCGTTTTCTATCAAAAAAATTGTTTAGGGGGGTGCGAATTGGACATTTTTTACCGGTTGTTTAACTTAAAAAAATGAAATTTGAACCTTTTTTTGCAGGTTCGGGGTGTGAATTGCACCTTTTTTAGTTCAGAGACTGAATTGAGCTTGCACGATCGGTACAGGGGACTATTTGACCCTTTAGCCTAACTAAAATAAACTTATGGTCAGCCGACGCTTCTCGTGCATGGCGGTAGCTAGACAAATGTCCTCATCAACTTTGTGTTAGGTGAGGCACCACATAGCAAATCGCCTCCCTCCCATATTTTGGCGTCTTTGCTTTCTCCCAAGCCGGCTTTCAAGCCTCACCTAGATCGGTTCCAAAATTCAGCCCATATCTCACCATGAGCGACGTCCTCGGATCTCCTCACTTGCTCATAGTGAAGCACGACCTTCAACTGCATATGACCACGATCCTGCTGTTGTCGTCGGGACAAAATGTCCAAGAATCCTAAAGATTTGAATATATATTCATGTTTGTTGAACGGGAACTTTTGCCTTGGCGTCAAACTAGGTGCCATCAAATTCGCCTCCTATACCTAGGGGTGGCCCGGGACCGGTCTGAACGGCCCGGTACCCGGACTGGACCTCCACTGTGCGCGCGGGACCGGCCCAAACCGGTTGACTAGGATTGGGACCTGGCCTTTGACCCGGACCGGGGGGTTTGGGGGCGGGTTCGGGCTGCAGCCAACTTGGTACCGGCCCGGGCGGTCCAGGACCGGTCCGAGCCCAATTATTTTTTTTTTTTGTTTTTTCGAATGGTTTGGGTAAGAGGCAAGTTGGGCTGGGTGGTTTTGGGGTGTTTGGTGGGGGGTAAGAATTAATAAATAAGAAAAAAAATACATTACTTGACCCGACCCGGTCCCGGAACATAGCTGGGCCGGTTCCGGGCCTCCATTTCCCAGACCCGGACCTGCCCTAAGCCCGACTCGGTCCCGACCCGGGACCGGTCCATCCCTACCTATACCGCAGCCCGAACATTCAACCGCGCAAGTGTGCAACCACCGCTCCTGGTTTGATCACAAACGTTGTTGGTGGCGCATATATTATCGCCACACGATATAGCCAAAAATTGAACGTGTGGAAATTGTTGGTAATATGCATAACAATGAAAATCTTGTTGCGTTTCTACCAACAAAAATACTAGAACCAAATACTAAAGCCACACTAACACTTGGCTATGGCTGACGGTGTCAAAAAGAAAAGGTGACAACTCTGATACCCATTTAAAAGGGGATACCGTACCTACCACTCACATGATTGGTCCAAATCATTATATCATTTTTAATTTAGATTTAAATAATTCAACTGCAACATTCTGATTGGTCCAATTAGACAAATGTATGATACCTTTTGGATACCATGGAAACCAGGCTGCGAGAGAAAATCAGAGGCGGCTGGAGAACTTACTATCAAAAACTCACTTACTATTAACAAATTATATCAATTTATTTTCTATAATACGGAGTATAAAAGTCACTAAGATTATTAACATTGTCGTTTTAATCATTATTTTCAGTCTCATAAAGAACATTTGTATTATCATTGTCAACTTATTCTTTTCTTTTTAGGGGTTTTTATTTGAATATTACTAATTTTGAACCAATTACCAAAAAAGTGAGCACTTTTAAAAAGGAGCAAAAAAGTGATCAAGAAGGTCATATTAATGTGATTCCCAGATTTTAATGTCAATATTCTGTTTTAATGTCACTATCAAATGTCACTGCCGCCACCGCCCGTGTCACTGTAGCCACCGCCCATGTCACTAAAGCCGCCGCTCATGTCACTGTAACCACCGTCCGTGTCACTGTAGTCACCGCCCATTCACTATAGCCACCGCTCGTGTCACTAACGCCGTGAAACATGTCACTATAGTCGTTTTCGTTTAGCGACGCGGTCCACCTTAGACCCCGTCGGTTAAGTCACCACCACCACAGCCAGCCGGCACAACGGGGGTTGTTCCCGCAACACCCCGCCTCCCTGCCCTGCCCCACTACCATCACCACAGCCATGCACGGCTACACCACCCCATCAACCCAACCCAACCCAGCCCTCATCAGTCATCACCCCAGCCCCCACCCCCACAAGCAGTGCCCCATCCCCCATCAGCCCTGTCACACCACCGGACCTGCCCCAACCCTCAACCCCCAAAACCAACCGACAGTCCCCAACCCTAGCCCCCAACCGCCATCCCACAACGACAATCCCAAACCTCCGCCAATAACTCTATTCGCCGCCCTATGACCCAAATCACAGATCTGAAAATTCAGGGAGAGGACGGCAGTGAAAGAAACGATCTGTCTGCGAAGGGTGGCGATAGAGACGCTGTCTGGGCGAGGACGACGAAGATCAGGGCGACGTAGGCGGCGATCTGTCTGCTCTGTCCATGGTTGCAATAGATCTCAAGGCGGCGGCTTTGTCGTCCATGGCGGCAGCGGAGCTTACAGGCGAGATGCAAGATGGTGATTGACACTGCTACATCGAAGCATTCTCTGTCCATTGGATTCAATTCATTCGCAGGAGGAATGAAGAAGGGGAGCCGGCGATTTTGAGAAGAAGGGGGAGCAGACAATTTGAGAAGAAGGGGAACAGACAAGTTTTTAGAAAAGGGGTTAGGGCCGGGGGATGTCACTTTTCAGTCAAAAAGAAATCCAATCACATTTATGCCCAATAGAAGTTGTGAGGTCATACTCGTGCCATTATTTCTTCTTTTTATACTTCCTCCGTTCCCTTTTAATTGCAACAGTCAACATTTCACATTTGTCAACGCACAAGTTTGACCATTAATATCTTTCATTCCTTATTAGTAAAAAATTCAAAAAATTCATATTTTGAAAATTTAGAATGAGAAGAATTTAATAATATTTTTTTAAAAAATAATTTATAATACATTAATGAGTAAAATAAAGTCAAAGTAGAATATGTGAATAGTGCAAAAAGTCCAATGTTGCGATTAAAAGAGAACGGAGGATAGTATATCATAAGTTTTTTTAGTTTGCCCGTCATAACAATGCCTAATATGGAGTTTATGTATATATAATTATATATTAAAAAACCACGAACAAATGCGTCAACAAAAAGGCTAAAGTCTAAACAACCATAAGTCGCACATAACAAGAGAATAACACTAATGATATAACTAAGCTCAGGCACATGACGAAGAGCATAAGGAGGTGGGCGGTTGCGTTGTCCGGCTCGACAGTTGGTGTTGCCTTAGTATTGATGCACCGACGTTTCTCTATTCCTCTTAGTATGGTTTGGCAGCCGGCTGAACGGATTTGGGCATTTTTATTATTCATGGTTGTTTCGGTGTTTTAGGTCTAGGGAATTGAGAGCATGGAATTGGAGATTGCCGAATCTATCCATTTCTAATACTACGTACTAGCAGCAGTTCAAATGCAAACAGAAAGATCGAATAAAGAAAGCAGAGCGAGTTCAGGAGCTTGATCTCATCAGCGACTTTTCGTTATTGTTGTTTTTCTTTATTATAGTTTCTTTCTAGTGAGGAAGAAAGAAGAAAGGACAGTTTGAGAAGGGAAGGGGCATGGAGCAATCATGCGCAGATGAGAGGGAGGCAACTGCCCTTCTCCCTGCCTCAGCCCGATCCAAAAGAACATAATTCTAATTAGTCATAATACTAATATTTTTAATTTTGGACCCCTAGAAATGAGAGGCCCTAGGCAAATGCCTACCTAAACTGGGCCTATAGCCAGCTCTGGAGAAAATTAAATAAAATGCTTAAAGTACAAACACACTTACAAAAAATCAGACAAACATGTGATGTGACTATTATAATTATCTTTGATGTAAAAGTGATGTGATACGTTAAATAATAATGTGATGTTGCCACATAACTATTTTGTAAGACTTTTTGTAAGAGTGTAAGTACATCTAGCATAACTCAAAATTAAATCCAAATGTTTGTTAACTTTGTTTAATCATAAGTATTAGAACTTTAATTTATGGCATCCAAACATTAAATAACTTGCATTTCTGAAGTCAATCAAAGTAAATAATTTTATATTTGCATTATAAATTTATAAGTTACGTAGTATAAAATTTCTATTACTTTTAGTAAATGAAATTATACGATAGTATGTTTCATTTGTGTGTGTATTCAGGGTTACATTCATTTATTGGGGTTATAAACTTATCTAACATATAGACATGCTTTATTTTTACTGATAATGGTTACATATAGTCATTTACTCCTTTATTTTTGTATCAGGTTCAGCCGCTTTTGAATCACTACTTCATTAGTGATAATTCATTTCTTTCTTGTTTACAAAAAAAACTGTGAACATCAAATATCAAATGGGGAGGGAGATATAAATGTATTTACTTTTAAAAGTTTGGGACCAATATGGTCACACTTTTATATAAAAGTATGCCTATTTATTTTAGTCATAAACAAGAGATAGAAGTAATCAGTTCAATTATACTACTTCAAATCCTTACTTTTTTGTTTTCAATGTTTAGTCAATCAAAATTACTAGCGTATAATAAGTTCGTTTTTGGATATTTGAACTATTAATTGGCTTTATTATTTTCTCAAACAGCTGCTTAGATATTTGGCAACGCATATATGGTACCACCAGGTGTATGGTACCACCAGGTGTACTGTGGCCACAGTACAACTGGTGTCATTTTAGCAATTGAACAAAAAAATCACGGCTATTGCTAAATGAGCGGTGGCATTTTAGCAATTTAACGAAAAAATCACGACTATTGCTAAATGATACGTTTGTAATTTCCGTGCGTTTATTTACGTTTTTAGTTAGTTTTGGTTGTTTAATATTTCGGAAATTACACACTTTCGGTGTAATAGTTTAGTTTGTTAAATTCTTGTAATTTGTTTAGATTAGGTTTATTCTGAGCTTAAACAGGTCCAAGATCAATCAAATGATCAAAGGTGAAGGAAGGTGCAAGAGTAGAAGACAAAAAGAAGGAAAAACTCCTGATTTTGGGGTATACTCGGTCGAGTATACCTTATACTCGATCGAGTACCAATACTGATTTTCAAGGATCCGATCCGGGAACAAATGAACATGCAAGGAAAGATTTGGCCACGTTCTATTGTCATACCCGATCGAGTACACCGACATACTCGATCGGGTATACATATAAAATCTACTCGAGTATTGATCGAGTATTGACCAAATTCAGGTTTCTACACATACTCGATCGAGTATATGTACATACTCGATCGAGTACTCGGCCTGCACTTCAAAAAGCCTATAAATACACCTCCTTTCCTTCACTTTAAGGACACCAATTCCTATACACTCTTAAGCTCAGTTTAGAATAGCATTTCTTTATATTTCTTTTAGCATGTTTAGTCTCCAAATGAGGAGCTAAACTTCCATTTCTTGGTATTGCTCTTGAAGCTTGTTGATTATTAAAGTTGTGAGTTATTTTTCTTAACTTCTTTTCCTTGAATATTAATTCTTCCTTTAAATACTATTTCTATATCAATGTTGGGGAGTGTTACTAAGATGACAATTAGTTAACATCTTGACATTGGTTTTAGTAATAGCTATTCCTTCCTCTATGTTAATATCGGGGAGTGTTACTAAGATGACAATTAGTTAACATCTTGATATTTAACTATAGTAGGATTCATTCCCTTTAATATTCTTCCTTGAGTATTAATTAATTCCTATTCATATTTCATATTAATATTTTGAACATTACTTAAAGGATCAACTAGTTTTGTTTCATATATTAATTACTACTAGAAATGATCAACGAGCCGATGGTTAATCGTTGATAGTTTCACAAGTAAGTAACTTCGGTTTATTAATGCACGGTCGTGGTTAATAGACTTAAGAGGGATTAATTTTGTTGGTTAAACCAAAACCGTTGTGTTAAGGTTATCAATCTCAATTGATTTCATCAAGGAGTTAAAAGATTAAATGCTACTATCAAGTCGGTATATGGCGTTGTTCTATACTTGACTAATAGTAAGGGTTATTAATGAATGGTCGTTGTTAATAACTATCCTCGATGAATTGGATATACTCCTCGATTGAGTATTCGAGAGGAGATAAGTTATAGATATAACAATGATCGACTAAAATATATCAACAAGTGGAAAGTAGCAATACCAAGTCAATTTTATCTTTGAATTAAATCCCATATAAATCGTTCATCTTCGTGTTTAAATTTAATTAAATCACTCAACAATCAAAACCCCCTTTTACTTACTATTTATATAAAAAGAAAGTTATTCCTTTCCCTGTGGACACGAACTCTACTTCACCTATACTACGTATAAGTGCTAGTGATGAATTTACTTTGAGTGCACTCACGACAAAGTGCACGTCAAATTTGGCGCCGTTGCCGGGGAAAGGCAATTTATTTTTCTTTTTATTTCATTTTTAAGAAAAAAAAAAATAGTTGAAGTATAGAGATTTCTATTTCTTCTGAGCTTTGTTTGAGTATATGGTAAGAACCCGATCTATAAACGAAATCATCTACCAAACAACCCCCCAAACGGAACAAGCCTTCGAAAGGTTTAGGAATTTATTTCCGAATACTTCTTCGGAGGAATCATCAAGTGCTAGTTCTCAATCTAGCGAGACCGAAGAGCCAATCACTATGGCTCTTGAGACGAGAACATTGAGGGAGCTCACAGCTCCGAATCTTAATCAACAACCCCTATGTATCACTTTTCCAACTCTTGATACGGGGGTCACATTTGAGCTAAAATCTGGGCTCATTCATCTCCTTCCATCATTCCATGGTTTACGAGGGGAGGATCCGAACAAACACTTGTCGGAATTCCATATTGTGTGCACAAGCATGTGCCCCAATGGTGTGTCCGAGGAGCAAATCAAACTGAGGGCCTTCCCATTCTCTCTGAAGGATACTGCAAAGGACTGGCTTTTCTATCTTCCTTCGGGAAGTATCACTACATGGCCACAAATGAAGAAGGCCTTTCTTGACAGGTACTACCCCGCTTCTATTTCATCATCACTCAAGAAGCAAATAAGTAACATCGAACAAAAAGATGATGAATCTCTATATGAATATTGGGAGAGATTCAAGAAGCTATGCGCAAGTTGCCCCTATCACGGATACACCGAACAAGACCTCATTCTCTACTTTTATGATGGTCTTGTGGATCAAGATCGCCGCATGGTGAATGCGGCGTGTGGAGGGGGCATTGTCAACAAAACCCCTTCCCAAGCGAGAGATCTCATCTCAGAGTTGGCCGAGAACTCCAGACACTATAACGGGCGGTCCTCAACTTGGAGAGTTATGGCAGCAGAATCCAACAACGCGTTGGAAAGTCAAGTGAACGGCTTGACCAGTCAAGTGACCGGCTTGACTTCTTTGGTTAAGGATTTCCTTTTAAAATCCAAGACCCAAGAAGTCAAGGTCTGCGGTATCTGTACACAACAAGGGCATCCCACGGACTCATGCCCAACTCTTCAAGAGGACACCACAGAGCAAGTCAACGCTTTGGGTTTCCAAGGCCACCAACAAAGGAGGTATGACCCGTTCTCAAATTCTTACAATCCCGGATTGAGGGATCATCCAAACTTAAGGTATGGAAACCCTCAACAAGCCAACCCACCTTCTCAATCGAGTATGTCTACGGAAGACATGATTCGAACTCTTGCTACTACCATGGGCACCTTACAACAAAACGTGGTGCAATTTCAACAAGAAACAAAATCAAGCATTCAAAATTTGGAAACTCAAGTTAGCCAAATTTCGAATGCTGTAAATCGACTTGAAGCAAGAGATTCGGGTAGGCTTCCCTCCCAAACTGAACAGAACCCAAGGCAACAAGTCAATGCCATCATGCTAAGGAGTAGCCCGGAATTACAAACAAAGGAAGCTGAAAAAGAGGAGATTGACCACAAGAAGGAGGAGCCAACAAAGACAAAATTCCCTCCGCTGTCATCATATGAACCAATCCCTCCATTCCCTGAGGCATTGAAAGACACAAGGAAACTAGAGAGTGACCGGGACATCTATGAAACCTTCGCGAATTGTGAGGTAAATATCCCACTCTTTAAACTGATCAAAAGTGTTCCCCGTTATGCAAAGTTCTTAAAAGAACTATGTATAATGAAAAGAAAAGACAAATTAAAGGGGAAACAAAAGGTTGAAGTTAGTGAACAGGTCTCGACCATCTTTCAAGAAAAATTTTCAAAAAAATGTGGCGACCCGGGCATGTTCACTATTCCTTGCACGATAGGAAACACCACATTTCCTAAGGCCTTACTAGATTTGGGGGCATCTATAAACGTCATTCCTTATTCCGTTTATAAAACCCTACACCTTGGCCCACTACATCAAACCGGTGTAGTGATTCAACTAGCAGATCATTCTAGTACCTACCCGAAGGGTGTATTAGAAGATGTGCTAGTAGAAGTAGAGAATATGGTTTTTCCCGTCGACTTCTACGTCCTCGAAATGGGGAATGATGACCAAACAGCGCCCATCCTTTTGGGAAGACCCTTCTTAAAGACCGCAAAAACAAAAATCGATGTGTCTAGTGGTTCATTAACTTTAGAGTTCAATGACCAAAAAGTAGAGTTCAATATCTTTGACTCTACGAAAAAACAAATTAAAGATCAATCTCTTTGCCCTTTAAATGTTTTTGAACCACCAACGCCAAATGCTTTAATTGAGTCGGGAACAAAGAAGAAAGGTCGGCCTTACTGGAAAAGGCAAAAGAAAAGAAATGAAGGAAGGGATGCTCACGATCCCACATAAAATAAAAATAAAAATAAACAAAACGTCGTGCCACGACGTTAAATAAGGCGCTTCTTGGGAGGCAACCCAAGTCAATTAGTTAGATTTTATTTCCTTTTTGTGTAAATTTGAGAGAAAAGAGATAGAGGGAACTAATCACAATGTTTGTTTTGAAGAAGAAGAAAATGCAGGTTTTGAAGTGTCTGGGGACATACTCGATCGAGTACCATCTCATACTCGGTCGGGTATTGTCTAAAAAGAGGAACTGAGGCACTACTCGATCGAAGTAGCCATATATTTCTAAAAATGGAGGCATACTCGATCGGGTATACCTCTTTACCCGGTCGAGTATGAACTGAAATAAGAAGAAGAAAAAAATCTGTCTCCTGTACTCGATCGAGTACAGGTTGATACTCGATCGAGTATTGGTGGAAAAATGAAAGCAATAAGCCCCTGCCTCCTATACCCGATCGAGTACATATCAATACTCGGTCGAGTATAAGTGGAAAATCAACTTTTCTATGCCCCTGCCTCCGGTACCCGATCGGGTATATAGGGATACTCGATCGGGTACCCCTGCGATTAATACCCAAACAACACCCATTTTCACTTCATCTTCTCCAAAACACTCCCAACTTCGAACCCCTCTCCCCCAAAACTCCATTTTTCCACCTTCTCTCTACCAAAACTCCCTCATTTCTCCACCAAATCATCCCATTTCACCACCAAAATACTCCCCTCAATCTCCTCTCCATATCTATACCCATAAATCCCACTTTCCCCAAACATCCACAAAATCCAAAAACCCTACCCCAAAATTCGAATTTTTGGGTTTCACACTCAAAAGCTTCAAAAAAATGGCTCCAAGGAAGAATAGGGGAGAGAGCTCAATCACCATAGCACCTATCTCGGGCTTTGAAGACATCATTCCCGCCGACGCCGAACACCGAACTAGACTCTTATCAACAACAAAAAGGCAAGTAAAACCTTCCCGTTTTCTTTGCCATGATGCTCTACGAGAATTAGGAGTCTATAAGAGTTGTAGAAAATTCTTTCATGCATTAGATGTGGACCGTATTTTCAATATGAAATACAATTCTAATGAACGGATTATCTACGAATTCTTGAGTTCGGTGAAATTTGAAAGTGATGAGGCGGATTTTAGGGATGATAGACTCGAGTTTCGTCTGTTTAACCGAAACTATTCAATAACGAAACTCGAGTTTGCTGAACACTTTGGTATCCCGGTGCCCTACGAGAGAGCCATCTCGGATAACACCATTTTTGGGCACTCCCTATGGACAAAGATGACCGGGGAAGTGAGCTTTAACTCCTCCCAAATGTATATTAGTCATGTCCAACACCCCGTCCTCCGGTTATTCTTGAAATTCTTAGCCAATTGCTTGCTTGGCCGTCCCAACAACCATCACACTAGAATTGGGGACGTTTGTTTGATGTCCGTGGCCCTATTCCGTCGTCTAGTAGACTTTAATCTGTGCAATCTCATGTGGGCACATCTGAAAAAAGAAAGTGTAGCCAAAGGAGCCATTGTTTTGGGAGGGGTAATTATGCACTTGGCCGGTAAATTCGGGTATACGGATAACTCTCCTATACCCGAATATTGTTTGATGGACATAGGTTGGTTAGGCCGATCAGGCTGCACCTCTTTTTCTCATACAGTGTACATTGGAGACCAACCAAAACACATGTACAACTGGATCATACACGTCCAACCGGTCCAATACTTCCTTTTGCCAAACCCTGACACCCCCAAACTCATCTACAGACCAGAGTTCGACGTGCCCCATTTCCTATTCCCACATGCCCTCCCACCACATCTCCAAGAACCTCAAGCCCAAAATCTTCCCGAAGACCAACCCGAGCAAGAACCTCAACCCGAGCAACAAGAACCCGAGGTTGCACTTCCCCACATGCCCGAACAGAACCAAGCTTTCCCACCCCCCGATTACTTCCAACAACTCCTTGAAGGGTTCAACAGAGTCACAAATGAAGTTGGTAAATATCGGGAGGAACAAAGGGCGGGATTCCAAAGACTCGAGGAACAACGGGCCGAGGACAACCGACGGTATGAAGAGGATCAACGTAGGTTCTATGGACCTATGTACTCATACATGGCTCATCAAGGCCAATTCCATACCATGGCTCAACCACCCCCACCCCCCTCTTGGTATGACCCCACTCAATGGGGTAATTTTGGAGGATCTAGCTCCGGGGGTGGAGGTTTTGATGGCGGGGATGACGGTGGCGATACTCACATGGGCGACGGGAGCTATGGAGGCGGCTTTGGAGGTAGTCACTATGGCGGCGAAGGCGGGCACTAGGGACAGTGCTTAAAATAAGTGTGGGGGAGGAGACTCATCATGGTATGTAATTTTTATTTTCACACTTTACTATGCATGAATTTCTTTTACTCTTTGTAAACAAAAAAAAAGAAATAAATAAAAGAATTGAAATGCTAGTTAGGTTGAAAACCCAAGAATGGGCAATCTAAGCAAAAATGGCTTATAAAAAAAAATGAGTGAGTTAGTAAGGATGGAAAAACAAAAAGAGATGCTAGGATGAAAACCTGAAAAGGCTCCTAGGCAAAATGAGAGATATGAGAGAAATTTTTGTTGTGTGCAGGAACTCACTTAATCTTTTGGGGAGAAAGAGGAGAAAAAGAGAAAAAGAAAAGAAGAGGAAGAAGAGGCAAGAAGATGGAGCATAGAAGATCATAAAACCCAAGAGAGAATGTTGTTTGTAAAATCATTTTTTTATTTCTTGGTGATCTTAGCTCTTTTCTTTCTTGAACTCATGGAATGATCTTTAACTGTTTGAAACATTTGACTTTACTCGAGGACGAGTAAAGAACTAAGTGTGGGGGAGTTGATACGTTTGTAATTTCCGTGCGTTTATTTACGTTTTTAGTTAGTTTTGGTTGTTTAATATTTCGGAAATTACACACTTTCGGTGTAATAGTTTAGTTTGTTAAATTCTTGTAATTTGTTTAGATTAGGTTTATTCTGAGCTTAAACAGGTCCAAGATCAATCAAATGATCAAAGGTGAAGGAAGGTGCAAGAGTAGAAGACAAAAAGAAGGAAAAACTCCTGATTTTGGGGTATACTCGGTCGAGTATACCTTATACTCGATCGAGTACCAATACTGATTTTCAAGGATCCGATCCGGGAACAAATGAACATGCAAGGAAAGATTTGGCCACGTTCTATTGTCATACCCGATCGAGTACACCGACATACTCGATCGGGTATACATATAAAATCTACTCGAGTATTGATCGAGTATTGACCAAATTCAGGTTTCTACACATACTCGATCGAGTATATGTACATACTCGATCGAGTACTCGGCCTGCACTTCAAAAAGCCTATAAATACACCTCCTTTCCTTCACTTTAAGGACACCAATTCCTATACACTCTTAAGATCAGTTTAGAATAGCATTTCTTTATATTTCTTTTAGCATGTTTAGTCTCCAAATGAGGAGCTAAACTTCCATTTCTTGGTATTGCTCTTGAAGCTTGTTGATTATTAAAGTTGTGAGTTATTTTTCTTAACTTCTTTTCCTTGAATATTAATTCTTCCTTTAAATACTATTTCTATATCAATGTTGGGGAGTGTTACTAAGATGACAATTAGTTAACATCTTGACATTGGTTTTAGTAATAGCTATTCCTTCCTCTATGTTAATATCGGGGAGTGTTACTAAGATGACAATTAGTTAACATCTTGATATTTAACTATAGTAGGATTCATTCCCTTTAATATTCTTCCTTGAGTATTAATTAATTCCTATTCATATTTCATATTAATATTTTGAACATTACTTAAAGGATCAACTAGTTTTGTTTCATATATTAATTACTACTAGAAATGATCAACGAGCCGATGGTTAATCGTTGATAGTTTCACAAGTAAGTAACTTCGGTTTATTAATGCACGGTCGTGGTTAATAGACTTAAGAGGGATTAATTTTGTTGGTTAAACCAAAACCGTTGTGTTAAGGTTATCAATCTCAATTGATTTCATCAAGGAGTTAAAAGATTAAATGCTACTATCAAGTCGGTATATGGCGTTGTTCTATACTTGACTAATAGTAAGGGTTATTAATGAATGGTCGTTGTTAATAACTATTCTCGATGAATTGGATATACTCCTCGATTGAGTATTCGAGAGGAGATAAGTTATAGATATAACAATGATCGACTAAAATATATCAACAAGTGGAAAGTAGCAATACCAAGTCAATTTTATCTTTGAATTAAATCCCATATAAATCGTTCATCTTCGTGTTTAAATTTAATTAAATCACTCAACAATCAAAACCCCCTTTTACTTACTATTTATATAAAAAGAAAGTTATTCCTTTCCCTGTGGACACGAACTCTACTTCACCTATACTACGTATAAGTGCTAGTGATGAATTTACTTTGAGTGCACTCACGACAAAGTGCACGTCACTAAATGAGCATTAGTGTACGTGCAGTGAGCATGTTATCTATTTTATTGAGTATTCAAAGCCTAACATTGATCATCGTGATATCTGCTTCATATCTTCTAAGTTCTAATTTACTTTCTGTTTCTTATTTTTTCTTTTATAAAAACTTATTAAATCATGTCTATAATCCGCTTCTATGAATTTCAATATGTGAATCTAATGTAATATGATACTTTTGAAATATACATTGATATGACATTTTAAAAATGAACATAACATCAGTATCAAATGAGCATACATAATTTACAAAGTGCGCATTGATATGAAAACAGTAAGGTTTGTTAGTTGAACATCCCGACATTTTCATTGAGTATCAAACATCCGCTATTAAGCATCTTGATTTATGCTTCATAACTTCTGATTCACTTTCTTTTTCTTATTTTTTCTTTTATAAAAATTTCTCAAATTATATCTATAATCAACTATTAGGGATTCCAACATACGAATCTAATTTAATATTAAACTTTTAAAATATGCATTCATATGAAAATCGTAAGCTTTGCTTATTGAGCATAAAGATATTTTCATTGAGCATCAAGACTCCTCTATTAAACATTGAAATTTTACAATTAAACAACAAATTTGCTCAAGAAATGAACAAAAATTTACTTCGTAATTTTTACGAACAGTTGGTGGGCATCACTATTTAGAAGATAATTTTAATGAAACTATTAGATCATTACTAGTTAAATAGTGTGATGAAGATGTTTCAATCCAATTATCATTACCTTTAATGTTTTCAGAATTCAAATTGAGTTAATTTAGAGAAGATTTTTATAATTATTCAAATAAAAGAAAAAAATTGAAGGGAGAAGTCCAACCAATTATCAGGTGTGCAGGTAGCATCGAGAGAAGAGGGTGAAGAGAGTTCAAATGGGCATATAATAATTAGGCTGAAACTTGTAAAGAATTACAAAAATATCGAATGTATAAGTACATCTGGGTGTACCTTATAATTTGCGGATATTTGGTGAATAAACTTTTCTTTTGGTTTTTTTATCTGAATCAGCTAAAAAGCAGCTAAACAAAACAGTAGTACTCATACTCCCTCGGTTCTTTTTTATTAGTCCTTCTTTCCTTTTTGGGACGTTTTTTTTTTATTTGTCCTCATTTCTCTTTAAGGAAAGTTTTTGAGAAAATACTCACTTTTATTACTTTTACCCCATTTACTTTTTACAAATTACTTTCTCTTTCTTGCATTACCATCACTTTACTCTTTTTAATACACTCTCTTTCCTACTTTATCATCACTTCTCTTTTTAATATACCATATTTCCTACTTTATCATTTACCCTACACACTCTATATTTACTCTACTACTTTATTATTAAAACTCGTGTCAAACCCTAAGAGGACTAATAAAAAAGAACGGGGGAGTTTAAAAAAAGTGCAAAAAAAATATGACCTTACCTGTAATCATGAGCGGAGCTACCCATTGGAGTAGGGGGCCTTATCCCAATTTAATTACTCACTTTTGCTTTTAATTTTTACCTTTTTTTTCTTTAAAATTGTAATTACATAATCATGTAGTGATGTAGGAGTAGTTTTATACTTCCTTCGTTCTTTAATTCTTGCAACATTGTGATTTTTGTAGTATTCACAGACCTTACTTTGATCACGATTTTCTACTAATATACATAATCAAATTATTACGTATAAAATGTTATTGAATTCATATAAATGTGAATTTCCAAAATATCAACTTTTTATAATGTTTACTAATACATAATTAAATATAATTACTGTCAAAGTTGTGCGTAGGCAAACGTGAAAGTCAAATTATTGCAAGAATTAAGGAACGGAGGATAGTATTAATATACCTAATGTAATATTCCATTACATTAAAGTGAAACATAATACTATGTATTAATTATCATTGATAGATGTATAATCTTAAATTATTTATAGCATTAATTAATTGTGAGTAGATTTTTTTAATGTTCTTTGGAATAATGACTTAAGTATTACTACCAGTTTATACTTAGAAAAAAAGTACTCCGTATAAGTTTTCAATTTGTAAAACAAGAGACTCATGGTCCCTGGTGAGGTAAAAAGTTATAGAGGGTGAAAGAATTTTAAAACATTTCGATGTATAAAGTCTTTCCCTCTTTGGGAGTTTGGTTCTAAACCTTTTGAGAGGTTATAGAATACAAAACTGAAATATTGACCTCTTTAGAACTGTATGTTTACACACTTTCCAGTTACGGAAAGAATGACTTTCTATTTATAGTAACTTGACCAAGGGTTGTTTCAAGGATCTTTCTATGAAGTTGGATGTGATAAGAATTCTTACAACATTTGTGGAAAGCTGGAGGAGAACTTAACATTTGTGAAACACAGATTTGACTGAACGAGAACTTAACAGTGAGGTGAGAACTTGCTTGCTGCTAGTGTAAAGTTGAGGCACCTGTTAAAGCTAAGAACTTAAACTCTTTGTTATACAGTAAGGTAAACTTCATGAAGATATAAATGGAGTTCAAGAGGGGTGTAAAACACTTTGTATGAATTAGCTTGCTTTGGCGCGAACAATCTTGACAAACTTTTATGTTCACCTTAACTGGGTATATAAACTAGGTTTGTAATAATGCAGTTTAGGTATATTTAAGAAAGCTATTTGTCGAAAAATAAACTTGTAGGACTTTTGAGACGGTGAGTGTGTGTTTGAGTGAACTTGGAAAGTAAATAACACTGTGAGTTATCCTGATTCAGAGGTGGTGTAATCCTCTTACACCTAGCCCACCCTCTTTCAAATGGATTTCACTAAGTTATTCCATACAATACACTTAGTGCCCTACCTAGCCTTGATCATAGGCCTAAATTGTCATGTTTTCACGAGGAGTACAACACCACTCCAAGTTACTCTTTTCTTAGGTATTTCACTAATGAACCCTCGGCATTTTCTACCAACGCTTTGGATACCATCCAAAGATTTTACAGTTTGTCGATTAACAAAGTAATCTAACCTCCCAATTAGATTAAGCTCTAAAAATACATCTTTGAATGAACTAGTCTAAAAGTTAAAAGTGTGAGTGAGCTTAGACCGAAGTGATAGATTATCACTTTCTCTTTGCTAGATCTTCGTATAAGCTTGTGTTGTATGCTCTAGCTCACTTGCTTCTTCTGCTTCACACTTCTTCGGTATTTATAGACTATTTGGTGTTGAATATTTCCCGTTGGCTAAGGATTTTCAATCTTCGCCGTTGATTGATCCAGTTGGTTTGACTATTTAAGAACATGGACTGTTTTTGTCTTCATACGACATGTCTGCGACCTTTTTTGTATTTATACTACCTCTTTACTGTAGTGAGGTAATTTGAGGAGTGTGGATTGGATATACAAAATCATTCTCCGTACTTTACTTTTGATTTTCAAACAATCCTTTCATTGCTCATAAAATAATTCTACTTTTTGAGGGTCCCATAAAATGATTTTGGCAATTCTTTCTTTTCGATAATTCTGAACTCTTCAAAAATATGTAAAGGCCGTATACTTTATTCACAATACAACATCCAATCCTTAGTCCCAAAAGATATTGGGGTCGAGTAACATGAATCGATACATGATATCACCAACAAAAGGAAAAGAAAGAAAATAAAGATAAAAAGGATAAGCTATTATAAAAAAGATAATATAAAAAGAGATGAATATACCTAAAAATGATGAAATAAAAAGGATAAAAATAATGTGTGTGTGTGTATATATATATATATATATATATATATATATATATATATATATATATTATATACATATAGGGATAAAAGGATAAAAAACAAGAAAGAAAGAAAAAAGATGAGGGGAAAAGATATTACGGGATCACTCCTCCACACGAATACCCGCCCTCCACTTTGCTCTCTCCAAAGCCATACCCTCATCCAACCCAAGAAGAAGCATATCACCCTGGACTCGCCTAACCCACGTTTGTTTGGGCCTTCCTCTCCCTCTCTTCCTTGCCTCTTCTCAACTCATCTAACAGGTGCATCACTCGGTCTTCTACGCACATGACCAAACCACCGTAGGCACCCTTTGTCTGATTGTCTCATTCCTCACGTGGTCCTTCTTAATTAGTCTGCCCACACATCCAACGCAGCATGCGCATCTCTGCCACACTCATCTTTTGAATGTGACATATAGTATTGCATGCCTAATTGTTGTCCTATAAAATTTACCCTTCAGTCTATTCGGCATACCTCTATCGCATAGAAATCCCGACACACTCTTCCACTTCATCCACCCTGTTCTGATTCTATGGGATACATCTCTATCTAACTCACTGTCCTTCTGAATTATGGAGCCCAAGTAACGGAACATATCACTGACCGATATCTCTTTACCATCTAGACTAATTCCTCTATTACCATTGCTTCTACCTCCACCAAACTTGCACTCCATGTACTCTATCTTGCTCTGACTTAGTCTGAAACTCTCGTTTTCCAATGTTTGTCTCCATACTTCCAATTTTGCTTTAAGACCTAATTGCGTCTCATCAATCAATACAATATCGTCGGCAAACATATGTCTCAATTTTGCTTTAAGACCTAGTAGTAGTAGTAGTAGTACTACTACTACTACTACTACTACTACTACTACTACTACTACTACTACTACTAAATAAGAAAGAGCTCAAAGCCAATATGTCTCAAGACTGTATTTCGTCTTGAATTGACTTCGTAAGTTCATCCATGACTATGGTAAATAAGAAAGAGCTCAAAGCCAATCCTTAGTGCACTCCGATAGTAATAAGGAACTCTGCAGTCCTCCCTACACTAGTACGGACACTTGTAGTATAATCCTCATACATATCCATGATGATGCTGATATACTTGCTTGATATGCCTTTTCTAGTTAAGGCCCACCAAAGAACTTCTCGAGATAGCCTATCATAAGCCTTTTCTAAGTCAATGAACACCAAATGTAGATCCTTGTGAGAGTCTCTATACTTCTCCATAAGTTTCCAAAGAAGGTGAATGGCCTCAATTGTTGATCGATCAGGCATAAAACCGAATTGATTCTCTGAAATCTTCACAGTTCTTCGAAGTCTTTGCTCAATCACTCACTCCAAAATTTTCATGGTGTGACTCATAAGCTTAATCCCTCGATAGTTGGCACATTCTTTTACATCACCTTTACTCTTGAATAAGGGGATAAGAGTAATCTTCCCCCAACTCATTGGCATCTTGTTGTTTCTCATAATCATGTTGAAGAAACTTGTTAACCACTCGACGCCTCTCTCTCCCAAACTTCTCCAAGTCTTGACCGGTATGCCATCTGGACCCATTTCTTTCTTACGCCCCATCTTCCTCAGGACCTCTTTAACTTCTATTGTTTGGATTCTTCTCACAAAATCACGATTTACCATACAATCTAGTATGGTCAAATCACCGATATCTTGCGCTTTGTTCCCGTTGAATAGTTGATAAATCCGTGTTTCAACACGCATTTGATGCGGGTTGAGATCGGCTTCTGAAGACTTTTCTAGCTCTAAGGTGTTATAAGTCTCATTTTTAGCTCAAGTCATATTTTATCGGGCGTTGGTTCGAGTTTTATTTTTGGAGTCAAAATCAGGGAATTTGAGCCCGGCACCGGGGCTTGAGAAGCAATTGGGACGAGTTGAGAAGAATTCGAGAGTGAATTGAGAGCTTTGGAGGTCACTTAGAGGTTTACGATGAAGATTTGATGACAAAAGAGCTTTAGGATTGGCTATGAGATCAAAAAAAGATGAATAAAGCTTGAAAACGGCAATCAGGATGACGTTCTGTCAATCGTTCAAGCATATCTTTTTGTATAAATATCTAAAGGACACGATTCAAGTTCCATATGAAATCCAACTTCAAGGGCTACAAATCATATGAAGACATCATTACGAGAATCTGAGAGGAGGAAGGTGAAAACAGACGAAGAAGTCAGATGATTGATGTTGTGATTTCAAAATGCGACCTTCCACCATTTTATTCATATTTTTTTATTGGATGATTCAAATCCAGTTTTGCTAGTTGTGGTGGATAGATGAATTCATTATCTACTGCTTTAGTGAAGGAAGCATTGTCAAATTCGGCGAAGAAAAGATCCAGGCACGGTCATGCATGTAGAAGAAGTGCGTACCTAGTTACTGGAGGCCAGACACGATTGTGCCTGCCAGGGAGGCACGACCGTGCCTGAAAGCAAGACGCAGGATTCCTCCGGAGGCACAGACAGAGGCACGATCGTGCTTGGCACCGTGCCTGCCTCCGGAAATCCCAGTTTCGCCCGAATTCAGCTGTTTTCTATAAATAAGGCCTCCCTAACCCTATTTTGAGGTCACGGAATTTAGAGGGAGGCCTAGGGACGAGTTTTACGTTGTTTTTATTCTATTTTGTTCAAGACCCTGGAATTATTTGTAAGTTTCATCTTTTTAATTAATGATAATTATTTTTAATCATCCCAATTGTGTTGATTTATCAATTGTGAGTTGTGAGTAGTTTAATTACGCATTTGAGATTGATGAAGGGGTTAATCATGATGTATGGGTAGATTCTTGATGGATTAATTGCATGAATGTCGTTTAATATGTGTGAATAATTTAACTGATATTGTTTGTAACCTGGAACCGCAGCTAGAATTACAATTGCTTGTAGAATAAATCAAGAGAGATCTAGTTTATTCTAGGACACATTCACACACACTTAATCGCTCGCTAAGAGCTTAGTAGCGATTAAGGGGCCGTAAGCTTGATCGTCTTGGCAATAATTTAGAATCGTATCGCATGAGAGATCAACCTGGTCCCCTAAATTATTGTACTCTACGACGCGATCGAGAGCGATAAGAGCTTATTAATGATTAGCTAGAGTCAATTAAATTAATTTCATGTAATTAAGCCTGATCTGCCAGAAATCTGGTTACCCCGGAATCAATCCTTGTTCCCTTCGTCATTCATTAGAGAGAAACCAAGTTTTTTATTCGTTTAATCACATTTTAGTTTTCAAACCATTCAAATCTCGCACAATTACATTTTATTTTATTTTCTTTTTAATCGCTGAATTTAGTTAATTCTTATTTTCCCTTTTGTCCGTCCCCGTGGAGACAATACTCGTGGTTTCACCACTATATTACTACATTTTTAAGTGCGAGAAAACTCACATCAGTTTTTATCAAAGTATGACCTCCACCACTCTTTTATCTCCCTGTCCTCCATTAGTACCCTTTGATCAGCATCCTTCACATACTTAACTTTTTAGATATCTTGAGTCCTACGATCATGAAGATGAGCAAGTCTGTAAATATCTTTTTCTCCTTAGAGTCCAATTTTGCATAGAATTCTTTGTTCACTTTTCCTCTTGCTTCCTTTACAGCTTTCTTTGCTCTTCTTCTAGCTTCCTTGTACTTCTCTATGTTCTCGTCGCTCCAACTTTTGCCCAATTTCTTATAGCATTCCCTTTTGATTCTTATTGCTTGTTTCACCTCATCATTCCACCAAGATGTGTCTTTTTTTTGTGGTAGACATCCTTTAGATTCTCCAAGTATCTCTTTCGCCACTTTGTTAAAGGTGGACTCCATTGATAACCACACATCATCCACATGTGTGTCATTATCAATGGAACTACATCTTCCTCCAACATTTTCTGTGCAAAAGTTTATTGGAGATTCCCCTCAAGCCTCCACCACTTTATCTTTGGCTCCCCTTGTACCTTAACCCTCCTTCTCTTTTTACCTTGAAAATCAAGCACAAGCATCCTATGTTGAGTGACAACACTCTCACCTGGGATAACCTTACGATCGGTGTACAAGTTATCCAAGTCGTCCGTACTAAAAAGTAGTCAATTTGGGTACTATTAGCTCCACTTCTATAGTTCACAAGATGAGAGTCTCTTTTCTTGGACCAAATGTTCATCACAACCAATTAATTTGTCGAGGCAAAATACTGAATGTTCTTCCCTGCTTCATTTCTGGTGCCAAAACCATGTCCGCCATGGATACTCTCAAAACCATCACGATTTGGGCCCACATGCCCGTTCAGGTCGCCTCCTATGACCAACTTCTTTCCCCTTGGCACTCGTCGCACCACCTCCTCAAGATCCTCCCAAAAATTTCACAATGTGTAGCAATAATTTCCTTGACCTTTGTTTTTACATTTGCCTTCTTCAGACTTACTTACTGTGGGCCCCATCAAAAATGAAACCTTGTGATTTTTACTATGTTGCTGAAGAGCTGAGAAAGTTGTTCAGAAAATTATTGTGGTTAACTTTGGTTTGGAAAATGGGTTTTGATTTTGAGTGTTGGTAGTCTGCTTGTCCTGGTCTTGACAATAGACTTGTGAAGTTCACTAGCATGCTGCTGGTGAACAAAATTTTAGGTAACTCTTTTCGTACCATTGCCTTTTCTTCGGGTACATTCTCTCTTTTTAATACTCTTTTCTTGTTTTTAATTTGGTATGATTACATTTCTTCCTTTGGGAATTTAAAGCAATAGAAATTACAAAGTACGTCAAACCAAGCTTATAGTCTAATACAGGTGCATCATCAAAATATAGACGGACCTAACAGAGACTGCTTATAGATTAACAGACAAAAATACCCTCATATAAATAAAAAAAAACAAACATATTGCTCCTTTCTCCTCGTTCGATAGCCATTTGCAGGACAGTGAGCAGTGAAGCCTCTTTTCTCATTCGTTTGATAGCCGGCAGCCATGGAATTAACATTGCCGCGCCTCAAGCCCTCTGTCGCTCTATCGTCTTGCCATCGGCGTCACTGCCCCTGTCATCCCACACTTCTCTTCCTTTTCTTCTATTTCTTCTCACTGGTATGATGACTTGAACTTCTTCACAACAAATCGTTGGTGTTGTGCGGCGGAGATGACATCGAAATATGCGGCCTAATATCCAATGTTAGGGTTCCATAGGGTAGGTGGCCCCCGGATTTGTAGATTGGTGGCCCAATTTCCAGTGTTAGGGTTCCGGTTGGTAGGTGTCGGTGGCAGAGTGAAAACAGGGTGACGGTGAAGTTAATGTCATCCTGGGCATTAAGGCATTTGCGAGAGACAAATTATGGGCGGTGTAGGGGCTGTGGGAATACGCACGGGGTGGTGTGAGTGTACACCACTAGGGTTACAGTGAGCCTGAGGGTGATTGGTTGCTACAATTTAAAGGCTAATTGGTAGTCACTGTAGTGGTCAGTGATGGTGATCACTATCACCGACGGTGGTAAGTGTCAGGTGATCACTGTGACTGCGGGTGATCACTATCGGGTGGTCACTTTGGCCATTGGTGGTGGTCGTCATATACTTTGTGGGAGGTCACCATGGCTGATTAGGCCACTATTAGATAAAGTCACTAGGGGTTGGGGGTAATTTAGTAAGTGTAATGCGTGTTAGTCACATTTTTTAATTTTTAAAGAAAAGTCACTTTTTTTTTACCAAAACTAATTTTTTATAATATTTATGACATCAGTAGATTAATTAATGGGTTTTTTTACAAGAATATTACTAAAATAAAACTTATTTAAATAAATATGACTATTCATTACTACAACTTAGTGTTGTGGTAACTTAAGTTCAAAACTTTAACATGAATTACTATAATTTCATTACTACTCTAGTAACTAGTCATATTTTTGTAAATCATCTTTATTTTGATCATATTTATGTAATTATTTCTTAATAAATTCAATATGTATTCTTTGATTTAAGCTCGAAATATATAAGGATGGATAGTAATGTGCAGTGGAGGACCTAGGGGGGGGGCTAGGTGGGGCACGTGCCCCCGCTTCGAGCCCGGAATTTCACTAGTAGT
Source organism: Cuscuta epithymum (assembly GCA_945859915.1). NCBI lineage: Eukaryota > Viridiplantae > Streptophyta > Magnoliopsida > Solanales > Convolvulaceae > Cuscuta > Cuscuta epithymum. Next base: position 370,534 of record CAMAPF010000067.1, on the reverse strand, counting down.
ACTTAGGATAAAAATGAGTGCCCCGGCTTCATACCAGTATTTGATAATTAAGATACTAAAATGTTACGGTTATATAAATAAAAAAGTAATACAAAATATTTATATTTTAGTTGAATTAAAATAAAAGATATAGAATTATCAAAAAACAAAAAAATAATGGGAAAATGAAAACTAATAATCCAACCTTTTAGCGGTCTTCTTACCATATCCAACCTTTGGGTTATTCATGAATAATCCAACCTTTGCACCTCATTTTCATTCACTGGTCCCTGACCAGTTGATGACCTGCTATTCCAAGCTATTTTCTTATCTTTGCAAATCATTATACCATAAATCTCATCTTTCACAAAGATAATATTTTGCAAAGATAAGAAAATAACCTGGAATAGTAGGTCATTAACTGATCAGGGACCAGTGAATGAAGATGAGGTGCAAAGATTGGATTATTCATGAATAATCAAAAGGTAGGATTATTGAAAGAAGACCGCTAAAAGGTTGGATTATTAGTTTCCATTTTCCCAAAAATAATTAGGAATTGAAAACAAAAGGTAACCAAAAAAGTTAAAATTCCAAAAAGTAGCCAATGTGTAGGCAACTAAGGATGTTTTCTTTTGGACTGTTTTCAGTCCCAGACCAGACCAGACTTAAACAGACCAGACCAGACCAGACTTAAACAGACCAGACCAGACCAGACCAGACCAGACTTGGATAGTTATAAAATACACAGAGACCAGACGTTTACCAGTTCAGACCAGACCAGACCAGACTTAAACAGACCAGACCAGACCAGACCAGACCAGCAAATTTCAGTCCAAAAGAAAACATCCTAAAAGTATGGAGTATTAAAAGTTTAAAAACCCACTAACATTTGGAAGGCTAGAATGATAAAAGCTGAAGTTCTCCAAAAACAAAGCCTCACGCGGACGGTTTACGTCTGATTGAGTTGGCTTTAGTGTTACCAGTTGCAACGGCCACCGTTGAAAGAGCCTTCTCTGCGATGAATATTATCAAGATAGATCTTCGCAATAAGATGAGAGATGACTATCTTATAGATTGCTTGGTGTGCTACATCGAGAGAGATGTTTTTAGAAGCATCGATAATGAAACTATTATGCAACATTCTTAGAATATGAAAACTCGTAGGCTTGATTTACCAAAGTTGCAGCAGTGAACTATTTAATATGTAATTAACTATTCGGTATAATTTAATACATTGTTTTTACCATTTTTATTACATTTAGAGTTTTTATTATAGACTAACTTTAGTGTCTAGTGTGCCCCCGCTCTCACAAATCTCTGGGTCCGCCACTGGTAGTGTGGAACTACAAATATGTTGGATAAAAAGTTTGGTATCAAATCTAATAAATTAACATTGACGCAGATTAGAATCTATCTTATATGTCTATTTATATAATTAGAGAGTCATATATTTCAATATGCAATTATTAGAATTATTAATTTTAGTCATAGTTAATTTCTATTGAGTTATATGATGCAAAATTACACAAAAGTTCATTTACTAGCACTTGTTTTGTCGTCCTGTGTATCAAAGAGCTGATGATGAGGCGACTTGCTATGTGCTATTGTGCTGGTATCAGTTTAATGGTATCAATTTATTCACATTTCAGTTTTTTAAAGTATTTTATTTACATTTCATTAGTAATTCTTTTTTCGTATAATACATTAAAATTAGCATTCTTTCTTTATTATTTTTTGTTACTTAAACGAATACAATTAGTTTAGGTAGTAGTTCGTCTAACATGTATAAAGAAGTAACAATATCATCAGTACTAATAAGTGAAAATTTGATTACCTATTAAAATTACATACAAGATAAGTAGAATAGTTGATTAAAATAAAAACATTTCATGCTTCATGCTTGTATGTCATTTTGCAGGTAATCGGCCAAGTATTCACTTTCATTTAACCAACATCATTTCTAGTTTCTACCATCCGTTATCATCTTTTATTATTATCGGCTTATCAAAACAGTTGATGCAATCCACTACGCTTTTTATTCTATTTTGGTTGTCTTACATTATTTTAAATTGTCCTATAATAATTATTCTATCTCTTTTTTAGAAAGAAATACGGAGCATATGGTTTATATACTTTAACATTATTCTACTTAAACTCTTATACAATGATCACCTTTCAATAACTTTATTACTAATTGTGTCAAACAAAAAGAAAACATTCAATATGAGACGTAAATAGTACCCCTCTGTCCCACTTAAATGTTCTCACGGAGTTTACGACGTTTGACCAGTCATAAAGCTAGCTAACTAAGGATGGCAATGGGGGTGGGGGCCCGTGGGGAACCGCCCCGTGGGGGGTGGGGGTGGGGCGGGTGGTGGGGTGGGGGAGTTATTTTCTCCCCGCTTAAATATGGGGCGGGTGATGGGTTATGCACCCCCGCACCGTCCCCGCTCCGTCCCCCGTAATAATTAATAATAATAATCTCAATAATAATACAAATAATAATAGCAATGTTCTAAAAGACGCTAGGCGCTAATCGGGCGCCAGCGCAGCGCCTAGGCGGCTAGGCGGGCGCCTAATCGGGGACTAGTCGGACACATAAGAATTGCATTTTCATCTATATTTTTACATAAATATGATAAGTAATACTCTGTATTGTATTTTTGTGTGTATAAAATGCATATATACATATACATTAACAAACATGAATGATAGAATTATCACATTTAATCATATGTAGTACAGAGTATATGATAACTAATAATCACTTAACTTCATTATGTTATAAATAAAAATAATGATAAAATATAGGTATATATACAAACATATATAGTTTTATCTTAACTTAGAACTTCATTTCTTTATATCCATGGATAAAGTTAAAGTTCGTATATCGCATAGAAAATTAAAATTTAAAAGTAAAGTAATGTTCGGCGAATCTAGACGGCCTAGATTGGCCGATTAGGTGTTCTAGACGGGCAACTAGGCGCCATAGGAGGCCGATTAATTCACCTAGACGGCAAACCAATTAGTTGGAGCGCCTAGACAAATATCGGGGCGCCCGGCCACCGCCTAGCACCTAGGCGGGGACTAGTCGGGCACCTAGAACGATTTTTAGAACAGAGAATAATAGTAAAACTAATACGAAGTAATTAAAATAGCATGGCAGCCCGGTGGGTATAGTGGTTTCCTATAAAATGGATTGTGCCTAATGGGTCTATCTAATTCTTGTTTAATAACTAAGCTATCTTGTAAAATTGCTTATCAAAATCATAAAGTAAAATGATTTTTTTAGGGATAAAGTAAAATGAATTTGGGAAAGTTATAAAGTGATATTAGCTTAAACGCCCCAGGCACGGTTTGAATGTTTTTTTCCTTTACTGTTACAATGCATTAATTCTTTTCTTTTGAATGTCATCTTTATGATTGTAGTTAGGACTCTTAAAATTTGGTGATCATAGGTCATCCTAAATGCCGTCAAATGACCCTGATTAATTGAATGCAGGGTTTAAGAAAATATTATAGAGCTAATCAATGCTAATTTAGAGTTTGATAAAAATGACTAAATTAAAACGCGTATAATGCGTTCTAGATTTGAAATGGGATGTAAGATTACATTGACACTTAAAAAGTAAAAGTTTTTTGGCCACTAGAAGTGTTGTTTAATTTTTGAAAAATTGTTAGAGTCTAAAATGATGTTAATTTTTGACAAGTACTTCCCCTGTTGGATACCTATGGGTCTAGCGGGTCGAGGTGGGAGTGGGGGCAATTTTTTAGACACGGAGCGGGGGATGGGGGAGTGAACCCCCGCCCCAATCCCGCCCCATTGTCATCCCTAAAGCTAACTGATCTCTGTCATTAATAAGGTTATTTTTGGTAAATAAAATAAGAAATTAGTAACATTCACATTGACCAAAAATCAATGAACGAAAACTTTTCAATGAGACGGTGGTAGTATCATTTACTCCTTCCGTATCACAATAAATGTCTCACTTTTTTTATCGTATTAAAATAAGCGTCTCACCTCAAATTTAGAAAATTAACCCACCACAAAAAACAGTTACAATACAATTTAATAAAGTAAACGGTATTCTTACAATACCACAACTCTTCCACTTTTTCAAAATGTGTACAATAAATAAACCTATAAACTATCCTGAACTATGTGTCTACGTGAAAAGCCTTCATGAAAACTTATTTTAATATGGAGAGAGGATATATTAAGAGCATCTCCATCCATGCTCATCAAATAGTTGTTTTATTAAGTCTTTCTTTTGCTATGTCATCGTCACCTTAACAAAATAAAAGCTTAGCAAGTCTATCACAACCATGATCTCAACTCATTTAGGAGTAGTTTTTTATGTAATTTTTTGTTACTTTGAAGAGGTATTTCAGTCATTCTAAATTAAAAGACATGATTGTATTAAATGTGTTTATTTGAAACTTGAGAATAATCTAAGATTCTATTTGATATCATTTTTTTATTTAAATAATCTTTCAAGAATGTGAATGTCTAACTCCTTCGGCTATCAATTAACAGACAATATCCCCAAATATTAATTAAACAGACACACCCAAATGTTAATTACACACACCCAAATATCAATTAAACACTTGTCAAATTTGAAGATGCAACCAAACGCGCCCTTACCCTCGCAAACTTACACATGATGGAAAAACCGTTTAATTTATAGAGAAGTAATGAAGGTCATTAAAAGCGCTCATTGTCCGACTCAACATTCCTTCCACTTCCCCACTCCCTGTCCCCACACACACACACGGCGCAACCCCTATTTTCTCTCTCCCTCTCTCCGGGCCCCACTACGCTACTTACTTTTTTGTTTTAATTTAAATTTTTCCATCTCCTTTCCTTTTTAACCCACACACATACATTTCTTCTCCAACCAGCAATCCCCTCATACTTGCATCATATCCTCTGTTTTTTCAAATATTTCTCCGACGATGGCCGAAAAGCAAATCCAGTTCCGGCTGCGGCCGGAGCTTCTCACCGACGATGACGTACTGATAAACCCGTATTTTTTTGAAAAACCCGTTGACAGGACTGTTCCGCGCCCGAACCCGGTCCTTTCCTCTGAGTATTCCCATGGCCGGAGCTTCTCCTCCCTCGAGTCTTCCCTGAGTTCCTTCGACAACGAGAGCGACGAGGACGATTTTCTCAGCCGTTTAACCAGTCTCTTAAGACGGGCCTCCATTGAGGAAGCTAACAAGTCAGTGCATGCTCGGAACCCCTTGGAGGTACGGTCAATCTCTGTTATTTTTGCTTTCCATTTCAAATCATCAAATATTCGTTGTTTTGATCTGAGTTTTGTGTTTTTTATGGGCAGAAGAGTTGGGTGATCTCAGGGTCTCCACAGTCCACTCTGCCGCCAGTTGGTAACTGGACGGGTCGGAGCACCGGGTCAAGCAATAGCAGCCCAAATGGACCTTCCCAGGTTTCCTCTCCGACTGCTATACCTCCCAGTGTCGAAAATGACCCATGGGATCTGCTTTTCCGGGAAGCCGCACAGTTAAGTAGGGTGAAATCGACCGCCGGAGAGAGCTATTTCAGTAATAACCGCTCGTTTCCCGATCAATCTCTCATCTCCGGTGCTCACGTTAACCCGGTAAGTCTTATCTCATTTCTGTTTTCCTTCTTTTGTCTTTCCTTCATGTCTAATCTTCTGTTACCTTTTCCCCCGTATAGTTCCATCAAATCAGAGGGTTCGGAATGATGCAGCCCCAGTGCCCTCAAATGTGGGGCCAGAAGGTAATCGACGGTTTTCTAGGCGGAAGACAGCTACCCCAAAATCGAGCCGTACGGGTCGGGTTCGGGTGTGGCCCGGTCGTGGAAAACGGAAAGTGCGCAACAGCAGTGCCTGCACAGACAGCTGCATGGCATTCTCTGCCCCCACAGCAGCAAACCCAGTTCGGCGGGTCCGGTACGGGTGCGGCGTTTGCCGGCGGGTCTCTGGTCGGACTCAAACGAGAGTGCGCCGGCACCGGCGTCTTCATTCCGCGGAGATATGACGCGAATACCAACGCTAAACTTACCGCTGATCCTCGGAAAATCGCTGGTAATTTCTTCTTTATGAACTGATGATTCTCTTTGGGATTTCTTACATCTCCAACTTATGATTGCTCTGATTCATTTCTAGTTTTAGCAATTCTGTCGTGTCATTTGAATCATTACCTTTATTAACTCAACGATTCAAGGCCGAGTTTTCGTTCCATAACTCGCTTTTCAGAAATCTGCAAATATACCCTGTTCGGCAATGGCTGGATTACCAGGATAGTAAAACAAAGTTTGACTGGGCCTTCTTTGGGTGAGGGTTGGGAAAGAGATTTTTCTCACGTCTTTCCAAATTTGCCCTTTTCGTTGCCGTTTTCTCGTCCCCATGTGACTGGACAAGTGTACGCCCAGGCCTTATTCTCGTGCAAGTTTTATCTCTGGTTTTGTGCTGGCAGCAAAATGATGCGTAATCAATAATTTGGATAATCGTGTCCTTCCGTTAATTGCAATTCAAGTTGTTATTATGCCACTAATTATCATTAATGCACGCGTAATGTGGTGATTACTGTTTCATCGTTTTTGATTAATATTAAATTATTAGTAATCCTCCGTATTTAGAACGTGTCAGACGTATAGTCTGCGCCTAGCTAGGTTCACCTAATCCAAACGTAGGCTGCGGAACAGTGAATCGTGCTATCGCCGCCGATATCGTATGAAGATGGACGGATTTTACGGATTTATTTTCAGCACACAAAAATGGATTAATTAACTAAATAAATAATTGGTTATGTAATCGATTAATGGGATTTTAATGTAGTTTTCAATGTTTAATTTATTTTCAGCTAAAGTTGATAATGGTGTGAAGAAGAGCTTGGTTGAAGGCTACAATGGCATTTCTCGACCTCAGTTGCGTTCTTCTTCTAGCAGTATACCCATCTCAGACTACGGTAACTAACTCAAAAATTTTACTTTTACAAAAATTACTCCGCTTTAGAGTAATTTTTCGAGATTTATCTTTAACCCCTTCGAAATTTCGTGAACCCGAACCTAAGAATCTGAAGAGCCCATTTGGTAACCCATTTTTTTTTAGCTTATTAGGCTTATCAGTCAGCTTTTTTATCAAACACGTTACTTTTGATTTCGCGTGTTGAATTTTGTAATAAGCATAAAAATTAAGGACTGAAGTTACTTTTCTGGCTGTATTGGCTGAAATTACTGTAGAGTATCATTTTAGCTATTTTTTCATATAATTATTTATTTAATTTATTAAAAAGAAATATTGTAAATATAATTTTTTCATAAATCACCAAAATCAGTCAATACGGCCAGAACTTCATAAATTTCAGCATTTCAGCAGAATCAGCCAATTCAGTCAATTTTAGTGTTACCGAACGGGCTCTAAATTCCGGATCATTCCTTGAACTGACTTGATTTTCATCGTTCGAATGTGATTTTTGTAATTAATTGGTAATAATATTATACGGAGTACGTATTATCTGCTAAGTATTGATATGCTCAATTAAACAGAATGAGTGCCTCTGGGGTGGTGAAATGACAGAAAAGATTGAATGGACTTTTGATTTTATCTATTAATAATGGAGTTGGACTTTGTTGGTTGGATAAAAATGAGGTGATCTGTTTTAGCTAAAAAGTGATGATTTGGTTTTTTGAATTGAACCGAAGGGTGTCTGTAATTTACCTGCATGGGTAGTGTAAGTTGTGAATGATAGTGTTCTGTGCTTCTTCACAAAGGTTGTAGGCTATTAGCATATTTGAGCTCACAAAAGGTAAAGAATCTTTAGTTAGAACAAAATTCTTTTAAAAAGTTAATGTGAAATTGAAGAAATACTGAATTACCCAACTTATACAGTTTAAATCCTAAAAAGATAATTAAAATAAGTTCATATTCCCTTCCTATGGTAATTAAATGAGTTGAAGAAATTGAACAAATATGCAAGAATACATTCTTATTCAAGATTAGCATATACTTATCAAGGTTATCATACATTACTAAAGAAATCTAAGAGCATCATCATATGACCTCAAATATTAACCCATTTTCCTAAATGGGTAGTAATAATACTCTGTATAATATTATCACAGTAATTTTAAAACACACCGGAATCTTTTGCTCATGTAATTCCATATTCCCTTCCTGTGGCAATTATGTTCTTTAGTGATCTTACATTGTTACGGGAACATGGTAATCCAGCCTTGGCTTCCTGCAATGTACTTAAATAATCTCACAATTTGGTAAACCTAAGAATGTGAATCTCTAGATTTTTAAGTAAAATCATTTTTCCGATGATGATTTATAGAATGCTACCAAATGAGACCTTTACTGGGCTCTAAACCTTTGTGATTCAGTATTTCAGTTTGTAATGTATATTAAGTTTTCAATGAAGATATTTGGTCTACTTAATTTTTTCCAATTGAGTGTGGTTCTAATATAATGGAAATGTTATTGCAGACTTGCTGATAGCAAGGAAGAATGCAGAAATTGTGGCAAAGAGGATGAGGAGTTTGAGCACACCAGAGGTAGCCATCAGCCCAGAATTGAGACTTCCTCCAGAATGGACCTATTGACTTGAATCTGCTTTTATGGTATTAGAAATTATGACTAGCAGTAGGTCCAAGTATTAATGTTATGGTAGAAGAAAGTCTTTGTTTCATTTTCTAGAAAGTGATTGATATTGGAAGTAGGCAGGCAGGGTGGAGGAAATAAATTATACGTAGTATTGCTATTATGATAGTTTTGGGTTGTGAAATAAATGGAGGGTTTTGGATATTGAGATTTAGGACAGGGGTTGTTTTTGTCATGGCTGGGGGGGATTGCAAATCTGCAGAGGAAGGAGGATGAATGTTGTGCAGAATTGCAGATTCCACCCCTGCCCTCCCCATAATAAGAAACAGTGTGATTATTATTCTAATAAGATTTGCTGGCCATCTTTAATCCCTAATATTGTGTAATCATGGTTTCTTGAAAAGTACTACTGTCTTGTGAAATTTGAAGGTTTAAATGATTGTTCTTGAAAACCAAAGCAACTATGTATGTGTAGGAGAGAGATGAAATGGGATGTCTTGAAGTGTTAGGAAATCAAAATGCAGTATGTGTCACTAGGCATTGACTAGGATGGGCTGACCCGGCTCAGTTGACCGGGACCAGGACCTGGCTTGGGACCCTACCCAGATGAAGAAGCAAGCGGGCATTGGGCTGTGATTTTAGTGGACTGGCCCGGCTTGGTTGAGCCCGGTATGGGATTAACGGTCATTGATTCAAAAAAATTGGGTTTTAATTTATTGAGCTGGCTCCTAGCCTGACTTGACCTGTCCCTAATTGAAGCCCAATTGAATAGCTCGACCAGGGGAAATTCTAAATGCAGCCCTCATTTTTCTAAATACAGCCACCATACAATTACGTTTCCAAATTTACCCTTTTAAAGTTGTAGTTATACTGTTTTGAAAGATGCTCCATACCCACCGTACAATTTCTCTTTCACTTCCGTTTTTTTCTTGTTGCATGGAAGGGAAGCCTGATAAAGGAAGATGATAATAATAACTCAAACAATATTGACGCCTGAATCAAAGGCATCCCCGACGATTCAGAGATCCTTGTATTCAACCGCCTCATCACCAACCGCTTCTTCTCCCCTCCGTCTCTCCAATCTCAAGGATAGATCACTGATTGCAACGACTCCGCCTGCCGCCGGCATAACTCCCACTTCAACCACCGCAACAACTCCGACGTTACTCTCCCTTCACCTGCATCACCTTTTAACTCATTTGCATCCGACCAAATCTTCTCCGCATTCCTATCACCTAATTTTGATTGGGGGCGCTTCTCCCCTGCCGCCTCTCATCCAGATCCACCGCATCCCGCATTGAGAAGCTCCAGGAAAGCCTCCGTCTCCTTGATTTTCAGCTATGTCCATAAATGGTTGATTAAATGGACCGATTAGTATACTAAATATTTCCATTGGCTGATTATAATGAGTTATAATACTACGTACAAAGTAATTTCTAATTACTCTGTAACTTTATATCTATACATGTACGTACGTATAGTTAGAAGAGGAGCAGACATCATCATTATTAGTAAACCTTTGCTACATATGCATTGCCCATTGGATGTGCGAGTGATGAGGCTGTGTAACTGTGTTTGGTCACATAATAAGGATATGATGGGAATTAAAAAAAACGTGAGCTGTGTTTAGCAAATGGGGGGTTGTAAATAGAATTACCCCTCGACCAGGTATCGGTACATACTTGGACCGATGGATTTTTAGACCTGGAGCCCGCCCAATCTCGACCTGAAGCCCGGTCCCATCTCAGTCCACCCCTATGTGTTACACACTATGATCTCGGCCGAGAGTGAGCATATTGTTGAATTTTTTGAACTCAGTAAATGTAATAGGAAAAATTGAAATTAATAATCCCAACTATTGACGGTCCGCTGATAATAATCCCAACTATTGATTATTTTTGTATAATCCCAACTATATGGACAGTCCGCCAATAATGGTCCATGACCAAATATTACACCCTCAAAAAGTGAATTTAAAATAGAAATCAAGTTTAAAAATTAAAAGTTGGGATTACTTATAGGGATTACTTGTTATATCTCTCTCCATCCACTTTAGAAACTACAAGAATTTATTTAAAGGGACTATTATTGGCGGAAGGTCTCTAAAGTTGGGATTATTCTGAAATAATCGATAGTTGGGATTATTATAAGCGGACCGACCATACTTGGGATTATTACTATCCATTTTTACAATGTAATATGAGTATGCTTTTAATTGGAATTGATTTTTGTATTTTACTTCACCACACAAGTGCAATCATATAAACTTTTTTAGTTCAAGTATAAACATTCTAAATATCCAATGATGATGGTATAAAAAAGGATGACATCTATCCTTGAGGCCGCCCAGCACCGACCGGAAAGCTAGTTGGGAGTGTAAATTGAGCTTTGATCTCACTCTAATGAAAAGAGAGGACTCCATCCCAAGTCATTATTTGGAGTTGAACCCGGGACCTCTCCCTTGTGACACTCCTTTCCTACCAGATGAGCTATGCCCTCGGGTAAACAATGATGATGGTATAGTTATAGTGGGATGGGGTTCCTTCATTTCCTTGCCTATTTTACTTTTATTTTTATGTGTTAATATTTTGAGATTGTCTTAAAATACCTGCATAATTGAAATAAAACTTATTTATAAAACTACGAATGAAATTATTACTAATATATCATCGTTTTATAAGATAATAAGTAAAGCGACCAAAAAAATCTAAATTACTTCTATAATAACTTAAGAAATAATTACATGAATATAACCAAAATAAAGATGATTTACAAAAATATGACTAATGACTAGAGTAGTCATGATATCATAGTAATTTATGTTCATGTTTTGAGCTTAAGTTACCACAACACCAAATTGTAGTAATGAATAGTCATATATATGCAAATATGTTTTATTTTAGTAATATTCTTGTAAAAACCACTACGTATTTCGGGAAGATTATTATTTTAGTTATAAATACGTAAATTAGTGTTGGACTCGGTTCGGGCCACCCAACCCGGGAACCGGCCCGGTCCGGTACTGTAGGGGCCTGGATCGGCCCGAGAACCAGGTACCGGTTCCGGATCCAGGCCCAGTTTTAGGGTGTAACCGGGGGCGGTCCGGGATAGGTGAAATGCGAACCGGCCCAGCCGATTCCTGGAACGGTTCAGGCCTTTTTTTTATTTTTTATTTTTTTGAGTTTGGGCTGGATTTAGTTGGACTGGGCTGACTATTTCCGATGGGTTTGGGGGTGGGGGAGGGGATGAAATAAATTAGAAAACAAAAAAAAAAGAACTGGAACCAATAAGCAAATGGGCCGATCCCAGGCCTAAAACACAACCATCCAGACCCAGCCGGGCCTAGGCCCGACCCGGTCCCGGGTCCATGACTAACATAAATTATGTTTCTTCCACACAAGCATTTGATTGTTTTGTTTCTTCCACCATTTGCTAATAATTATGTTTAAAACTTGGTAATTTTGATAACAATTCTTGTTCTGTTCATAAAAATTATCATCAACATAATTAATTAAAATTTAGTCATTTGATTATTCTACATGACTACATGTCCTATTCATTTTCACAAGAAATATTATTTGTGTCATTTTTAACCATCAAAACGTGATGAAGCATTATGGTAAAAAAGAATAATTTTATGGCTCAAGTCGGTAAACCGTATTTGTTGGGTAACTTTATAGCAAAAATAGTAGAGATAAGGTCATATGAGCTATGTTATACATTCTTCAATACTTGTCTCTTGCTCCTTAATGGGTTGTTCTTTTTTTGGAAGAGGAAATCCCTATATTGATATGAGGATCGTTACATCAATATCAAAATGACAAACACTGACTACAACATTCACTTTTCAACTATTACTTATAACCCTACGATTAGACATAGAGACGATCACTCCTAAAGGAGTAATACGAATTGCTAATCACCCGACGGGCTTAATGCAACTATTGCTGAACAAATAGATTTGTCCTTCACTGACTATATCAAATCTAGCCGAAACCCCAGTCATCGTAATAAATATAGTACCATGAACTTTAACAAAAAAACAAAACGATAAGAAGGGAGTTCCTTATTAAAACACTAAACCTGAATAAGACAAAATTAAAAAAAATAAACTGATGGATCAGATGATCCACAACGGCGGGAACTCTAGTCTCATAGATCCTCCATGGCGGCGGTTCAGGAGGGGACCATATCATCATCATTTCATCTTCATCCTCCATTGCTCGGATCCTTTTTGGGTTGTTCTTAAATAGTTGTTTTTCTTTTCTTTTTAAGAAAGTTGTTTCAATAAATATACCTATATACTCTCATTATCTTTCATACATATTCTTTTTTCTATCCTACTTTTTCATTTAAACACAATTCACTACACCTTTTACATTACTCCTATTATTTTTCGCTCAAAACTTGTGCCAAAATCTAAAGGGATGAATATTCGAGAACAGTGATTTTCCTTTGAAATTTCTAAATAAGAATTATGGAAACAAATGTGATTTAAGTTTATAAACATATCTTCATAGTTATACAATGTAAATTAGGACATCGTAGTCACTAAAATTATTATTATAATCAATACAGTAAAAACAATCATATTTTCGCCAATTATCTTCAGTTTGGTTATATAGTTCATATTTGTTATAATTTCCAAAAATAAGAACTACAAGGGTCACAAAAACTTTTGAAATTTTGAAGTAGTGACTGAAATAAAAAACCTTGCCTAGTAAAAAGAGCACTTCTTCTATCCCAATGACTTTTTCAATTTTTCCATTTTATTTTTATTCCATTTTTTTGTATTTTCTCATTAAGTTAATTAATTTACTTCTCACCCAGCTTATAATTTTATAATCATCCACAATGTTCAATTGGAGAGTCAAAATATACAAAATATACCCCAACCTTGCCTGGCCTTTATGGTTTTGTGAGCTTTCATTTTTATTTGTCCCATTAATTTATCACTTTTCTTTTTAAATAAAGAATTTATATTTGATGTTAGTTATTTTTGTTTTATACACAAATCTGAATTACACAATTTTTACTTTCATTATTTTACATTTCAAATAAATTTGATAAAATTATAGAGTAAGAAATGAATGCAAAAAAGTATACAGAAATTGGATTCGAAAAGGAGACCGCGAAACGGCAGCGTCAGAGTGAAGAAGGATTAGTGTGGGCGGTTGACGTATGAGTTGGTTTTTGAAAATGGGGCCGATGGTTTGGAGACGGTTCCCCAATTCCCAGGACAGTTTCATCAATGCGTTTTCTTCGGATTATATATGTCCAGGTGGAAGAAAAGTGTGGGCGACGCTTTCGGCCTTCTTCATTTTTTGGGTGTTTCCCATGCTTCTTATCATGATGCTCCCCCCTTTCTTATTTTTCTGTTCTTACATTATTTGAACAACAACCTTTCAACCCAAACTCCAGATCATTAATTTAAATATTTCGTTTTTAAGATGTTTTCTTTGGACTGAAATTTGCTGGTCTGGTCTGATCTGCTCTGGTCTAGTCTGGTAAACGTCTGATCTCATTGTATTTTATAACTACGAAAGTCTGGTCTGGTCTGATCTAATCTGGTCTGGTCTGGGACTGAAAACAGTCCAAAAGAAAACATCCTTAAACATAAGACAATGAAATTGGGAATAGGTTTATGGGAATGTATTTTGATCAGTATATTGCCGAAAAAATGCCGTCGTCTTCTTTGGTTAAGTGATACTCCGTACACTATTACTACCTCTGTCCCGGTTAGGGGTGGACTCGGGCCGGGCGGCCCGGCCCGGTACCCGGTCTTGGAGCCGGTTCGGGCCCGGGCCCCCTAAAACGCGAACCGGCCGGTTCAGGCCTATTTTTTTTTGTGTTTTCAAATTTTTTTTTATTCTACCGTGCTAGGTTGGGTGTTTTAGGGGGGTTTGGGGGGTGGGGGTGAAAGGGGGGGGTCGGGGGTTGATTACAAAAGCAAAAGAAAATAAAAACAATAAGCCCGAACCAGAACCGGCCCAGTTTGGGCCCGGCCCGGTTTGGGCCCGGCCCGGAACCGCCGGCTATCCGGGCCGGTTCCGGTTCCACCTTTCCCAGATAAAAGCCCGTCCGGGTTCTTATCATTACACAATTCAGTGCGTGAAATCAAAATTTGGGTGTTTCGTTAAAAGGTTAGTTAATAAGCTTGATAAGCCGAAAACTAGAGTCACCAAAAGGCCCTTAAATTGAACTCAATTTTCGAAAATTTGACTACTTTTAAATAGCGACAACAATGTAGTTACCATGATCATATATTTGGAAAAACATAATATCCATATATAAAATTTATGTGACTGTGATTTTTTCATGTCATTAAGAGGTCATTTCATGTGTCGTCGTTAAACGTGTCACTGTGCCCGCCAAAATGAAAGGATCGGAATGCTGAAAGAGGGGAGAGTGTGTGTGTGTGACTAACACATTGGAGAGATAAAAAGTGTAGGGATGAGATCTACATACAGAAATCACATATGAGATTGATAAAGAGGGATATATTAAAATAAATAACAGGAACCCTTGTAAATTTACACTCTATTCTTACATAAGAGGAATTAAAGTAGAGATCATCTCAAATATGAAAGGAGGAACTTAATTGTGTGTCTCATGGATTAACTGAAATAGAATTTATGAAGATAAATGTGATTAAAATGTGAATGATCACGCGATAATAAGCATTCAACTGTTAAGTTGAACATATGACACTTCATCCACACACCTCTAGAATAGCGGTAAGACTCCATTCATTGAAGTTTCTTATACAGTGTAAATAATGAGGAATATCAATAAACAAAGTTAGATTAGATATAACCCTAAAAGTCTTATGGTTTCATCATTTGGAGTTTCCACCTAAGAAATGAGTGTTTTTACGATTGTTATTCTTGAGCTATAATTTTATAAATGCATCATAAATCTCGTGTTGAAATCAACCTCAACAATATAGAACCAAAGTGTTTTCCCATACGCCCATACAAAACTTGGTTACAAATATTGTCTCTTTCATATTATTGCATTTATCCAATTAAAAACGAAAAATATACAAGTGACACAAACATTAAAAACAATAAAAGTATTATATTTGTAATATATGAAACAAATAAGAACAAATTGAATTCGAATAAATGTTGTCGATTATGAGCCCGTTTGGTAGCACGAAAATCGGCTGTTTTGGCTGTTTCTGCTGAAATTTATGAAGTTCTGGCTGAAGTGGCTGTTTTGGCTGATTCTAGAAAAAAATATTTTAAAAATATATTTTATTAATAAAATAAAGAAAAATTACATGTAAAAATAGCTAAAATGGTCATCTACAGTAACTTCAGCCAATACAGCCAGAAAAGTAACTCCAACCTTACTTTTTCTGCTTATTACACAATTCAGCACGCGAAAGTAAAAATTATGTGTTTGGTGAAAAAGATGGCTGATAAGTCTGATAAGCCGAAAAAAGAAGTCTCCAAACGGGCTCTATGACTTGAAACAATTTTAGTGAAAATGTTAAAAAATAAAAGGAAAAATAGGAAATGAAGGAATATTTGTTGAATCTTTCTTATCATTCATATTTGGAGTAACACATTAAAGAAAAAGCTTATTGTATATACCGCCCAATTAGTTTAAATATCTAATTTGCCCTTACCATTCTATCCTACCTTGTAAACACAGTAGGTTAAAACAACTCTTCCATTTTTACCTCGTTTGGATGAAAAAAGATTGGTGTACACAAAATTTGTACACAAATTTTATACATTTGTCTGTCCCTCACAGACAAATTGTCTGTCCGGAGATGAGTTGTCTATCACAAATTTTGTATACACCTAGCTCCACCCCATTTGGATTCACCTTTGATAAATGTTCTACTAAATCTTTCATTGAATCGTTTACATGAAATTGATCCTTTTCTTCATGCATAATCTGAGTCCACACCCGTTCTATCGCCATGGATTTTTAGAGAGGTAGAGAGTTATTTCAACCTCTCATTTCCATTGCTCCTCATGTAAGTTGAATACGTACTAATCATCCTTTCTTTAATAGTTGCAACAATATAATGTCATGTTTGCCAACAGTTAACTTTTATTTATTTATTGATGAAAGGTAAACATATATAAACCACCCCAAAAAAATTATATACATCATCTCAGGGGCATATCCCCACCTTACTTAAGCATTACAACCAAAATTTGCTTAAGTGTCCAAATCAAACCAATCTCCAAAACACATGTCTTCAAAAGTCAATCAAAACAGCTAGGTAAAGTCAAAACAAAATGTTCTAAACAATGACTTTTATATGTTCCACAATCAAAATGTTGCAATCATTGTAAATTGGGAGAAGGTACAAATATACCCCTGTACTATGGGTGGGAGAACAAATATACCCTTATTCTATTTTTCGGAACAAATATACCCCCGAAGTATATGTTGAAGTACATATATACCCCTGAACTTTTAAAAAGTGCAAAAATACCCCTTTCGTTCTTATAAAGACGCAAAAATACCCCTAATGACTTTAGATAGATAAAATAAATTTCAAAAAACACCAAAATTAAAATATAAATTCAAAATTTAAAAATAAAGATTTATTATTATGTTAAAATATTAATTCTTTAATTTTAAATTTCAAAATTTTTATTTTGTTGTAAATGAAGCACTTCAAATTCATTAATACTAGTATTACTTTTATTCTTGTTATGAAATTTTGAACACATTGATATATTTTTTTAAGTAACATTCTTTGATTTTGTTTAAACTTAATAAAATTAAATTCACTATTTTGTAATCGTGAACTATTTATCATCATATAAAATATGTAATTTTATAGTACAAAGAATGCAAAAAAATAATTTTTTTTGTATTGGAACACATAAGCTAACACTTTTTTCGAAAAAATCTTAAATATATAGTAATGTTTTGAAATAACATTTTATACTAACAATATTTAAATGTGATTTACAAACAATAAAAGGGAGAATTGGACACAAGTACATTTTTTAATTTTTTATTTTTTAATTTTGAATTTATAATTTATGTTTGGTGTTTTTTTGAAATTTATTTTATCAATTTAAAGTCAATAAGGGTATATTTGCTCCTTTATAAGAATATGAGGGGTATATTTGTACCTTTAAAAAAGTTCAAGGGTATATACGCACTTTCACAAATACTTCAGGGATATATTTGTTCCGAAAAATAGAACATGGGTATATTTGTTCTCACACTCATACTACAGAGGTATATTTGTACCTTTTCCCTTGTAAATTTAAGTAGTTTATTTTTCAATAGAAAGGAGCTTAAAAGCGGGGATAGAGAGTGTTCTAAACACCAACACTGATTGTGGTTATATTTCTGATTTTGTAAAAAAAGTAAAAAAAAAAGAACAAATTCCAAACATCTCCCTATTCTTCTTTCGTTGTTAAGTAAAGCAAGTTTCTTAGGAGTTAGTGATAAATAACTTTTTTGTGTTTATAATTATTTCGATTATTTCAATGGCTGTCTGTACACAGAAATTAAATGACTATATAGAATTAGGTGCTGTTCTGTTCGTCTTATTCTTATTACTTATTGCTTATTCTTATTTTATTCAGATCAGATCAGAAAAAATCAGATCAGATCAGATCAGATCAGAAAGATTCAGATCAGATCAGATCAGAAAGATTCAGATCAGATCAGAAAGATTCAGATCAGATCAGACCAGATTAGAAACATTCAGATCAGATCAGAAACATTCAGATCAGATCAGATCAGAAAAGTTCAAACATGATTTATCACTTTTATTATTATATTAATTATTATTATTAATATTGTTATTACAATTATGATTATTATTATATAATTAATAATAATAATAATAATAATATGATGACAAAAATAAGATATTGATAATAGTTATAATATTTTAATATAATAATAGTAATATAAATGTAATTATTAAGAAGACTATTATTATCATCATCATCATCATCATCATCATCATCATCATCATCATCATCATCATCATCATCATCATCATCATCATCATCATCATCATCATCATCATCATCATCATCATCATCATCATCATCATCATCATCATCATCATCATCATCATCATCATCATCATCATCATCATCATCATCATCATCATCATCGTCATCGTCATCATCATCATCATCATCATCATCATCATCATCATCATCATCATCATCATCATCATCATCATCATCATCATCATCATCATCATCATCATCATCATCATCATCATTATTATTATTACAATATAATAATAATATGATTAATGTTAGTATAATATTATATTATAATTATATGTAATTATAATTATAATTACAATTATAATTCTTATAATTATAAGTATAATCAATTGTATTTATTATAATTATATCTATAAATATTTATAATTATAATTGTAATTAATTATAATTATAATAATTATAATTATAATTACAATCATAATTATAATTATGACTATAATTATAATTATAATTTAATATTATAATAATATAATACTAATTATAATATTAATATTCATATTATTATTATTATTATATTATTGTAATAATAATATGAATATAATAATATCATTATTATAATATTAATTGTATTTATATTACTATTATTATATTATAATATTATAATTAATTTTAATATAATTATAATTATTTTTAATTATAATTATAATAATTATAATTATACTTATAATTAATTATAATTATAATAATTATAATTATACTTATAATTATAATTTATGATTATAATTATTAATGTTATTATTATTATTATTATTACTATTGTAATTATTTTACAGAGTAATTATAATAATATTGATAACTATAGTTACAATTATAGAGATAAATATTGTAATTATAATTACAATTATAATTATATAAGTAATTATAATTAAAAATATAATTACAATTATAATTATATCTATATTTATAATTAGTGTAATAAGTATAAATTTTTTCATTTTAAATTTAATTTTAATTATTATTATTATTATTATTATTATTATTATTTTTATAGTTACGATTATAATTATAATTTTATTTAAATTATATTTGTAATTGCAATTATAATAATTATGATTATAATTATAATTATAGAAATATTCAAATCAGATCAGATCAGAAAGATTCAGATCAGATCAGAAGGATTCAGATCAGATCAGAAACATTCAGACCAGATCAGACCAGATCAGAAATATTCAGATCAGATCAGAAAGATTCAGATCAGATCATATCAGAAAGATTCAGATCAGATCAGATCAGAAAGATTCAGATCAGATCAGATCAGAAAAATTCAGATCAGATCAGATCAGATCAGAAAGATTCAGATCAGATCAGATCAGATCAGAAAAATTCAGATCAGATCAGAACTTAAAAAATTCAGATCAGAAACATTCATATCAGGCAAAGAGAACAGCTTCTTAGTCTAAACTAGTATGGTACCCGTGCACTCGCACGGGTAACATTAATTTTTTGGTGAAAGTAATAAAATAAAAATTCATGGAAAGTTATTTCACAAAAAAAACTAAGGAAAGTGACGATATTAATATTCACAATATTTGCAATTCATATATTCATTGTATTAATAACGTTGTGTGGCCAAAAGACAAACATAATAATGTGCAAATGATGTAAAAACTTCATTTGCAGCAGCAATAATACAACGCTAATATTGATGATGTAAAAGTTCATCTGCATGTAGCCGTTGCAAAATTGGCAGCACCATCATTGTCCCTAATCCAAAAATGAACCATATTACACCTACAAAAATTAAAATGAATTAATTTATCTAAATGAGAAAACATAAATAAAAGACAGATAAATATGAGAGATTAATGATGTCATTTCATAGGTACAGAAAATTTGATGAACAGATGAACTATATCCCAAAAGTTGGAAAGAAATTATTAAATTATTTGAATAAGCCAATCAACTTTTCAAAGGGAAAGAGAACGGAACATTTTATATTTTAAAGTTAAGATATATTAAAGGAATTTTTGTATATTAGTTCATGTGAAATATAAAAAAATAAAGTTAATGTATGAATTAATCATGTCAGTAATGTTTTTACAATAGAGGGACTGATGAGTTGATGGGGATCAAGGTTTGCAAACATAGCAAGCAAAATAGACTGCCTTGTCCTGCACACGGGTAGAAAAAGTATTATTAATGATAAGAAGTATGACACTGATAGATATTCTAGAAATAGTAAATAATAGATTATTTTTCAATACTATGTATCTCACATACGATAGTATAATTTACAAACTTGTATATTCTTCACCTTGGGCATACCGCTATGTCATTAGACAAAAAAGCAATATATATATATATATATATATATATATATATATATATATATATATATAATCCCATAAAATGCAAAATATCCTCTGCACACTCTCTGCATCGATTAAAGTAATACATGGGTTAGAGATTTATTTTGTACTTGTATTTTTCAAATGATAGTAAAGATTGTATTGCATACCAAATATTCTGGAAAACCTCCTTAAAGACAACGTTGATTGTTGTGTTCATAGGATTTTTGTCCTTGTCATGTATCAAAATCTTTAGGCCTTGCTTGCTTTGGACTCTAGAAAACGCCACATATAATTGTCCGTGACTAAACACAGGTTTAGGTAAATATAATCCAACATTTCCTAGCGATTGACCCTGAGATTTATTTATGGTCATAGCATATGAAACAATCACCGGAAATTGTCTTCTTATAAGCTTGTGATGGAGACAAAGACATCCGAGGGATGTAGTACATATTTCCAACATTTTTTCCGGACATGATCTTTGCCTCAATGACATGATTAGCCAACCTTGTGACAATAAATCTAGTCCCATTACACAACCCTTGAGATTGGTCTAAGTTTCTGAGCAACATTATTAAAGCACCAATTTTCAATGTGATTTTGTGATTAGGCAGCCCTGATGTTGCTAAGGTGTTTAAGAATTCTGGAGTAAGTGACTCAAATGCTGAACTTTCAATTGAATCTGTAGTGTCCACTGAATCTGCACTTAGATACTCCTTCTCATCACCTGGAATCATCGAAAGAACATAATCATTGATTTCATCCACAGTTTCAATGGTAGATGCCAAAATTGCTCTGTTTTTCAAGAAGTCTTCATCTGTGTATTGATTCACCAAATTAGGATAAGTGCTTTGCACTATTGCATCAATGGGGTCATTGAAATCAGTGATAAAAAACTCTTCAGGAATTTCTATCGTTGCATAACCATCATTGGGCTCAGCCACTTTTCCATCTCCAACACGAAGCAGCCAATCCGAGAATTCTTTGAGATCTTCTGCATTTGTGGTATTAAGACTATTGTGCAGGCGCATGTTTTTGGTGAGTTTCAATACCCGACAGTAATCCCAGATGTAAGAGGCATTGATGGTAGAATTGATAATATCAGAGCGACTGCCTTGTGGGATGACAGGTAGTATCTGTCTGAAATCTCCACCAAAGACTACTACTTTTCCGCCAAAAGGAGTAATTTCATCATGAGAACAGTTCATAATGTCTCTGAGGCTTTTGTCTAATGCTTCATAGCAAAATTTGTTTGTCATTGGAGCTTCATCCCATATTATGAGTTTGGTAACCCTTATTAGCTCAGCCAGTTCACTACCTTGATGAATATTGCATGTAGAATTTTGCAATGTAGGAACAGGGATAGCAAACTTTGAGTGGGCAGTCCGTCCTCCCGGTAGTAGCAGAGATGCTATGCCACTTGATGCTACTGTTAAAACAATATGGCCTTGTGAACGTAGGGCTGATGCCAATGTTTTCCACATAAAAGTCTTGCCGGTTCCACCATATCCGTATAGGAAAAAAATGCCGCCATGTTGTTCGGTCACTGCTTTCATTATAATATCAAAGATTTTCTTTTGCTCATCTGTATGATGAAAATAAAACAATAACAATGAAAACCACATTAGAGTTAGCAGTTTTTTATTAAAATAGTATGATCACCTGTAAGGGATCCAAACAAACTTATGAATTCTTCATGTAAGAGATTGCGATCATAATCACGTTCGGCATATATTAGTCTATTCCCCAACTGATTTGTCACACTCCCTTTTGGGTAAGGCATTGATGGATAATCCTTGAGACTTTTCCTGTTTGCTTGCAATAAGCGCTCAATATGCAAGAGGGCTAAATTTTGCAATTCCGTATCAGTAAGTTGCAAGTCTGAAAATAAGAACACATTTGATATAATATAAGGGGTTTTGTAGTTATGCACATAATTGATATACATTGATAGAAAGATAAGGAGATAAACATTTACCTTGGATCCCAGAAACCTTTCTTTGTTCATAGAGAATGCCATCAATTAACCATTGCCATGTTTTTTCCCATACATGTACTGGTCTATTAATGCTACAGGAGATGAGCATTGTCACAAATAGTATTCTCAGGAAATGACCTGATCCCCAATTGTTAGCCTCTTTAATTGCTTCAATGTACTCCTTATCATCATCAAGAAACCCCATTGCAAAACATGCTTCTCGAAAACTTGGATATAGTGTACCACCAATTGTTCTAATATCTTCATAGGTACACGGGCCTTTAGCTACTGAAAGCATCATTCTTAGATAATACAACTCACCACTGGTTGGAGGAACCCAATTGAGTCTTCCAATAATGCTACCTTGTTTCCTTGGTTTCCAACTTCTTTCACCGGGGACATACACAAATTTTGTCACAAACTGTGCATAAGTAAGATTACTACTGTCTGGATACTTTTTGTTTGCTTCCAACCATGATGTAAACATGGATTCCTTAACACTTTTCTTTGAAAGCAAATCATTGATATTAGCATCATCACTAAAATAAATGGATTGCTCATTAGGAAGATGAAAATATAATCTCTCTACAGCTGGTGTCCTCCCATGGATGGAAAATGAAAAGATTCTCCAAATAGCTTCACATGGTGAGATATATCTGCAATCAAGATACTGTTTTATTTCATCAATTTCATGAATTTGAGATCCATCATCATTTTGAGAGGGCACAACAGCAGCTGTGATGCGATCATATCCTTTATTGATGTACTTAAATAAGTACTTGATTGAAGTACTCTGGTTACACCATTCAACATTAAGATGTGCCTGGTATTTCAACAAAAGCTTTGGACTGTACGGGACAACATGACGATTATCAAGGAGCGTGTCATTTTTTTCAATTTCTCTTCCATTTTTTCTTCTCCTGTAAAGTGGATAACCGTCTTGGTCCACCGTTGTTGAGGCTTGAAACTGTTTTGGATAAAACCTGGAACATTTCCCATCTTTCATACATGGTGATGTTTTGTTAGCTGAGCCACATGGACCATGCATCATGTGAGCTTTGACACAATCATATAAAAGCTTTTCCTCGTGCTGATTTGGTATTTCGGCTGAAATTATCTTGTCAATATCTTCACCGCTTGGATGCTTGCTTGAAGGGTGTAAGAATAACAAAATATGTGCATGTGGCAAACCTCTCTTTTGAAATTCAATAAGTAGAAATTAGTAACTTGTCTGAAATTATCTTGTCAACGTTTTCACCAAACACGTAACTTTTGCTTTCGCGCGCTGAATTGTGTAATAAGTAGAAAAAGTAAGGTTGAAGTTACTTTTCTGGCTGAATTTACTGTAGATGACCATTTTAGCTATTTTTACATATAATTTTTTCTTTATTTTATTAATAAAAGATATTTTAAAAATATGTGTGTTTTTCCTTAAATCTGCAGAATCAGCCACTTCAGTCAGAACTTCATAAATTTTAGCAGAATCAGCCAAAACAGCCGATTTTTGTGCTACCAAACGGGCACATAGTCTGTATTACACCGAATGTATTTGTAAAATTCCATTAACTCAATTCAAGTTGCTAAATGTGCAAGATTTGTTTAATATAAATAATCCGCATGAAATATGATACCCCTCCGTATTTTAATGTATGTTAGCTGAGAATAAAGGGTAATGAGAATAGTATAAAAATAGGAGGAGAGAAGGTGAAAAAGTAGGAAAGAGGGATAAAAAGTAAAAAAAAAAAGTAAGGGTAATTGAGTATTTTTAAAGGAAAAACTTACCAAAAAAGAAAGTGTATGAAACTTTTAAATACATTACAAAATGGAAAGTGTATGTAACTTTAAAATATGGAGGGAATATTATACGTAGTATATGGTAGATAAAAAGTATTGAAGGTAGACAAAAAGGAATACTACTATGTTCGACTTAGGTTAAGCCTCTGATTAAAAAAGACTACCTCTATTCCCATAAGATTGGGATAAAAGAGTTTCGTGTGATTTCTAATAATAGTTGAGTTATATGATTGATAATAAATTGATAAAGTTGGAATAAAGTAAAAATAAATAGGGAAAATGGAAATTAATAATCCAACCTTTTAGCGGTCTTCTTTTAATAATCCCACCTTTTGATTATTCATGAATAATTCAACCTTTGTACCACATCTTCATTCACTGGTCCTTGACCGGTTGATGACCTGCTATTCCAAGCTATTTTCTTATCTTTGCAAATCATTATACCATAAATTTCATCTTTCACAAAGATAATATTTTGCAAAGATAAGAAAATAGCTTGGAATAGCAGGTCATCAACCGATCGGGGACCAGTGAATGAAGATGAGGTGCAAAGGTTGGATTATTCATGAATAACCAAAAAGTTGGATTATTGTAAGAAAACCGCTAAAAGGTTGGATTATTAGTTTCCATTTTCCCAAATAAATAAGAGTTTCTTGAATATTACGTAGTGATAGTAGTAAATGTGATATGAGACAAATTTAGTGGAATAAAAAATATAGATTTAGCTATGTTGGAATTAAAATAATATCGAATCTCGATCTACCTAATCTGAGATATAGTAACAAAACTTGTCCATCTACAAAATAGATGTTATCCTAAGGGCATGTTTGAGATTACTTATAATTCGAAAAAGTGAATTTTTAAGTGGACTTTTGAAAAATGCATAATAATAAAAGTTAGCAATATTACTAAAAAAAAGTTAGTAATGATTGGAAAAAACACTTTTAAAAAAGTAAAAGTTGATGGTATTTTTTAAAAGAGATATTACCCGAAATAGGACTAAGGGCTTGTTTGCAACCAATTAAAAAAAGTGATTTTGGCTTTTTTTTTAAGAAAAAAGCACTTATTTTTCCAAACACTACCAACTTTTACTTCCTCGATTTTCGTGTAGAATCTACTTTTTACTTTTTCTATTACACAAAAAGCACTTATTTTACCAAACACTACCAACTTTTACTACTAATCACTTTTTCCCCAAAAGTGCTTTTATTTAAGCACAAGTGGTTGCAAACAGAGCCTAAAAAGTTTGAAAAAATCCAAAATAAGACTGTCATGTTTTTATTCCCAAAATAGGAGTAACTACTGTCATGTTTTGGCAGTACCAGACTTTAAACATGGCAGTATTTTCCAAACATGACAGTAATTATTCCTAATTTGAGAATAAAAAACTTGTCAGTCCTATTTTGGAATTTTCAAACTGTTTTAGTCCTATTTCGGGAACTTTCCCTTATTTAAATAAGTGATTTTGGGTAATAGAACAAATGAAAAAATAGTTTAAAACACTTGTTCGTTCCCATCAATTAGCTTTTAAATGATTTTCCTAAAGCTTAAGGTGTCATTTTCAAACATTCATTTCAGTTTTTTTCTAGCCAAAGGCTAAAAAGTGATTTTTATAAAATTATAATATGAAAAGAAGTGCGTATTAGTTTATTTATAAAAATTATATAGATAAATTGAAAGATGACATAGAAAATGAATAGATTTTGTAGAGAAACTTGGTAATGAAAATGTGTGTAGCACAATTGTGTAGTGACTACAATCAGATAAATTTTTTTAGAAGAAGTTGAAACATTGTCGTACAATAGTATGATAATATCATACCCATTAACATCATATAATTAATGTTTGGAAAATATTGAGATGGAATCAGTACTTTCCAAATGATAATGTGTTTTCAAAATGGTAGACTTCTAAGGTAGACACATATTAGACATACAACTTCATGAAAGAGTGTTCACCGTTAAAGCCAAAAAAAGTGACACTTTCAGCCTAATTTACATACCTAGACAGCAAGTGTTCAACATTTGTCTAGAAGCAAAAATAGATCATGTATCATTGTTCAGTTGTTCAAAATAAGTTGCTCTCGTAGCTTTCATTTAGTTTTGACATGCTTGGACACTTTTGTAGCAGATAGTTGAGGTGGAGTAGATTCTTGAGGTGCAATATCATCAAGGGCATCACATGACAACTTTTCAGGAGACAAAGATTCAACCAACTCTGGATCATAATCACCTGATGCAGACATACATGGCTGGATATATTCACAAAGCAAAATAAAAATTTCATCATTGTTAAATCAAATAAGATGAAAATAATTTTAAATTTTATGCTTCTGTTTTAGCTTACAGTGTCATCTAAATCATTCTCTTTTTTTATTGAAGAGATAGACTTCCTCTTGAGGCTCGTTTGACATTCCTAAACAACCACATAATGTAAGCAATCAGTTAAAAGTGTTATTGAGTTGGAATATAATGGTTACTTACAGCATTTATTTTTCAGATAAATAGCTCTCCACATTTAAAGTTATATGTGTATACCTGTTGATCTGGAAATTTCTTCAATATAGAGTCAATAATGTTTGCATCTTCAGAAACCTGATTGACAGAAGCCCGCCTATAGTTTGGTTGGACTTTTATCTTGAAAGCTAACGTCTTACCTAAAACAACATCAATGTCTTCAGGAAAAGCTTTATCATCCTCATCCTCCTAAAAATGTAAATAAGGCTAATTAATAATGTATTCATTTCTAAAAGGCATAAAAAATATTGTAAAGCAATTAATATAGCATAAATACATCTTGCAACTGCTTTTTAAGCTGAGAAGCAGTTTTGTTGATCAACTGGAAGCATTCTCGATCCCACAGTATAAACTTAGCACTATCACCGTTTTGAGATACTTTGACCTCCAACCTAAACCTGTGCAATAAATATGTCACATAATTAATGATAATTTACCAATTCTTGAATAATTAAAAGCAATGATATTTATTACCTTGGATATGTTCGGGAGTCTTTATTGGGACAAAGTCCACATTGCAAGGTGGTTGCATCTACTTTTTTGTCACACTTGGAGCAAGCTTCGTAACTCCACTCATTTGCAAACAATTTTTCAATTTTTGCAACAGTTACACAAAAGCAATCCTGAAGTTAATATGGTGAGAGTAGTTCAATTTAAAAAATAAATCGAAAAATTGTTTTCACTTTAGCCTGAATAGATTAAAAGCACAACCAAGTTTGAATCAGGGTACCTTTTTCAGCTCATTGATTTGGCAAATTGTTTTCACTTCAGCATTGTAGAAGAAATTATCTTCCGAAGCACTTTGAGACCGAGAAGATTGTTGACTCAGTATTTGGTTGCTAGATGCATCATGATTTACATTGATCAACGCCATCCTATAGCCAAAGTTTAATGTGTTCGATGATTAGAACATAATTTGTTTATAACCTAATTAGTACAGTGAAGAATTAATAATAAATAATTATTTTTACATGCCCAGCTAAGTTTCGATAATATATTTTCCAAATCTCAGTATACAGCCCAATACCCTAGTTAAAACAAATGTGTTTGACCTTAGTTTTATATAGAGTGTAAAACAATTTTAAAATGGAGCATATATACCTTTCTTTAAACTGTTGGATCTCAGGTAAGTTGTCATTGATAAGCAGCTTAGATCCATACATGGAATTTTGGATGCTTATTGGATATTCTCCTAGGAAGATATTGAAGTTCAGAAATTGATGAATACGCAATGCAAAATCGAAATGATATCAGCCTATCAAATAAAAAGCAAAAGTTGTAGTTGTGTTTGAACCTTTCGTATCCTTTATCTTTGCAAGTGTGAGCAATATAAAGATAGAGGCACCTTTTTCTTTGTCTATAACGTTGCACAATTGAGTGCAATAGTCTCCCCATAGTGTCCAAGTCATTCTCGTGCTCCTACATTAATAGAAGAGAATAAGGCTAAGTACTTGACATAATATGAATTATCCATTTGATCAGTATGAAGAGCATGATTTATCTTTTCATTTGACCTTTCGTCTATCACGCTGACCGCCAACTTCTTTGGGCGACCATGGCGGTCATCTTTAACAATACGCACATATTGACCAATGACATCTGAATGTAAAAAAAAGTAATTAGAATGATGAGATTTAAAGCAATCACAAATGACACAAAACATAATAAAAGTATTACCAACTAACAGATCATCAGAAGCACGTCCCTCAAGAATATCTTCAAATTCAGTGAAATGGAAGATATATCGTGGAATTTCAGGGAGGTCGTGTTCTTTTGCAATTGTTCCTTTTAGGAAAACCAACTTAAAAGGATGTTTTGAGATCTTATATTGTCCATTATTAGTTTCAACTTGAAAGTTCTGGACAATATATGACAGTCCCTCCTTCAGTTGAGCTTTCCATTTGGGCACATCGAAATTCTTCACAGTAGCTTGGATCTTGTCTCCCTGAGTGGCAAAGCAAGAAAATGTTGAAACTATATTTTTGAAAAGAGTAGAAACTTATATAAAAGTATGTTTAGAGTAAAGATCACCATAAATATATTGCATACTAATTGTTAAATATAGTTTAATCATTACCTTTGTATCCACAAAAATCATTTCAAGGAATGCTGTTTGTGGATTCCCTTGTACTTGCCAAAGATTTGTGATTTTGATGGCGAGCTTCCAAGTCTCTTTAGTGTCATTGATCTCTTCAATTAAACTTACTTTACGTGACATTTTCACTGTACAGAAAGACGATAAAAAGTGTTAAGGTTGGAAAATATTTTCTCGTTTGAAGTCCTGATAATTTATCCTCTTAGTTTGAAGTCCTGATAATTTATACTCTGTACTTGAATCGTACATGCTGAAATGGGAATGCGAGAGTTAAAGGCAATGAAGGATGAAAGAAGTATAGCCTAGAAAAAGGCTAAAAACCAACAATGGCTTACTGATAGTCCGTTGGCAACAAATATGGATTAAGGCAGGGACAAAAACCAATTGTATACACCCTGCGTTTGTTAAGAGATAAACCCTCTAAAATAAAGCTAGAAAAAGGATTAAGACAGGATAAAAACCAATTTTTTAGAGTCTCTTTTGCTGAGCCAAACCCTAATAAAAGCTGAATTAAAAAAATACTTCTATTACTACAAAAACGTAGAAGGTTAAAATAATATGATCCATGGAGACAAAAATGTCTACGTTCATTGATTCTTCACTACAAAGATGTAATAAGAGGGTAAAGCATTTGTAAAGTTGAAATACGAAACAAAAAATTCGAACCAAAAAATGAAAAAACATATCAGCACATAGATAAGGAGGTGTTGTCAAACTTTAAAGGTAGAACCGTAGAATGCAATGGTAGAAAGTGAAGATGAAAACTAACCTTAGTTCGTACTCTGTAAAATGTAGAGCTCGATGAAGTGAATGAGTTTAGGAGAAGGGTGGGTAAGTGGGTTAGGTTATACGCAGTATGCAGCAAGAAATAATGCAGTGTGGGTAATAATTACAAAAGAAATCTTGTGGTGTAGTTGTGTTGAAAAGACATTAGAATAGTGTTAGAAGAGTAGGGTGGCTAGAATAGAGGTACAGGGTATGAATTTTTAAATTTTAAATTGAAACCGAGAAATGGAAAAGACGTGGGAAAAGGTAGAATAGTGAGGAAGAGAGTATTTATTGAGTGGGAAAAGCTGAAAAAACGATAGAGTAAAGAAAAAAGCAGAATAGTTTGTTGGTGAGCGGGAAAAGATAAAACATTGGAATGGAGAAGAGGACACGTGTCCTAGATGAACCCAGTTTTCTTAATAGTAATAGAAGATAGATAGATAGATAGAATTGTTAGGTGGATGAAGTAAAATGTTCTGGGCCTGTTATGCACTGCTTTTGGGCCTTACTTACACGCCGTTTCATGGGTTTCCAACGGAAATGTAGAAAGAGCCAGAACTCTGTAGAGAAGAAGGACCTCGAACATGGAAGAATACACCATAACTTTCCTGTCCGATCGATCGCGTTCTCCGATCCTTCTGTTCCGCACTATAAATCGTCAATCTCCGCAATCTGCATTTCACATCCATAACACGAATACCCAATCAAGCCTGCGATTTCTTCTGATTGTTAAAGCTTTCATCCAAAATCATCTGAAATGTCTATAATCCCGAGTTTCTTCGAGGGTCGCCGGAGCAACGTCTTCGATCCATTCTCCATGGATTTATGGGACCCGTTCTTCTCCAACACGTTAGCGAACTTCACCGGCGGGGATACCGCACGAGAGACATCCGCCTTCGCCAACGCTCGAATCGACTGGAAGGAGACGCCGGAGGCTCACATCTTCAAGGCCGACGTCCCCGGGCTGAAGAAGGAGGAGGTGAAGGTGGAGGTCGAGGAAGGGAAGGTGCTCCAGATCAGCGGCGAGAGGAGCAAGGAGAAGGAAGAGAAGAACGACACGTGGCACCGCGTGGAGAGGAGCAGCGGGAAGTTTCTGAGGAGGTTCAGGCTGCCGGAGAATGCGAAGGTCGATCAGGTGAAAGCGGCGATGGAGAACGGTGTTCTTACTATCACTGTGCCCAAGGTTGAAGAGAAGAAGGCTGAAGTGAAGAATGTTCAGATCTCTGGCTGAGAAAACAGAACCTCT
The DNA here is from genome assembly GCA_945859915.1 of Cuscuta epithymum. NCBI lineage: Eukaryota > Viridiplantae > Streptophyta > Magnoliopsida > Solanales > Convolvulaceae > Cuscuta > Cuscuta epithymum. The sequence goes on along the minus strand of CAMAPF010000067.1, from coordinate 339,251 downwards.
ATGTATTACCTCTATTATCAATTTGGTGTTCGCTGTGGTGCAGTTAATTGAATAAGTGTGTTGTTGAATTTGTGTCATCGTCTTCCTTTGTCCTGCACACCACATCAAGCTTTGAGCTATGGCGATCCTTTTGTAATTTTTTATCCGTATAAATTGTCTGCGTTTTCTTAAATTTCAAATTTTTGAATACTCCGTATCATTTATGGATTATTGTTATACTCCGTATTTCAGTGGCTTTCTAATCGATTTTCATCACATTTGCTCCTATCTTTTACTATCCTCCGTCTCTTTTTAATCGCAACATGTTGAATTTTATACTATTCACATATACTACTTTGACTACATTTTATATTATTATTTTATGAAAATTATTTTTTTAGAAGAATATTGTTCAATTCATCTCATTACAAATTTTCAAAATCTAATTTTTAAATATTTTTTACTAATAGAGATTAAGATATAATTACGGTCAAATACATGCGTTGGCAAGTGTGAAATGTTGACCGTTGCAACTAAAAAAGAACGGAGGAAGTAACTCACAGAAGAATTACTAATCCTTGGTGATTCACTGATTTGGGAATGATTTGGAAAATGAGATAGGACAACTTAGGTTTGGCTAGTCTTACCTTTTTTTGGATCCAGAGCCTCTACCTTACTTTAGAGTAAGGTAGAGTGCCTTGCTTCCTCTCGGTCGTCCGATCGACAATTCAACGGTTGGAGATCTTGGGCTCCACTTTTTCGTCAATCTCGAGGCCGTGTTGGCCGCTCCCCTCCCGTCCGATGCGCAAGGCACTCTCCTAGTCGGGTAGAGATCCCAATCCCGTTTAAACTAGCTGGATCGGTCAAAAAAAAAAGGGATAAGGGTCAGATAGGGTCTCGAACTCGAAAAAAAATGTCAAATAAGGTCATATTTAGGATGCTCTGTCCGGCCGACGCCATTTGGGGTGGTTCCCGATGGAATTTTTTGATGAATTTTTTTGAGCATCTTCCTCATTAAGTCTAGTTTACTCATACCAAATTTCACCTAAAAATGCAACCGGGAAGGTAGTCAAATGATTTTCCGAAATGTACGGGGTTGTTTAACTTCGCAATTATCTTCAAAAAATTATTTGACTACCTTCCCGTTTGAATTTTTAGCTGAAATTTGGTATGGGTAAACTAGACTTAATGAGGAAGATGCTCAAAAAAATTCATCAAAAAATGGCATCTGGAACCGCCCCAAATGGCGTCGGCCGGACAGAGCATCCTAAATATGACCTTATTTGACATTTTTTTTCGAGTTCGAGGCCCTATCTGACCCTTATCCCAAAAAAAATGGACCATGAATTCGATAATTAGTTGAGTTCAATTAATGAATTATCTAAAGACATAAAGAAGAGTTGTGCTATAGATACCTATTCATTTTTACCTCACACTTTGAACACACTAGGTCATATTTAATGCACGGATAAAAATAAGGTACCTATAACATTTTTTATACCTAAAAGAGAATAAGATAATAATCACAATATATAAGATTAAATCTAAAGACATAAAGAAGAGTTGTGCTATAGATACCATTTTGGGTATTCATTTTTACCTCACACTTTGAACGAGGTCATATTTAATGCTCCTCTTAAATGTATTGTCCCATTTAAACCATACAATACTACAATAGGGATAAAAATAAGGTACCTATAACATTTTCGATACTTAAAATAATTTTCGATACTTAAAATAGAATAAGATAATAATCACAATATACGTAGTATAAGATTAAATTAAATGGATTACTAGACGTATTTTCTATGAATGGAGTAAACAATGTAAATCGGGTAAGCGACTACGGGTTCCAATGAATACTAAAAAGGGCTCTCTAATGCTTTTGGAGATCTCGTTTCTAAATGCCAAATTGAAGCTCCATTATATGCATACAAATAAAATCACGCATAATAATAAACACATACTACGTATAATTTAACAAAATTAATTGTGATCAAATTTAACAAAATTAATTGTGATCAAGTTTTCATATAGAAAAACACGATTTAAAATAACTACATACTACTTCCGTCCCTTAAAACATTCCAAGTTTGACCAGCACGGAGAATAATAAAGTAAAAACTGTATAGTTGAGGTTTGTGCTTTCCAAGTTTGACCGGCACGGAGAATAATAAAGTAAAAACTGTATAGTTGAGGTTTGTGTAGAGGAGAGAAATAACAGCAACCACAAAATTTTGATTAAAAGGGAAAGTGACAAAGTTTTTTGGTACGTCCCAAAAAGGAAAAATGACAAAGTTTTAAAGGACGGAGGCAGTATTATTATATGGAGTACGGATTATAATTTAACAAAATTAATTGAGGCCCCATTTTTTAATGACCATGCCAAAAAATTGGGCTTCCATCTTTGAGGGCCGGTTAAACTTTCCGCCCTTTCACTTGCCGAATTCTAAAGATCAAAATAATGACACGTAGATCTTTGTGGTAATTACCCGTTTAGACCTCTTTTATATACCACATACTCCCTCCGATTCAAAAATAAGTTCCACATTTGACTTCACACATATTAAGAAAAGAATTTTGACTTTGTTGTGGAGTGCATTGTTTGGCACCGTTTGGACATTGTTTGACACTGTTTGACATTGTTTGGAACTGTTTTGATGTAGATAATTTGCCAAATAAGGAAAGGTTTGAAAGTGGAACTTAATTTTGGAATTGTCCGAAAAAGAAAGGTGGAACTTGTTTTTGAATCGGAGGGAGTATCATTTAGGTCTCTTTGACTTTCTCTTTTCATTTATAAACTTTTAAGTTTTCAATTTTGGTTTTTTATTTCACTTTTGAATCAGTTTTGCCAACCGCCTCTCGCATACTTCCTTCTCACTTTTGAATAAGTATTGCCTTTTATCTTCATCAACAACGCGACTTGGGGATGGAAGCTCCCGACAGGAGAATTCATTCTAATCAGTGGCAATCCATCTATGGAGTCCTAAACATCGCGACAAGATACTCCCTGTGCGCATTCCAGCTTTCAATCATCCGCATGACCGACATTTCGTCTGGCACCGTCCAGCGCTGCGACCTTCCCGCGAATGGTGGTTGCCCTTTAGGTAATGATGAAAGCTTCCACCATATACTGAAATCAGATTGGGTTGGTATTAAATTTAGTTATTGTTAAATTGGATTTGGCCTCTTAAGAGTGTATTTTTAGATGGCTTGGAACCTAGCACTAAATATTTTAGATGCCCCCAATCTCTTTTGAATTGAAAAGAAGCAATCTGAACCAACTTTTATTAACTTTGTCAAATGTAAAAAGTAATTTATGGTATTTCTTTATTTTGATTTTCTGATACCCTTATATGTGCAGGATTAAAGGCTACAACTATTGTAACTTGGTAACTTGCTACTTACCCTTTATGGACTTCCATTATTTTTGTATTTTTGGTCATGTACTTGCTGATTTTGTACAATCAAAACTCAATTTGTAACTATTTTTATTGGTTTGCACTTATGCTTGTAACTTAATATGTTACAACATACAAACACTTGTCACTTTGTCAGATTAGCAGCATAATACGGAGTATGTAATATGTATCATGAATGTGTTGTGTTAAATTATGTAAAAAACATGGAAGTGTTTTGTGTTAAGTTATTTTTTTTAATTTGAATCTATAGTGTTTACAATTTGTGTCAACATTACAGTTTGAAATTTGAATCTGTAATTTGAATGTGTTTTTGGTATAACTGAGTTAACCGAAACCCGATCCGATATCCGAAAATATCCGAATTCAAAATATCCGAAAAATTATACCTAAAAAAGGTAGGGTCGGGTATTTAGTATTTATATTAAATAAACCGAACAGGCTAGGGGTTGGCTTAGTATTTATATTAAATAAACCGAACAGGGGTGTTGATATATTAAATATCCGAATGTGTTTTTTTTATTTGACTTTATCTTCAATTATCTAAGTTTTACCTTCGAACGTTTAGATCAATCACTATTTCATTTGTGTTGTAAACCGAGTCTATTGCATTTTAGCACTTCCATTTTGTCAACTTCAATTCTAACTAGCTCTAGACATTTCAATCAGGGAGCAGGAGAAGTTGGAGTGTTTGGCTGAAAGTGTAAAAGTGATTTGGTGCTCTAATTTACCCCTAGAAGCTGGGGGAGACCAGCTTCCGAAAACTGATTCTTATTCTGCTTTAAAATTAAAAAGAAGCAGAAGCAGAATCAGAATCGGTTCCAAACACCCCTAAATCGGATAATATACTCCAACATCTGCTCATTTTTTAAATACACCCTAAATCTTATTTAAATTCTTTTAATATTATATGTTACGCCTTCGTAGACCATGATATATAGATTGTAACTTTGTTATAACTTTTGCTAGACAATATTTTTTGAATAGAATTTTTGTTAGACAATTACTCCCTATTATGCATTATACTAGTGTGTAGCCCAGGGCAATGCCCCTGTAGTGCGTCAATCAATTTGATTCGGGTTGAGTTAAAATGAAAAGTGTTATGTAGTAATATCTATTAATAGATATTGTGAATTATTCATAGGATCCAAAGTTTAATATAATGTCTTTTTACTTTGATCCAACCACAAACAATAATGAGTATATGTTAAATTATCAATCATCATATATTATATATTTACTCGTTAGTCTATATAAAGGTTTTTTATTGCGGTCACTGCGGTTGCAGTTATTGTGGCCGTTGCGATGCCTATTGCGGCCGATGCAATGTAATTTAATTTAATGTTCAAACGAAATAAGAAAATAATTAGTGTTGATGTTTTTATACGATCTGATATGGCCCCGTTGCGGTTTCTTTGGGTTACATAGTAGATTTTCCCCGTGATTTGAAATTTCACCTCCATTGCGGCCCGATACGGTTGCGCTAAAGAATGCAACCGCAATATTGCAGCCCCAACACGTGTTGTGGTCCCGGTTTATTCTCATTGCAGCCATGTTGCAGTTTCGTTGGGTTTCATTGGGACAATGATAGTACATTATTGTTATTCTTGCAATTGTGTATAATTGAAGAATAATAGAAGTGTTATGTATAAAAAATTTATTGTGAAAAATTTGACTTTGTTCATGTTATATGCATAGGGTTAATATATCTTCATATCATAATGTTTAACTCAACGATATAAATTGAGTGTATTATCCATATAATTGAAATATTGAATTTGGAACATAATTTACAATATAATTTAATGAACAGTCCAATCAGGAAATATTCATATTATGTAGATGTTATAAGGTAATTAAATGTTGTAATTTAAAAGTATGAATTATTTTTATATTATATTTACATTTGCATTAAACAATGATTGTAAAATTAAAAATGTTAATATGTATTATGTGAAGTCAATAAGAGAGTCGCACGTAGCATTTCATAATTCAAGTATACTATATAGAACAATAAGCAATAAGAAATCCAATGTTTTAGACATTTTCTTGAAATATTAACTCAAAAATGTAAATATTAGTTATGAAATCTTAATTTTAAGATTTGAATATACTCAAAAAAATGTTTTGGGCTTCATTGATAAAAAGTTCTAATCTTAAAAATCTCCATCAATTGGATCTTCATATTTTTTATTTTACATATACAAAATAGTGTCATATGAAAGATCATAAAAAATTATGTATTTTCATATTATTTTTTATGAATATTGGAGTACAAATAAAAAAGTGACACTCCCTCCGTCCCCTTTTAAATGTCCCGGAAGAGGGTGTCACGAGTTTTAAGAAAAGTGGGTTTGTGTGGTTGATATTAATGGATAAAGTAAGAATGAGGTAAGAATGATTTTGAGCCACACAAACTTTACCAAATAAGGTATGATACAATTAAATAGGGACATCCCAATATGATAAAACGAGACATTTAAAATGGGACGGAGGGAGTAACACTTTTAAAATAAGAGATTTTTTCTCCTATCTTTTCTCCAAATGAGTTGGCCTAATTAAGGTGAATAGGTTGTGATGAACCGTTTGAACATAGGGAAATTTAATTAAATGTTTTAATAAGAGTTATAATAGAATTTTTAGTAACCAATGAGAGATTGACACATGAGTCATAACTCAGTTTTCCTATATAATTAAAAACAATAGATTATATAAAAGGTGATTTAATATATTGATTGTAATATCGTATAATTAATCAACTTTGTTACATCTCATCTCTTCCGTATTTAATATGTTTATTTTTAAATTAATATATTTATAAACGACTAATTAACAAAAGTATGTTGTATATAAGTATAGCTGGTGAAAGCAAACAACCATAAATTTAATTTGTGCAATCACAATTTGGGTTGTGTTCAATTCAATGAAAGTTAAACAATTTTTCACTCATGTCTTACCACCAAATTAATACTGACTTTTGGTCAATTATTTGTATCTTTTCAGGTCGCACCAAGTAAAACTCCAATCCAAATTCCTCACTTCATTTATTCGTTCTAGTTCATCAAATCACTGGGTGGCAAGAAAAAGTCAATTGACAGTCCCTTAACGTTAAAGTCAACTTCGTCAATGGTCCAAGCCTCTTCCATCCTCGTCACAGTCTGAGCTTCCGATTTCCGGTCCAGTCTACACAAGGAAACCAAAGTTTTGCCGGCGTGGGCAATGTTGACGCCGTTAAGGGTGCGGTAGTCATGGATCAACGACGTCGTATTTGTTTCCCAAGTGATGTCATCATTTTCCGGCGACTTGATTCTCAGGAGCTGGGAATCTTGGAGCTGGACGAGAAGACCGAATCTTTGACTGAAATAACCCCACACAGTGTGATTGATTATCTCCAGTTTGGTGCTGCTCCTGGCTTTCAGAACTGTGGGTTCTGCTTCGAGCTTCAAGACAAAGCAGTCTTGTCCGTTGACCATCTTCTCTCCCGTGCATATTGAATTTGAGAATAGATTCGCCGTTGACATTGGATCCAGACCCTATTAGAAAAATGTTTTCAACAAAGTTACGTCTAAGACAAAAATCTCAATACAAAATAATCTATGTAAGTCTTGTCTGGTTTGAACTGCTCATGTAGATGTCCGTCTGATCTATGTGTATTATTATATAACTGTCAAAATCTGGTCCGGTTTGACATATTCTGTTTAAATCTCATTTGATTTGTTCCGATATGCTCTGGAATCAGTTAAAGTAAAACATCTTAAAGTGTGCAGTTTAACACCTTCCAAAATATATTTGGCACGAGAATTGAGATAGTGAGCATTGTATAACGGAGAATTGTGCAGAAGAGAGAAAAATGTGTAAGAATTGCTGCGAATCATAAATTCTTTATAAAAAAAGAAAGTAAAAATTATTTTAAAACGAACAAATAAGAAAATTTGGAATAATCAAGTGACACGAGTGTATAATTTTCATGCACATTTTCAAATAATCACGTAAAAATATAGCATGAGACAATTAATTATGAGAGCTTACTTGTAAAGTGCGACGAAGAGGTCGGGGCGGACCCCGAGAAGCGTGAGAATTATGCCAAGGAGTGTGCCTCCACGCCACCTTCCCATCACTTCCGGCGCTTATCTTACACCCTGAAACCACCATCTCCAAACTCCACATATTCGGTCTCTTTTCCCACACCACAAAGCCTCCCATTTCTCCTGCGCTCTTCACCCTCTTCATTTTCATTTTCTTCTTCAAACCCACGCCCCCTTCCTCCTCACAAAATCGAAATTCGGCCGCCGCCATCTTCACCTTCCCCATTGCGTACAAACTCCCAATGGAGCTTAGAGCATTCTCTCCTCCCGCTGCTGCTATGTACTGATGCACTATATACTTGGCCATTGACATCTCCTACACGCGTTTCAATTTCATTTTTGTATACAAACTAAATTTTTTGGATTGGGTTTAAGAAAGTGAGAATACAATGAAAATGTGTGGGGTTGTGTTTGACTAAGAAAAGAGAATGAATGATTGAATGTTAGTTGTACAAAACTTTTTAGAAAAAGAAAATGAGAAGAATTTATAGACACATCCCAAAAAAGTATATATTCCGTAAGTGAGAAGAATTTTATGATTCAAATTAAAAGAAAACTACTACTTGTAGTTTTTGTACAATCAATTAATTAATACGTACGTAAAATACATTTGTATAATAAGTTTTGTTTAACTTGTTCACACAAAAAAAGATTTTTCAGAAAAAGTCTTGTTTGTATGATTTGATTTTAGGACGAACCAAAAAATGTGTCAAGACAAAAATAGAAACGACCACTGTATAATTAAAATAATTTTAATACATAGGAATGTGACTTTTTATATGCAATGCATTCACAATTCACCGGATAGCAGACTATACGTATATTATATGTGCTTAGACAGATATTAATTATGGCTACATTTTTGTTCATAAACTTTTTCAATAATTTTTCATGACAAAGTTTTAAATATTTGTCGATTGTACAAAAGTTGTATAAGAAAAAATCACTCAGTCAAATTTCTGTCAAGTTTGGCATTACTAGGTTTTAAACATGACATTTTTTTCCAAACTTGGCAATTACTTCTATTCAAGGAATAAAAAATGATAGTCATATTTTGGAATTTCAAAACCTTTTTACTCCTATTTAGGACAATTTATGAAATCTTTTCTATATGAACAAAAAATTGGAGATCGAAATATATATTGTGAAATTGGCATGGCTGTACACAAAGAATATAATGATTGAAATTAAAGTAATACTCCGATCATCATATATAGTATTTTATCAATAGTTGCAATTATAATAATGACTATGCTGATATTTTTTTTTATATTGATGATATTTAGTTAAAAATTACTCTAATTAAACAGAAGTAAAACTAATGTAAATATAAACATCTAAAATAGGGATATTGTATTTTTTCCAAGTAACTTCGATCTGCCACTGCCCGGTTATGAAAATACTATTATATGACAACATGATCAAAATAATGAACTTGTATTTAAAAATAACGTACTCTAGTAATTATAATCTTATTACGTTTTTACAATGCTTTTATTTACTCTTGTTTCTGGATAGTTTTGCTTTTAGTTTTACTATATAGTGATTATGATGTTAGTGAGGGGAATTTAAAATCTAAAGAAAATAATAAGCTTTTTAATTTGAGTGATAAAGCAAACAGAGCTAAATCAAACAGTCAACTTTTTATCAAACTATTATTACATTTTTCTTTTAAGATCTTTTCAATCATTAAAACCTAACAATTACTAAAAACCAGTGAGGGTAGTCTGGATCAGTGATAGACGGTACCCGAATTGAGCCATCTAGAATCCCAAGAAGACAGTGAGATACTAAGAAGGACTCAAATTGGGTACGCCTTGGCAAATAATCCTCAACGGCAGATAATTTAGTAGTAACAATATTGGTTACGTTTGGCGTAGAGAACATCAATTGGGAAGACAAATTATATAAAGAACCTGGCAGTTGAGTAGAGCCAGATTCGGCCAGAACCTGGGCGTGCGGCAAAGATGGCGAGACTAGCGGATTAGTGAACGTCGGTCCGGCGTAGCGCACATTAGATGGACCGGCTTCTAAGGGAGTAGGGAAGACGGTGGTGGAGGGAGATGTGCTGTCGGAGTTCAGGTGAACGGCGGCGGCATATTGAATAAATTGTAGGAGTCCAGCGAAGGTAAATTCTGTACGCGTGGGCGGAGAGGAGAACTGGATCCGTCATCTAGGGAAGATTCCACGTCTGGTGCACGGTTGATGCCGGTGTAGTAACGCTGCTCCGTTAGAGTGGGCGCAGATGAGGTCATGGTAATTGCCTGAGAGGAACCGAGTGGTGTTTCGATGGGTGTTGTAGACGGCTGCTCCTGAGAGGGCACCGAAGTAATGGCGGCGGCAGTAAGGAGAGGGCCGACCATGATGGATCGTTGGGAAAAATAAAATAAAAACCTAGGCGACTGATACCATATACGAGAATATGATTTTGGGAAAATAATGGCTTATCCTGTTGGGTGCCTGAGCCTTATATTTATAATAAAATCGAGTTATGGAGAATTACAAAGTAATCCCTAAATATTACATTATTATATGCTTGTAAGGAGTAGTAATATGGCTACGTTCTTATTTAATTTTACTATATATGTACTACGTATGTGTTATCGTATTGAATACATGATGTTACCGAATGGAATTAAAAAGCTAAAGAAAATCAAATAATAAGCTTTTTAGTTTGAGTGATAAAGTTCTTACAATGGGATGATCATTGATGTTCTTGGTAGAAGAAGGGTGAGAAGGAATGGGATGAGGGATGAGAGGAGCTCCGACGACGCCGAGCAAGAGCTGGATTTCAGCGGCGGCGGCATTCCTGCCGGAAATGATGGACTTGATGTTCTTAAGAGACAAGAATGAGTATACAGCCTGTTCCGGTATGGGAACTTCATGCACCGTGAAAAGCCCTTCTTCCCTCTCCATGTTTGGCCACAACAATGTCTTCATCATCAATACTTTGGAGATGATCGACGAAGAATTGAATGAATGAAGTGAATGAACCTATAGATGGATGGAAGAAATGTGTATTAATTTGTAGTTCACTTATCAAATTAAAATGTGGGATATGGATAGAGCAGCTGTCGAAGACAGCAACGTGATGGAATTTGTTGAATGTAGAGTGTGTAAGTAGAAAAGTTTTGTATGGTACGTAGTAAGCTACTTCATGTTGGGTTGTTGCTTTAAGACTTAGTGACCATTCACTCCCAATCGAGTTTCGTAAAAGAATTCTTTCTGGCTACGACAGGTTTTGAACAGCGAAATGTTGGAATTATTCTTGCATGTAATGATTCTAATCTAAACCCACAAAATAAGTCGCACTCCAAGTTTTATGTATTGATTTGAGGGAAAATTTTCTAGATATGACTAAAAGATAAACAACTTATCAAAATATGACTAAAAATCTCGCGTGTGTTTAATATGACTAATTTGTAGGTAAAAGGCATACGGTGCCATAATACATCAGGAGTAAATATCGTTAATACCCTTAGTGGTTAGTTTTGTAAAAAAAAGTCTTCCTCCGTTTTTTTGGTGGAGTCATCCATACAGATCATAATATTATACTCCGTAATATTAATTTCTCCGTCCATGCAATATCTTCTCTACTAGCATTAAAATCTATTTGAACTAAAAATACCACAATGAAGGGCACTAATTGCACATGCATGTGTTGTGTATATTGAGCATTAAATAGTATAGGCTCTGGTGCAATATAGAAGGGCAATAAAATACATAGACGGTTTATGTTCATATAATTATGAGCAATATATATATATATATATATATACATATATATATGGACAGTAAGTATTTTTTATATATATAATACAGGCAGTAAGTAATTTTTAGGAGTATAGACAATAATATTCCAAACAGTGAAAGTATATCTATGGTGCTATATAGAGGGGTAGTAAAATACATAGTCCGGTTTTCATATAATTATGAGCAATATATATAGAAATAATGCCTAAAATATAAGCAGTAAGTAATTTTAGGAGTATAGACAATAATAATGAACGAGATTCATATAATTATGAGCAATATATATACTTCATATAATACAGGCAGTGAGTAATTAATTTTAGGAGTATAGACAATAATAATGAACGAGCAGAGAAAGTATATATACAGTGCAGTATAGAGGGGCAGTAAAATACACTCACATGTATTCATATAATTATGAGCGTTGTGTATAATAATATTATATTTATATTATGAGCAGTATTTATATTATATATTATAATATATTTATGAGCAGTATGTAATAATATTATATAGGCAGTAATTATTATTGCCGGAGGGTTTGGAATGAAAACAAGACTCCGAGTATACATCTCTTCTCTAAATTAATTTTGATTTAAGTTATTCAATTAATTGTTATATTATATGTTCGTATTTTTAGGAATAGTATTTATCATATGCGAGAAAATAGGAGAAAGACTCCATATGAATAACTCTTCTCCTTATTTTTAGGAAACCAATAATGAATACACGTTCGTGCGTATCACAAGCAGTTAAATAGGATTAATAAGTGAGTTCCTAACTTCCTATATTTAAGCTTGAGGGCATCTGAGGAATAAAAAGAACCGTGAATCATCATGCATACATCCATGTATCATATATTGAGAATAATAACTAACTAAGTCATGATACATTGGGAAACTAATGTAGTTTTAATCATACGAGAGATAATTTTCTCTTGATTTTATTGGGAGATTTGGAGATTTTGTAAATTAACTTTCACTTCAAATACTTTACTAAATTACATCTTGGTATATTTTCGTAAAAATAAAAATCTTTAGTATTGACAACAAAGAGATCAGTAATGTACATTTTGGTGAAAGCATAAATAGTACGAGTACTACGTACTCTCTCCGTCCCATAAAATAGTTCCCGCATTGACTTGGATCAGAGTTTAAGAAAGTGAAAATAAAGTGGAAATGTATGGTTGTGGTTGTGTAAGAAAAATGTAAATGAATGTGCGTCACACAAAACTTTTCAAAAGGGAAAATGAGAACTATTTTTTGGAACGACCCAAAAAGGAACCAGGATCTATTTTGCGGGACGGAGGGAGTAATATATATTGACAATATTTTTAGATACAAGACCTAAATTGTGAGTGAGCAAAGTTTAAGTTATCAGACTAATAATGAATGTACATACACAAGTTAGTAATGTTGTTTTCTTTTAGACTGTTTTCAGTCCCAGACCAGACCAGACCAGACCAAATCAGATCAGATCAGATCAGACTTTCATAGTTATAAAATACACAGAGACCAAACTTTACCAGACTAGATCAGACCAGACCAGACCAAACCAACAAATTTCAATCCAAAAGAAAACATCCCAAGTCACGTGACTAATAGCTTGCTTGATAGTTTAGTTTTGGGAAAGTTCCCGAAATAGGACTAAAACAGTTTGAAAATTCCAAAATAGGACTGTCATGTTTTTTATTCCCAAAATAGGAGTAATTACTGTCAAGTTTGGAAAATACTGTCATGTTTGAAGTCTGGTACTGCCAAAACATGACAGTAATTATTCATATTTTGGGAATAAAAATATGACGGTCCTATTTTGGAATTTTCAAACATTTTTAGTCCTATTTCGGGTAATATCTCTTTAGTTTTTCGACAATCAATTCTATGATCAAATCTTTTATCAAACACTAAACTTTTAATTTCGTAAATGAAATTGAGTACTAATCAAAATAACTAAAATTTAAATTAGTTTTATGACTAAATGTGATTACTTTGGTCTTTGGTTACGATCGCGAAGACTATTTATTGACTCACGAGTTAGGTGATCCAGTTAGAGCTTCCTCACTCAAGTACCTCTCTTGGGGAATTGTAAGTCCATGTGACGGAAAGTAAAATTGAAAGATATTCTGAATTCACTATATATCCTCTAAAATAACTTTGAGGATGGAATATAAAAAGTGGCTATATATATATATATAAACCGATTCTATACGGAGTATTAAACACCAATCAAATTACTTTAAACCTTATACGTACTTCAACTCATTAATTCCTTACTTCACAAACTGATTTACAATTTGTAGCTTTTAAGCTTGATTCATAATAATGTTAAATCTCCCCTACAAATATTATAATCAATTTAATAATTAAAATTTACATTTATAGCCGAAAGTTAAATCACAACAATAAAGTCGGAATAGGATAAACAATTGAGATTCACAAGACAAAAATAAAAACAAACTTTGATGATAAAGAAAAATAAATTATTTCATTAAACAGAGGAAGTATGCTAGTTTGTTTCGGAGTATTTTTTTTTTAAAACAGTTTGTTACGGAGTATTATGAGTGTGTTTAAAAATAAAAGTAGAATCAAAATCAATTTTCAGAAATGGATGTCCTCTAACGTTAACTACTACAAAAATCTTCTAGAAGCATTTTGGAGCACTATATACGATAATACTCGTATATTGATAGTACTTCGTATGTAGTGACCATGGTCGATTCAACGGGAATTGAAGTGATTTAAAGCCGGTAAATAAACATTCCTCTTTAATTTTACTTTTCGTGAGAAATCATATAATTGTTTAGCTAAACGTATGCATTACACATAAACTAATACATAACCCCAAGTAAAAAAAGAGATGGAGAAAGAGGAGTGCTTAGTGTACACATATTTTGTACACTTTTTGTGCACACCTCTTTAATTGTGTACAAGATAGCTACAGAGTGAAAACATATGGATGAGATTTCACTTTTCGCTAAACTAAGGCTCTGTTTGCAACCACTTGTGCTTAAATAAAAGTACTTTTTGGGAAAAAGTAATTACTAGTAAAAGTTGGTAGTGTTTGGTAAAATAAGTGTTTTTTGTGTAATAGAAAAAGTAAAAAGTAGATTCTACACGAAAACCGAGGAAGTAAAAGTTGATAGTGTTTGATAAAATAAGTGTTTTTTCTTAAAAAAAGCCAAAATCACTTTTTTTTAATTGATTGCAAACAAGCCCTAAATAGAATTGAAACGGTCAGACTACAAACCAAAATGGTGAGCGTGCCCTACTCCCCTACATTGTTATCATTATTTACTTTAGGCCTCAACTTTGCCTTGTGTATGACTTTAATGGTGAACATGCACGATCTAAAACAAAAACAAAACTACTCCGATAAATAGAGTCAAAACTACTTCATTCCCACTGATATTAAGGGAGTGTTTGCAATTACTTCAACTTTTAAAATAGTGATTTTTTAAAGTGATTTTGGAAAAAGTGATTAATAGTAAAAGTTGGTAGTGTTTGAGAAAAAAGTGATTCTGAAAAAGTAAAAGTCGGTAGTGTTTGGTAAAATAAGTACTTTTTGTGTAATAGAAAAAGTGAAAAGCAGTTTAAAGCACCCTTCCACCTGCTTCCAGCTTTTAGCTTTTAAGTGATTAATTTAAGCAGAAGCTGTCATTTGAAAACACTCTTTTTAGCTTTTTTAAAGCCAAAAGATGAAAAACACTTTTTTTTAAGCAAGCGCAAACACGGCTTAAAACGTGTGATGTTTGATATTGAATTGGTAAATTAAAAATAACAATAAAAGTCATTTAGAACTCACAAATTTTACCAAATTTAGTATTTTTATCATCAAAACAGACCTCTATTCATATCAAAAGATTCAGGATCATTACATCAAGCAAAGGGAAAATAAAACTGACACCAACTGAAATTCCAACAGCTACGACTGTAACTCTACGGTGAGACTTTGAGACGGTTATCCCTGAAAGAGCAACACGAATCGCTAACTATGTAGTGAGCTTGACACAGCCAAACCTGTTCTCATAGATCCAATCATACCCAATGACATAAAGAGAGACTAAAAACTCAAACAAATTGTCAAAACCAACAACAAAGATGAACACAAGAAAACAAATGACAAACAGAAAAAAATTACTAGGAAAACTTTCACGGACTCTAGCACCTCGTATAACCCATGGTGGTGGTTCAGGCGGAGGTCGGACCGTCGCTCGATTGATACCCTCTTTCAGTGGCGTACCATCGAATAATGGAGTGTTCAGCCTCTCCACGCTAACCATGTCCTGATCATCCCTACGTCTCTCTCTCGCTTCATCCACCATCTTCTCGCCGCCACAATCATCCATCCCGAGCTACGTCCAAACCACGGCAATCCGGCGCAGTGCTGCGTCAATCGAAAGAAACGCCGCACCAGGGCGGCGAAGAAAAAACCTTACGCGAGAGATCTCGCTAGGGAAACACTGATCGAACTTCGATCAAGAAAGATCGAAATCGGAAATAACCTAGCGGCGGCTCTGCCCTAGGAGCTCTCTACGGAATTCGTTGTTGACTTTATAGGAAAATTAAATCTGTAAAGTCATATATATACATGACTTTATTATAGCTATTTACTTCTTCTTACCAAATTTAGTATATATTATAGGACAATCTTAGTTATATGAATTAAAAAGAAAAAATAAGATAGTCTCATAGTCTTAGTAAGACGGGGTAATAAATATATCGGTTATGTGCATAATTGCATTGCTCCACGGGAGGATCTAGGGGGGCCGGTGGCCAATTGTCCTCGCTTCTGACTCAGAAACTTAATTTTAATATATATGATGAAATTAATGCTTTATCGAGATAAAAATATATAACTATTATATAATGCAATAATTTCATCAAAGTGTATATGACAATTGTTGTGACTTGTGAATAGTTGTGATGAAGCGGTTCCTTACAATTAGATATTGGTGATGTTTTTACCTAATATGGATTATCTTTGTATAACGTTAAAGGTCAACGATATGATATAGCTTCTAATATGTGGGATGAGCTTAATTGATTATAGAGTCCAGACTGATATAATCCGTACATAAGATGATTCAATATTTTTCTCATAAATTGAAATTAGTTGTTGTGGCCGTTACACAAAAAAAATTGTGAATAGTTTGTTTATATATGAAAAAATTCACACTAATAATCCCACCTATTGACAGTCTTCTATTATGAATCCCTCCTATGTATTATTCTAAATTAATACGAACTACCATGTTAATCTTCCCTAAACACTCTGTTAACCTGAAGTCTAGGTCTTAGCCGGTGATAAAAATTCACGTGACTAGTAATTTCTCAGCAGCAACGAAGGACTATAATCGGTGTTGTTTGGTTGTTCTTGGTCAGATTTCTACCCTACTGAGCTTCGAATTGGATTTAGATGATGACTGGTGGCCAAAAATTCAAACACGAGAAGTTGAATCGCGGTTTTTTAGGGTTTACGCTGAATTTGTCATAGCCCAGTAATTTGTTCTGTATTGTTGTTCTTGGTCGGATTTCTCCCCTAACACCATTTCTGAACTTCGATTTGGATTTAGGATGACAAACGATGGCCCAAAAACTCAAAAACCAGATGCTGATTCGCGGAATTCACTGTTCACTGCTGAAATTTATTTTCGTGTGCAGAGCTTAGATTAGTTTTTGTATCAGGTTCCCAAAGGTTGTTTGGGAGTCGTCACCTCTGGGCAAAGCTCTTTAACCCTGTTACAGAAGGTGGTGTGGTATGGCTGGAAACCGCTCCAGCACTCAGCGCAAGAAACAGAGGAATGGTGTGGAAATTCCTTCAGGGGTACCAGGTCTAGAGCAGCAGCGAGCTTCAACGTTTTGGAAGGTCTGGATGAGAATTTCCCTATCCTAAACGCTGTCAAGTCTGGGATGAAGCAGACACAACCAGTTCTGGCAGTAACTGGGAATAATGGGCTTGATGAAAACAACGCTGGAAAAACTACTCATGCCATTGAAGTGCACGTCATTGCGAAAACTGGGACTACGCCTGAAGTACCAGCAACTAAAATTGTGGACATCGAGCAGAATGCTACTTCCAATGGTACAATGAGTATTTGTTAGCTACGCAATTTTTCATTTAACCAGGTTAGCCGGTTGCCAATGCACCGGGAGTGTTTAGGGAAGGTTAACCTGTTAGTTTGTATTAATTCAGAATAATACATAGGAGGGATTAATAATAGAAGACTGTCAATAGGTGAGATTATTAGTGTGAATTTTTCCTTTATACATTTGTCCATATTTAGTTGTATTGATCTTAAAGACTAGTTCTCAAATTTCTATGGGTCAAAGTTGCAAAAGTTATATTCATGAAGTACTTTTCTCTGAACGCGGAACTTCTATGAAGAGAATAAATTGTGAAGAAAAATTCTCTTCGGCTATTTCAAGTACACGCCAAATCAAGTCACATATTATGATTATGATTAAATTAGGATTAGGAATTCAAGCAAGTACTTTAATGTTGCAAGGCTGCGCTGGTTTAGTACTGCACACCCAAGTTAGATTAAAAATAAACATTAAGTGAGTCACTAAACTTTATTTGATTAGAAAAGAAAGGTTAATTAACCCCACCAAATTTTAATGTAGGAAACCTCAAGCTACGTCAAAAACAGTTAGACTACAGCGAGTTCCTATATTGTACACCTGGATGTACGGGTGGGAATCGTACATCCAGGTATTTTTGTAATATATTGAAATCTCTTAAGGCTGAATTAATATATGAAGCATGATACGGACTGCACCAGCACCGAGCCACCGACTTCGTGGAATCTGTCGCTGTCATCAAAATCTCCCTCCCCTGCTAATACATCGTTCCCGTCGACCATGAATCAATTTACCTTCTTCGTTGAATTATACTCTCTGTCAAACACCTCTCGGCAAAGGAGAAATCTTCCGAAGCCAAAACCATCCACAAACCAATTCTGACCCCATTATTATCCACCACACATAGTATCATCCTGACATCCTTTTTGGCTTTTTGCAATTACAAGCTGCAAATACAATTTACAACCATCCTAGGATCCAAACCCCTTATGAATTTTTTTTATTAATATTAAATCTATTACATATACATTTTATAAAATGAGTTTTATGTTAATTCAAATGGCTATAAGCCTAAAACAAATGAACATACATAAATGAGCTTTTAAATGTTATGATACGCATTTAGTAAGTTATGTATGCTCATTTGGTATCACTTTTGTGCTCATTTGAAATGTTATATCAGTACATATTTTAAAAGTATCAAATGAGATTAAATTCACCTAGGAGTTGATTATAGACACAAGAGCAGATCATGATATTTAATGACATGATTATAATACTCAATAGAGAAGGTGTGATACTCAATGAAAATGTCTTAATGCTCAACGAATAGAACTTACTATTTTCATATCAATGCTCATTTTGTAAGTTGTGTCTGCTCATTTGATATTGTGTTACACTCATTTTTAAAATTGACATATCAATGCATATTTCAATGTACCATATTATATTAGATTCATATATTGAATTTCATAAGAGTTGATTATAGATATAATTTAAAAAATATATAAATGAAAAAATTAGAAAAAGAAAGTGAATTAGAAGATACGAATTAGAAATTACAATGCTCAAAATTGGACTCTTAATTTAAACGAAAAATCACGTCTTCCGCTAAATGAGCAATAATGTACTTTTAGTGAGCATCTGACCTATTTTAGTGAGTATTATGAAGCTTGTTGGGATATTGGGTCCAGGCCCAATATCCCTAGGCCCAAATCCAGGAAGAAACAGCGGGCCCAAGGCAGTCCAAAAGAACTCTCGAACGGCATTCGGGATAGAATTTATACTTGGAACATTCCGGGAAAACAATTATGCCAAATCATCAAGGCCATGTATCGATCAGCGTTCGGGACACTTCCATTAACTAGATCACCTATGACGAGATACCGATCGGCGTTCGGGATATGTTCCAAAGCAGGATAACACCTATGACGGGGTCCCACACACCGAACACCCTGCCCGAACGGGCAATCATCAAGTGGAAGCCGCATTTAATGCTGGATCATGGCAGCAGCAAGTGGGGGCATGGGTGCTTACATGGCAGAGGTGATAGCCTACCAGATTCGACCACGTGTCCACCTTACCCATCCCCATTTTAGTATAAATATCCATGTTTAGATCATTGTAAAGGGTTAGCATTTTAATACTCAGAGCTTAAGCAATAGATTTACATCTCCCACCCTTGTAATCTCGTATTCAGCTACCGTTCGGGTAGTTTCAGTGTAATTGCTTAATTACTGAATATAAGTAAGTTCTTGAGTTGAATATTACCTCACTATTTTATATTTTATACACATTTTCAACCTTACCCCAGATCCCCACAATATCCAAGGCTTGTGTTGGGCTTTCGGATCTTCGGGAATAAACCTCAACATTGGCGCCGTCTGTGGGAAACCACACTAAAAGTCCAGGCAAAACCGGGATCTAAGCACCATTTTTTTCTTGAAAATGGCTAGACTTACTACCGCGACACCGAGTTCTACGTCCAGAGGCCGAGGAGGCAATAGATCCTCTGAGGGGTGGTCCAGGCAAGGACACGCCAGTGGCAGTGCCACCCGGGAGTTCGAGCAAATCATCCCCCAGGAGGTAAGGATGAACCCTCAGTTGATGAGGGAGATGGCGGAGGCCATGCAACGCATGGCGGACGAACAGGAACGGGGCTACACCGATGAAACTCATGAGCCACCATCCCCGTTGCGTCCCATGCCATCTTTCGACGAAGAGGAGGACATCGAGACTACGATGGCCTCAGTTCATTCCGAGGAGCGCCGCAGGAACCACTGGAGGGCCCATACCCCCAGACGAGGAGCACCAACCAGCCGAACCCCGTCCGCCCCTCAAAACGGATACAGGGAACCTACCCCCATGGTAGATCCCGTTGGACAAAACTTCCAGTATATCCAGAGGGATGGGGAACGCTTCATCCGAAGGAGGGCTAACATAGCTGCTCCTCCCCAGAACAGAATACCGGAATATGCGGATGCTAGAATACCACCCACTCCCCGAACGGCCCAAGACGACGAAATGGCCGAAATGAGGAGACAGATGACTGAGCTCAGGGAGCAGGTCAATCGGGCGCCCCAACAAACCCCGCCAGCACGGGTTGGGATCACCTCTCCCTTTACTAGGGAAATCATGAACGCCGAAATCCTGAAGGACTGCCGTCCCTCGACCGGCTTGGCATACGATGGGGTGGGAGATCCCCACGTACACCTGAGGAGTTACCAGGGTGGCCTCATGCTATTGGGGGCCACCGATGCGGCAATATGCAGGCTGTTCTTCAGTACCCTTCGGGGACCAGCCCAGGAATGGTTCGGGACATTACAACCCGGGTCGATCGGGAGCTTTGCGGAGCTGTCCACCTTGTTCTTGGCCCAGTTCGCCTCCAGCACCACCCCGAAGTTACACTTCGGGTATCTAACCAGTGTGAGGCAAGGGCCTAGAGAATCAATCTCCGGATTCCTCACCAGGTGGAGGACCGAAACCCTGAAGGTGACCGGAATGACAGATGAGACTGCCATCCTTCTTTTCACCGATGCCCTTCAGACGGGAGATTTATACAGAGAGTTGAAGAGGAACCCGGGGACCAGCTACCCAGACATCCTGGAAAGAGCCAGGAACTATGCGGCACTGGAAGAAGAGATCAGGATAAGGGACCGAACGGCCCCGCAACCTCCCACTTCAAGACTGGCAGAACGTCTGGGACCCACACCAGCGGCTGCAGCACCTCATCGAAGGACTACGCGCTTCACCCCCTGGTCATGTCTATAGCTGGTGTTTTCCATTTGGAACACAACGCCATTCCTCCCCCTACTGACACAAGGCCCGTGATGGGACCTACCCCAAGCTCCTACTGCAGATACCACCAGCGCAATGGGCACCTCACGAAGGATTGCCACGCCCTACATATGGCAATTGAGGACCTGATCCAAAAGGGCTACCTGAGGAAGTATGTTAGCACCAACCTGAACGGCCCTTCCCCCAACCAGCGCCCTCCCCGATCCAATAGCTGGAAGCGGGATGCCCAGCGGGATGCAGAGCCCAGTAATGATTCATACCTTCCCCCTATAGAAGAGGCTGAGGGGTCTGGGAATCCGGGAAAAAAGCCACGGTTGGAGGTAAAAGTCATCTTTGGTGGAGGGGAGACCGGTGATACGGCCGCCGAACGTAAGAAATTTGAGCGCAGCCTCTATGTCGCCACTGTAGCTGCACCTCCCACAAAGAAGGGCCGCTTGGAGCCAATTACGTTCGGGGTAGCTGATCTACCCAACTCACCAAGTCCGCACAGGGACGAGTTAGTGGTGAGCATGTGTATAGACAACGCCTTGATCCACCGAGTTCTGGTGGACACGGGAAGCAGTGTGAACGTGCTGTATTTACGCACGTTGGAGAAGATGAAGCTGAAGAAGGACCAGCTGACCAAGCTGAAGACACCGCTGGCTAGCTTCACCGGCAATGTAATAGAGGCGGAAGGCACCATCCAGCTTCTGGTAGAAATTGGCGATGAAACCCACCGAGCGGCAGTCCGGATGACATTTGTGGTGGTGGATATTGCATGTGCCCACAACGCCATATTGGGCCGTCCTGGGCTAGAAGATTTGGAGGCAATTGCCTCTGTTCGACACTCATGCATCAAATTCCCAACTGACACTGGTGTAGGAGTAGCTCGAACAGATCCTGCCATAGCCCGAACGTGCTACCGGGAAGCTTTGAAACAAATGACCACCCGGGGACAGCGGGTAAACAGCATTGAGGTCCAGACCCGGCGTACGGAGTTCGAGGGACGCCCCGAGCCAGCCACCCTCTTAGAATACATCGAGCTTGATTCCCCTCCCGATCGTAAAATTGCGATCGGGATGGACCTTGAAGGGGGAATCAGGGAGGGGGTGATCGCTGTCCTGAAGAGATTCCAGGTCCTATTTGCCCGAGGACCCGAAGACATGCCGGGAATTGATCCGGCCCTCATCTGCCACAAGTTGGCCGTTCGGCCTGATGCCAGGCCAGTCCAACAGAAGAAGAGATATCAGGCGGCCGAACGGCGGGAATTCACAAAGTAGGAGGTAGCCACCTTACTAAGAATCAAGCACATTAGACCAGTCATCCATGTCGAATGGTTGGCTAATGTGGTCCTTGCTCCAAAAGGAGCTACTTGGAGAATGTGTGTGGACTACTCTGATCTGAACAAAGCCTGCCCCATGGACCCCTATCCTGTCCCACGAATAGACCTGCTGGTGGACGAAACGGCAGGATGTGAACTGCTGAGCTTTATGGATGCCTTCCGGGGTTATCACCAAGTCTTCATGCACCCAGATGATGCAGAAAAAACTGCGTTCGTCACCTCGGACGGCGTGTTCTGCTATATCGTCATGCCGTTCGGGTTGAAGAATGCAATGGCCACTTTTCAAAGAATGATCGACATACTCTTCAAAGAGGTACTAGGGGTAACCATGGAGGCATATGTAGATGACATCCTAATCAAGAGCAGGAAGAGGGAGGATCATGTCCGAGATATGGAAAGGGTCTTCGGGATCATGCAGAAGGCCAACATGAGACTGAATCCAAAAAAGTGCGCCTTCGCAGTCAAGGGGGGCAAATTTTGAATTTATAATTTATGTTTGGTGTTTTTTTGAAATTTATTTTATCAATTTAAAGTCAATAAGGGTATATTTGCTCCTTTATAAGAATATGAGGGGTATATTTGTACCTTTAAAAAAGTTCAAGGGTATATATGCACTTTCACAAATACTTCAGGGATATATTTGTTCCGAAAAATAGAACAGGGGTATATTTGTTCTCACACTCATACTACAGGGGTATATTTATTCCTTTTCCCTTGTAAATTTAAGTATTTTATTTTTCAATAGAAAGGAGCTTAAAAGCCGGGATAGATAGTGTTCTAAACACTAACACTGATTGTGGTTATATTTCTGATTTTGTAAAAAAAGTAAAAAAAGAACAAATTCCAAACATCTCCCTATTCTTCTTTCGTTGTTAAGTAAAGCAAGTTTCTTAGGAGTTAGTGATAAATAACTTTTTTGTGTTTATAATTATTTCGATTATTTCAATGGCTGTCTGTACACAGAAATTGAATGACTGTATATAGAATTAGTCTAAATAGAATTATTAGGTGGATGAAGTAAAATGTTCTGGGCCTGTTATGCACTGCTTTTGGGCCTTACTTACACGCCGTTTCATGGGTTTCCAACGGAAATGTAGAAAGAGCCAGAACTCTGTAGAGAAGAAGGACCTCGAACATGGAAGAATACACCATAACTTTCCTGTCCGATCGATCGCGTTCTCCGATCCTTCTGTTCCGCACTATAAATCTTCAATCTCCGCAATCTGCATTTCACATCCATAACACGAATACCCAATCAAGCCTGCGATTTCTTCTGATTGTTAAAGCTTTCATCCAAAATCGTCTAAAATGTCTATAATCCCGAGTTTCTTCGAGGGTCGCCGGAGCAACGTCTTTGATCCATTCTCCATGGATTTATGGGACCCGTTCTTCTCCAACACGTTGGCGAACTTCACCGGCGGGGATACCGTACGAGAGACATCCGCCTTCGCCAACGCTCGAATCGACTGGAAGGAGACGCCGGAGGCTCACATCTTCAAGGCGGACGTTCCCGGGCTGAAGAAGGAGGAGGTGAAGGTGGAGGTCGAGGAAGGGAAGGTGCTCCAGATCAGCGGCGAGAGGAGCAAGGAGAAGGAAGAGAAGAACGACACGTGGCACCGCGTGGAGAGGAGCAGCGGGAAGTTTCTGAGGAGGTTCAGGCTGCCGGAGAATGCGAAGGTCGATCAGGTGAAAGCGGCGATGGAGAACGGTGTTCTTACTATCACTGTGCCCAAGGTTGAAGAGAAGAAGGCTGAAGTGAAGAATGTTCAGATCTCTGGCTGAGAAAACAGAACCTCTATGTATTACCTCTATTATCAATTTGGTGTTCGCTGTGGTGCAGTTAATTGAATAAGTGTGTTGTTGAATTTGTGTCATCGTCTTCCTTTGTCCTGCACACCACATCAAGCTTTGAGCTATGGCGATCCTTTTGTAATTTTTTATCCGTATATAAATTGTCTGCGTTTTCTTAAATTTCAAATTTTTGAATACTCCGTATCATTTATGGATTATTGTTATACTCCGTATTTCCGTGGCTTTCTAATCGATTTTCATCACATTTGCTCCTATCTTTCAACTCACAGAAGAATTACTAATCCTTGGTGATTCACTGATTTGGGAATGATTTGGAAAATGAGATAGGACAACTTAGGTTTGGCTAGTCTTACCTTTTTTTTGGATCCAGAGCCTCTACCTTACTTTAGAGTAAGGTAGAGTGCCTTGCTTCCTCCCGGTCGTCCAATCGACAATTTAACGGTTGGAGATCTTGGGCTCCACTTTTTCGTCAATCTCGAGGCCGTGTTGGCCGCTCCCCTCCCGTCCGATGCGCAAGGCACTCTCCTAGTCGGGTAAAGGATCCCAATCCCGTTTAAACTAGCTGGATCGGTCAAAAAAAATGGACCATGAATTCGATAATTAGTTGAGTTCAATTAATGAATTATCTAAAGACATAAAAAGAGTTGTGCTATAGATACCTATTCATTTTTACCTCACACTTTGAACACACTAGGTCATATTTAATGCAGGGATAAAAATAAGGTACCTATAACATTTTTTATACCTAAAAGAGAATAAGATAATAATCACAATATATAAGATTAAATCTAAAGACATAAAGAAGAGTTGTGCTATAGATACCATTTTGGGTATTCATTTTTACCTCACACTTTGAACGAGGTCATATTTAATGCCCCTCTTAAATGTATTGTCCCATTTAAACCATACAATAGGGATAAAAATAAGGTACCTATAACATTTTCGATACTTAAAATAGAATAAGATAATAATCACAATATACGTAGTATAAGATTAAATTAAATGGATTACTAGACGTATTTTCTATGCATGGAGTAAACAATGTAAATCGGGTAAGCGACTACGGGTTCCAATGAATACTAAAAAGGGCTCTCTAATGCTTTTGGAGATCTCGTTTCTAAATGCCAAATTGAAGCTCCATTATATGCATACAAATAAAATCACGCATAATAATAAACACATACTACGTATAATTTAACAAAATTAATTGTGATCAAGTTTTCATATAGAAAAACACGATTTAAAATAACTACATACTACTTCCGTCCCTTAAAACATTCCAAGTTTGACCGGCACGGAGAATAATAAAGTAAAAACTGTATAGTTGAGGTTTGTGCTTTCCAAGTTTGACCGGCACGGAGAATAATAAAGTAAAAACTGTATAGTTGAGGTTTGTGTAGAGGAGAGAAATAACAGCAACCACAAAATTTTGATTAAAAGGGAAAGTGACAAAGTTTTTTGGTACGTCCCAAAAAGGAAAAATGACAAAGTTTTAAAGGACAGAGTACGGAGTACGGAGTATAATTTAACAAAATTAATTGAGGCCCCATTTTTTAATGACCATGCCAAAAAATTGGGCTTCCATCTTTGAGGGCCGGTTAAACTTTCCGCCCTTTCACTTGCCGAATTCTAAAGATCAAAATAATGACACGTAGATCTTTGTGGTAATTACCCGTTTAGACCTCTTTTATATACCACATACTCCCTCCGATTCAAAAATAAGTTCCACATTTGACTTCACACATATTAAGAAAAGAATTTTGACTTTATTGTGGAGTGCACTGTTTGGCACCGTTTGGACATTGTTTGACACTGTTTGACATTGTTTGAAACTTTTTTGATGTAGATAATTTGCCAAATAAGGAAAGGTTTGAAAGTGGAACTTAATTTTGGAATTGTCCGAAAAAGAAAGGTGGAACTTGTTTTTGAATCGGAGGGAGTATCATTTAGGTCTCTTTGACTTTCTCTTTTCATTTATAAACTTTTAAGTTTTCAATTTTGGTTTTTTATTTCACTTTTGAATCAGTTTTGCCAACCGCCTCTCGCATACTTCCTTCTCACTTTTGAATAAGTATTGCCTTTTATCTTCATCAACAACGCGACTTGGGGATGGAAGCTCCCGACAGGAGAATTCATTCTAATCAGTGGCAATCCATCTATGGAGTCCTAAACATCGCGACAAGATACTCCCTGTGCGCATTCCAGCTTTCAATCATCCGCATGACCGACCTTTCGTCTGGCACCGTCCAGCACTGCGACCTTCCCGCGAATGGTGGTTGCCCTTTAGGTAATGATGAAAGCTTCCACCATATACTGAAATCAGATTGGGTTGGTATTAAATTTAGTTATTGTTAAATTGGATTTGGCCTCTTAAGAGTGTATTTTTAGATGGCTTGGAACCTAGCACTAAATATTTTAGATGCCCCCAATCTCTTTTGAATTGAAAAGAAGCAATCTGAACCAACTTTTATTAACTTTGTCAAATGTAAAAAGTAATTTATGGTATTTCTTTATTTTAATTTTCTGACTACTTACCCTTATATGTGCAGGATTAAAGGCTACAACTATTGTAACTTGGTAACTTGCTACTTACCCTTTATGGACTTCCATTATTTTTGTATTTTTGGTCATGTACTTGCTGATTTTGTACAATCAAAACTCAATTTGTAACTATTTTTATTGGTTTGCACTTATGCTTGTAACTTAATATGTTACAACATACAAACACTTGTCACTTTGTCAGATTAGCAGCATAATACGGAGTATGTAATATGTATCATGAATGTGTTGTGTTAAATTATGCAAAAAACATGGAAGTGTTTTGTGTTAAGTTATTTTTTTTAATTTGAATCTATAGTGTTTACAATTTGTGTCAACATTACAGTTTGAAATTTGAATCTGTAATTTGAATGTGTTTTTGGTATAACTGAGTTAACCGAAACCCGATCCGATATCCGAAAATATCCGAATTCAAAATATCCGAAAAATTATACCTAAAAAAGGTAGGGTCGGGTATTTAGTATTTATATTAAATAAACCGAACAGGCTAGGGGTTGGCTTAGTATTTATATTAAATAAACCGAACAGGGGTGTTGATATATTAAATATCCGAATGTGTTTTTTTTATTTGACTTTATCTTCAATTATCTAAGTTTTACCTTCGAACGTTTAGATCAATCACTATTTCATTTGTGTTGTAAACCGAGTCTATTGCATTTTAGCACTTCCATTTTGTCAACTTCAATTCTAACTAGCTCTAGACATTTCAATCAGGGAGCAAGAGAAGTTGGAGTGTTTGGCTGAAAGTGTAAAAGTGATTTGGTGCTCTAATTTACCCCTAGAAGCTGGGGGAGACCAGCTTCCGAAAACTGATTCTTATTCTGCTTTAAAATTAAAAAGAAGCAGAAGCAGAAGCAGAATCAGAATCGGTTCCAAACACCCCTAAATCGGATAATATACTCCAACTTCTGCTCATGTTTTAAATACACCCTAAATCTTATTTAAATTCTTTTAATATTATATGTTACGCCTTCGTAGACCATGATATATAGATTGTAACTTTGTTATAACTTTTGCTAGACAATATTTTTTGAATAGAATTTTTGTTAGACAATTACTCCCTATTATGCATTATACTAGTGTGTAGCCCAGGGCAATGCCCGTGTAGTGCGTCAATCAATTTGATACGGGTTGAGTTAAAATGAAAAGTGTTATGTAGTAATATCTATTAATAGATATTGTGAATTATTCATAGGATCCAAAGTTTAATATAATGTCTTTTTACTTTGATCCAACCACAAACAATAATGAGTATATGTTAAATTATCAATCATCATATATTATATATTTACTCGTTAGTCTATATAAAGGTTTTTTATTGCGGTCACTGCGGTTGCAGTTATTGTGGCCGTTGCGATGCCTATTGCGGCTGATGCAATGTAATTTAATTTAATGTTCAAACGACATAAGAAAATAATTAGTGTTGATGTTTTTATACGATCTGATATGGCCCCGTTGCGGTTTCTTTGGGTTACATAGTAGATTTTTCCCGTGATTTGAAATTTCACCTCCATTGCGGCCCGATACGGTTGCGCTAAAGAATGCAACCGCAATATTGCAGCCCAACACGTGTTGTGGTTCCGGTTTATTCTCGTTGCAGCCATGTTGCAGTTTCGTTGGGTTTCATTGGGACAATGATAGTACATTATTGTTATTCTTGCAATTGTGTATAATTGAAGAATAATAGAAGTGTTATGTATAAAAAATTTATTGTGAAAAATTTGACTTTGTTCATGTTGTATGCATAGGGTTAATATATCTTCATATCATAATGTTTAACTCAACGATATAAACTGAGTGTATTATCCATATAATTGAAATATTGAATTTGGAACATAATTTACAATATAATTTAATGAACAGTCCAATCAGGAAATATTCATATTATGTAGATGTTATAAGGTAATTAAATGTTGTAATTTAAAAGTATGAATTATTTTTATATTATATTTACATTTGCATTAAACAATGATTGTAAAATTAAAAATGTTAATATGTATTATGTGAAGTCGAGAGTCGCACGTAGCATTTCATAATTCAAGTATACTATATAGAACAATAAGCAATAAGAAATCCAATGTTTTAGACATTTTCTTGAAATATTAACTCAAAAATGTAAATATTAGTTATGAAATCTTAATTTTAAGATTTGAATATACTCAAAAAAATGTTTTGGGCTTTATTGATAAAAAGTTCTAATCTTAAAAATCTCCATCAATTGGATCTTCATATTTTTTATTTTACATATACAAAATAGTGTCATATGAAAGATCATAAAAAATTATGTATTTTCATATTATTTTTTATGAATATTGGAGTACAAATAAAAAAGTGACACTCCCTCCGTCCCCTTTTAAATGTCCCGGAAGAGGGTGTCACGAGTTTTAAGAAAAGTGGGTTTGTGTGGTTGATATTAATGGATAAAGTAAGAATGAGGTAAGAATGATTTTGAGCCACACAAACTTTACCAAATAAGGTATGATACAATTAAATAGGGACATCCCAATATGATAAAACGAGACATTTAAAATGGGACGGAGGGAGTAACACTTTTAAAATAAGAGATTTTTTCTCCTATCTTTTCTCCAAATGAGTTGGCCTAATTAAGGTGAATAGGTTGTGATGAACCGTTTGAACATAGGGAAATTTAATTAAATGTTTTAATAAGAGTTATAATAGAATTTTTAGTAACCAATGAGAGATTGACACATGAGTCATAACTCAGTTTTCCTATATAATTAAAAACAATAGATTATATAAAAGGTGATTTAATATATTGATTGTAAGGGTTTTTTACGAGAATATTACTAAAATAAAACTTATTTATATAAATATGACTATTCATTACTACAACGTGTGCTGTGGTAATTAAAGTTCAAAACATCAACATGAATTACTATGATTTCATTACTACTCTAGTAATGAATCATATTTTTGTAAACCATCTTTATTTTGGTCATATTTATGTAATTATTTCTATTTAATATGTTTATTTTTAAATTAATATATTTATAAACGACTAATTAACAAAAGTATGTTGTATATAAGTATAGCTGGTGAAAGCAAACAACCATAAATTTAATTTGTGCAATCACAATTTGGGTTGTGTTCAATTCAATGAAAGTTAAACAATTTTTCACTCATGTCTTACCACCAAATTAATACTGACTTTTGGTCAATTATTTGTATCTTTTCAGGTCGCACCAAGTAAAACTCCAATCCAAATTCCTCACTTCATTTATTCGTTCTAGTTCATCAAATCACTGGGTGGCAAGAAAAAGTCAATTGACAGTCCCTTAACGTTAAAGTCAACTTCGTCAATGGTCCAAGCCTCTTCCATCCTCGTCACAGTCTGAGCTTCCGATTTCCGGTCCAGTCTACACAAGGAAACCAAAGTTTTGCCGGCGTGGGCAATGTTGACGCCGTTAAGGGTGCGGTAGTCATGGATCAACGACGTCGTATTTGTTTCCCAAGTGATGTCATCATTTTCCGGCGACTTGATTCTCAGGAGCTGGGAATCTTGGAGCTGGACGAGAAGACCGAATCTTTGACTGAAATAACCCCACACAGTGTGATTGATTATCTCCAGTTTGGTGCTGCTCCTGGCTTTCAGAACTGTGGGTTCTGCTTCGAGCTTCAAGACAAAGCAGTCTTGTCCGTTGACCATTTTCTCTCCAGTGCATATTGAATTTGAGAATAGATTCGCCGTTGACATTGGATCCAGACCCTATTAGAAAAATGTTTTCAACAAAGTTACGTCTAAGACAAAAATCTCAATACAAAATATTCTATTTTGTAAAATGTTTTTAATTAGACTGAATTTTTTTATAAGGTTTGATAATCTATTTAAGTTCTCTGTGGTTTGAACTGCTCATGTAGATGTCTGATCTATGTGTATTACGAATTACATACGAATATTATATAAATGTAAAAATCTGGTTGGTTTGACCTATTATGTTTAAATCTTATCTGATTTGTTCCGATATGCTCTCGAATCAGTTAAAATAAAACATCTTAAAGTGTGCAGTTTAACATCTTCCAAAATATACTATCGTATTTGGTACGAGGATTGAGATAGTGAGTATTGTATAACGGAGAATTGTGCAGAAGAGAGAAAAATGTGTAAGATTGCTGTGAATCACAAATTCTTTATCAAAAAAGAAAGTTAAAAATATTTTAAAACGAACAAAAAAAATTAGAACAATCAAGTGACACGAGTGTATAATTTTCATGCACATTTTCAATTAATTATGAGGGCTTACTTGTAAAGTGCGACGAAGAGGTCGGGGTGGACCACGAGAAGCGTGAGAGTTATGCCAAGGAGTGTGCCTCCACGCCACCTTCCCATCACTTCCGGCACTGATCTTACACCCTGAAACCACCATCTCCAAGCTCCACAGATTCGGTCTCTTTTCCCACACCACAAAGCCTCCCATTTCTCCGGCGCTCTTCACCCTCTTCATTTTCATCTTCTTCTTCAAACCCATGTCCCCTTCCTCCTCACAAAATCGAAATTCGGCCGCCGCCATTTTCACCTTCCCCATTGCGTACAAACTCCCAATGGAGCTCAGAGCATTCTCTCCTCCCGCTGCTGCTATGTACTGATGCACTATATACTTGGCCATTGACATCTCCTACATGCATTTCGAGTTCGTTTTTGTATAAAAACTAAATTTTTTGAATTGGATTTAAGAGAGTGAGAATACAATGGAAATGTGTGGGGTTGTGTTTGACTAAGAAAAGAGAATGAATGATTGAAAGTTAGTTGTACAAAACTTTTTAGAAACAGGAAATGAGAAGAATTTTATGATTCAAATTAAAACAAAACTACTACTTATAGTTTTTGTACAATCAATTAATACGTACGTAAAATACATTTGTATAATAAGTTTTGTTTAACTTGTTCACACAAAAAAGATTGTTCTGAAAAAGTCTTGTTCGTATGATTTCATTTTAGGACGAACCAAAAAATGTGTCAAGACAAAAATAGAAACAATGACCACTGTATAATTAAAATAATTTTAATACTCCGTACATAGGAATGTGACTTTTTATATGCAATGCATTCACAATTCACCGTATAGCAGACTATACGTATACTATATGTGCTTATACAGAGTATTAATTATGGCTACATTTTTGTCCATAAGCTTTTTCAATAATTTTTCATGACAAAGTTTCAAATATTTGTCGATTGTACAAAATTTGTATAGGAAAAAATCACCTAGCCAAAATCTTTTGAGAGAATTCCCTAAATAGGAGTAAAAACGTTTTCAAATTCCAAAATAGGACTCATGTTTTTTATTTCTTGAATACGAGTAAATTTCTGCCAAGTTTGACATTACCAGGCTTTAAATATGACATTTTTTCCAAACTTGCCAATTACTCCTATTCAAGGAATAAAAAACATGATAGTCCTATTTTGGAATTTCAAAATGTTTTTACTCCTATTTAAGGCAATTTCTGAAATCTTTTCTATATGAACAAACAATTGGAAGAAATATATATTGTGAAATTGGCATGGCTGTACCCAAAGAATATAATGATTGAAATTAAAGTAATACTCCGATCATCATATATAGTATTTTATCAATAGTTGCAATTATAATAATGACTGTGTTGATTTTTTTTTCTAATATTGATGATGTTTAGTTAAAAATTACTCTAATTAAATAGAAGTAAAACTAATGTAAATATAAACATCTAAAATAGTGATATTGTATTTTTTCTAAGTAATTTCTGCCACTGCACTGCCCGGTTATGGAAATAATATTATATGACAACATGATCAAAATAATGAACTTGTATTTAAAAAAACATACGTAGTAATTGTAATCTTGTTCTGAAATTTTACAATGCTTTTACTCTTGTTTCTGGATAGATTTGCTTTTAGTTTTACTATGTAGTGATTATGATGTTAGTGAGGGGAATTAAAAATCTAAAGAAAATAATAAGCTTTTTAATTTGAGTGATAATCCCAACTATACCAAACAGAGCTATCAATTGTTTTTATCAAACTACTACTACAATTTTCTTTTAAGATCTTTTCAATCATGAAAATCTAATAATTAGTAAAAAGTTGGTAAAAGTGTCTTTTCAGCTAGTTGTGCAAAACATGTCCTTATGCTCGTAAGGAGTAGTAATATGGCTACATTCTTGTTTCGGGATAGTTCTTATTCAATTTTACTATGTACTACGTATGTGTTATCGTATTGAATATGATGTAAGCGAATGGAATTAAAAAGCTAAAGAAAATTAAATAATAACTTTTTACTTTGAGTGATAAAGTTCTTACAATGGGATGATCATTGATGTTCTTGGTAGAAGAAGGGTGAGAAGGAATGGGATGAGGGATGAGAGGAGCTCCGACGACACTGAGCAAGAGCTGGATTTCAGCGGCGGCGGCATTCCTGCCGGAAATGATGGACTTGATGTTCTTAGGAGACAAGAATGAGTATACAGCCTGTTCCGGTATGGGAACTTCATGCACCGTGAAAAGCCCTTCTTCCCTCTCCATGTTTGGCCACAACAACGTCTTCATCATCAATACTAGCCTTTGGAGATAATCGATGAAGAATTGAATGAATGAAGTGAATGAACCTATAGATGGATGGAAGAAATATGTATTAATTTGTGGTTCATTTATCAAATAAAATGTGGGATATGGATAGAGCAGCTGTCGCAGACAGCAACGTGATGGAATTTGTTGAATTTAGAGTGTGTAAGTAGAAAAGTTTTGTATGGTACGTAGTAAGCTACTTCATGTTGGGTTGTTGCTTTAAGACTTAGTGACCATTCACTCCCAATCGAGTTTCGTAAAAGAATTCTTTCTGGCTACGACCGGTTTTGAACAGCGAAATGTTGGAATTATTCTTGCATCTAATGATTCTAATTTAAACCCACAAAATAAGTCGCACTCCAAGTTTTATGTATTGATTTGAGGGAAAATTTTCTAGATATGACTAAAAGATAAACAACTTCTCAAAATATGACTAAAAATCTCGCGTGTGTTTAATATGACTAATTTGTAGGTAAAAGGCATACGGTGCCATAATACATCAGGCGTAAATATCGTTAATACCCTTAGTGGTTAGTTTTGTAAAAAAAATCTTTCTCCGTTTTTTGGTGGAGTCATCCATACGGATCGTAATATTATACTCCGCAATATTAATTTCTCCGTTCATGCAATATCTTCTCTACTAGCATTAAAATCTATTTGAACTAAAAATACCACAATGAAGGGCACTAATTGCACATGCATGTGTTGTGTATATTGAGCATTAAATAGTATAGGCTCTGGTGCAATATAGAAGGGCAATAAAATACATAGACGGTTTATGTTCATATAATTATGAGCAATATATATATATATATATATATATATATATGGACAGTAAGTAATTTTTATATATATAATACAGGTAGTAAGTAATTTTTAGGAGTATAGACAATAATATTCCAAGCAGTGAAAGTATATCTATGGTGCTATATAGAGGGACAGTAAAATACATAGTCTGGTTTTCATATAATTATGAGCAATATATATAAAAATAATGCCTAAAATATAAGCAGTGAGTAATTTTAGGAGTATAGACAATAATAATGAACGAGTTTCATATAATTATGAGCAATATATATACTTCATATAATACAGGCAGTGAGTAATTAATTTTAGGAGTATAGACAATAATAATGAACGAGCAGAGAAAGTATATATACAGTGCAATATAGAGGGGCAGTAAAATACACTCACATGTATTCATATAATTATGAGCGTTATGTATAATAATAATATTATATTTATATCATGAGCAGTATTTATATTATATTATATATTATAATATATTTATGAGCAGTATGTAATAATATTATATAGGCAGTAATTATTATGGCCGGAGGGTTTGGAATGAAAACAAGACTCCGAGTATACATATCTTCTCTAAATTAATTTTGATTTAACTTATTCAATTAATTGTTATATTATATGTTCGTATTTTTAGGAATAGTATTTATCATATGCGAGAAAATAGGAGAAAGACTCCATATGAATAACTCTTCTCCTTATTTTTAGGAAACCAATAATGAATACACGTTCGTGCGTATCACAAGCGGTTAAATAGGATTAATAACTGAGTTCCTAACTTGCTATATTTAAGCTTGAGAGCATCTGAGGAATAAAAAGAACCGTGAATCATCATGCATACATCCATGTATCATATATTGAGAATAATAACTAACTAAGTCATACATTGGGAAACTAATGTAGTTTTTGAAGGTCCCGGACAGAGGTAAAAGTCTAGAGGGGGGGGTGAATGGACTTTTAAATCTTTTTCAACTTTATGAAGTTTTCCCTCTAGATGAGTTGATCTATAATCTTTTAAGAGATTAATAGATGCACAGCGGAAGTCTTTAACCTCTTTATACTTGGTGTGAGATAACTTTCTAGTTTAGATGATGTTTAGACTGGTGACAAGAGGAAGTAGGTTTGGCAGTAGACTGGTGAGCAGATAACTGCTTAGTCTACTGCTGCACAGGCAGTTTGCTGACTGGCAGGCAACTGCTGAGTTGGCAGTCGACTGGTGAGCAGGTTACTGCTGAGGCAACTGTTAAGAACAGGATGACTCTTGGATGGCTTTTTGTTCTGGCTTGTTATGGCGTTCGGAAAGACACATATAAATGGGCAGTGGGCTCAGCAGGAGGGTGAAGACCAGGGTACTGCTGAGGCACCTTCTGAGTGTAAGATAACTTCTAGTGGAAAACACTCTCAAGGAGAGTGAGTTATTAAGCAGTAGGCTAAGCAGTACAGTTGGTGTGTGCTTCTGTATGTATGAAAGTAAATCAACACACGATATATCCTGGTTCAGAGGTGGTGTAATCCTCCTACATCCAGTCCCACCCTATTTCAGATGGATTTCCACTAAAGTATTCAGCCCAATACAATTAGTGCCAATCTAGCCTTGACAACTCTAGCCTAGATTGAAGGTTTTTCACGATGAGTATAACACCACTCAAAGTTACTCAGTCCTTAGACTTTTCTCAATTGATCCAGTGGGGATCAAAAGGTACTCTATCTATCTAACCACACTTTAGGATCCGAACAACTGTTCTCCTAAGTGTTTACAACAACATGAATTGATTCACGAAGTGTCTAACCGCCAACTAAAACCTAAGCTCTATAAATGTTACAATGAATGATCTAGTCTAAGAGCTTAGTGAAGCATGAGTCAAAGCAGAGTGTTCAAGCACTTTTTCCTTTGCTGGATATGCGTAGTGTAATGACTGAACCACTTGCTTTGAACTCAATGACTTGCCTTTGATCTCATGCTTCTGCCTATTTTTATAGGCATCTCCAGTAGATTAATCTTCTCCGTTGGTTAAGAGGTTTTAATCCTAGACGTCCAAAGTATTGTACTTGCGTCTTCTTGTGTTGGAGCAGGATAAGGATTTGTCTTTTGAAGACCACTTGGTTTGTACGAAGATAACACCCATACCTTAGGCCTTCTTATCGCTGCATGCCTATTCTGGAACTCTTTCTCTTACCTCATATTCTGATGTCTTCTCTCCTCTTATGTTCTGAGTGTATTGGCCTTGTCTTGCAACTACACTTGTAAAGCTGAGTGCGTGAACCTGCTCAATTTGTGTAGTGAAGTAGTAAAATGTGTGACTTAGAATATTTTGTATCAAATAAGTTTTGTACTGGTAGGATCTTTGAAATATCCTATTAAGGTAATAAGATTACCTTATTGCATTTTGTTCTTTCCAGTACAATTTATTTGGTACAAATTTCACAGTAAAATTTGTCACTTATTTTACTAATCACTTTCTTTCTTTAAGTGACATGATTAAACTTATGTATCAAATTAAAGCTATACTGGTTGGATCTAAATATCCACGTAAGGTAAATAATTTTTACCTTCTTGCATTTTATCGTTCCAGTATGTTTAATCTGATACATAGTTTGTACATTGGAATTCTTGTCACTTT
Source organism: Cuscuta epithymum (assembly GCA_945859915.1). Lineage (NCBI taxonomy): Eukaryota > Viridiplantae > Streptophyta > Magnoliopsida > Solanales > Convolvulaceae > Cuscuta > Cuscuta epithymum. Next base: position 302,461 of record CAMAPF010000067.1, on the reverse strand, counting down.
TAAGTACTTGTGTAATTTAGCAGGGATTGTGTACAACTTAACTGGTAGGATACCAAATCCTATTAAGGTAAAAGTTATTACCTTATTGCATTTTGTGTTCCAGTTAGTTGTTCACTATTCTTGTTCACTTTGATTTATATATCAAATAACACTTTACTGGTTGGATTTAAATATCCATTTTTAAGATAAAGACAACTTTACCTTATTTCATTTTGAATCCCAGTGTGTTCTTTTTGTTATATAGAATCTACATTGTTATTTGTTGTAGTGAACAGAATATCAAGAACTCTTCTTCTGAGTGTATGGTTTATCTAGTATTTCGAACATGATAAGCTAAATATTTAACTGGTAGGATATCAACTCCTATTAAGGTAAAATTACCTTATTGCATTTTGTTTTCCAGTTAAAATAGATAGTTTATTTGTGCTCCTTTTATTGTGTGTAACAAATAAATTTAACTGGTTGGATTTATATGATATCCTTTTAAGGCAATACAATATTGCCTTTTTGCATTTTATGGTTTTCCAGTCATATTTATTTGTTAACTGTATAAAAGGAGCACGACACATCTAGATAATCTTCTTACTACTAGACAACTGCAAGATGTTACAAAAGAGGATAACAAAGACTCCTATAATGATGCTACAATAGAGGGGGGAAAACAAAAGCTTTTGGCATCATCAAAACAGTTTATCAACCAATCAACTGGGGTCTAACAATTTCCCCCTTTTGTGATGATGCCAAAAGAAGAGTTCTAATCACTAAAACTCTCTTTCCCCCTCTTTTGGTAGCATTCACAAATCACTCGGTCCTTCTCCTTCTGCTTGATGATTCTCCTTGGGCAAAGTTGGAGAGCCTCTTCTGCATCCTTTGATGATCCTTCTCTCTGAGATTCTTCATTTTCTCGTAGAAGACTCGCCAAATTCCAGAGATGTTCATGGCAGTTTCTACATTTGGGGCTTGAAGCCATTGAAGAACAAATTGTTCTTCAACTCTGATAAAAGCAGTGGCTTGAGAGAGCATGTCAATAGGAGCCGATCTCCATTTTCTCCAGTTGAGGACTCTTGTGAGTTGGTTTTCGAGAGCTTCTTTTTCTTTGAGAGACTGGATTCTTAAATTTAAGAATTCTTCTTGATCCAACTGTTGAGGAGTAGGCTGTTGTGTGGAGGAAGGTTGGGCTAGTGAGAGGTTCAGGAATGGTTCAAGAGGCTTGTTGTTGGAGTTGTTATCGGCCATTTTTGAAGTAGAGGAGCTTTTGAGAAAGATTAAGGAAGAATAAGAATATCGGAGCTCTAAGAATTTGGAATGGACTAACATCGGCTTTGGAGAAGAGATTTATATCCAATTGTGCAGATGATCTCTTCGTTTTCCGAGATCAGTTTTAATTAACCGAGACCTGTTAGGCGGCAGGTTTCTCTTTTAGAGAGAAAGCGTGAGAATTAAATGATATTGGTGTCTAATCATTTATGAAGCCGCTTAATCTTGGATCAGCAAGTGTCGTTCTTGCATGTTGCATGACTCATAACCTTCTTCAGCATTAATGAAGTCTGATACTTCCTTGTGTATGCTCTTGTTGGCTTAGATATGGAAAATTCTAGACTACTGTTTCCAGCAGTAATAGGGTGCTAACTATTTTGTTGAGTGTCCTCTATTTTAATAGGATGGATTTTCCTACCAAAAATTAGGATTTTTCAGAATAGTAGCATTTTTTTTTTGTTAATTCCATACTACTGAGTTTGAATAAGTGAGCATGGTACCTTGATGAATAATGCGTGATCTCAGATTGTTGACTTATTTGGTCATGACTCTTGTAGAGCAATACTCATTCCCCTTAGGTGATGCTCCTTAGAAAATTTCTTCTGGTATGAATTTTTCTTAGTTCCCCCTCAATTGATGCCAAGATGATTGACTCAGGTAGCTGCATTCAGTGTGAGCATTTTAAGTAGTCTTTTCGAGCCTTCTGCCGATCTTTCCAGCCTTCTGCAGAGTGTTCTGCTGAGATCTCTTCTGTCATAATTACATTTTATTTTCCGTAGATAATCGCAGGCAGGCATCTGCTCCTTTGTTCTGATGAATGCATTACTGCAGTTTCCTTTTTGTATATAGCAGTGACCTGAGTGTCAGCAGCCTGCTTAGTTTGCTGCTACCGGAGAGCAGTCATCTGCGGAGGCAGCTGCTTGTTGGAGAGTAGTCTTCTGATGTTCCTTCTGCTTGGATTTGTTCCCCCTTCTTAATTGAAAGTCTGAGATTGACTTTCTTGGACCTTGATGCTTCATTCCTTTGGGGTGGATGCACTAGACTACCTTTCTTGTCTTTATCAAGGGTTCAGCAGTGAGCTCAGGCAGGGTGTTGCTTCTTTAGAGGGTTACTTGAGCAGAGTAGTCTATACTCATTGTAGTCTGCTTTTTACAGCCGGCTATCCTTGAGTATTTCATAAGGGTTCCCCCTTAGCAGGTGGCTAGGAATTCCCCCTTAGTTCCAGAGTTGAGTTCTTCATTCTTTTGGGGCTCCTTTCTTCACATGGTCCTCTTTTTGTTTGAGTCTTCTGCTTTTCATCATCTTGTGTCTATCAATTGGTAGAATTTGGGGAATATGAGCTTCAGTTTTGGTGAGGATCCTTTTTGATCTGATCCTACTGCTGGCAGTTGTCTCAGTCTGAGTCTTCTGCTATCAGTAGTCTGGCATCTGAGTCACCTTTTTGAAGTGGTCTCAGCTTTTCTTCTTCCATTACCTGGATGGTCCTTCCTTTATCTCTTTTTTTGAAGCACAGTTACATCTCTTGAGGAAGATGTAACAGTTGATCTGGAGTTGGTTTGTGCATTTGATTGAACTTTAAAACCTCAACACAAGGTGTGTATTGGTTTGTAAGTTCTTCACTTGATTGAATCTCCAACTCCTTTGATATCTTCTTCTCTTTTCCTTATTTGCAAGTGTTTCTTCGGGTTCTTCCTTTGAACAGTTTGTCAGTGGCCTTCTGCTCCTTGTCATGTGCTTGAAGCAACTAGAATGTATGTACTATTCTGTTGAGTTAGTTGCTCCAGCACCCTCCTGTATTTATCATTGTTGAGTGGTGGTAGCCCACATTGAAGTGGGCAACTTCCTTTGAACAGATTTGGGCATCCATTCCCATTTAGAACCATTTTCCCTAAAGCAGTGTGATCTACAGCCTTTTGTGGTGGCTGTGTATGAGTTAATCATCTCTCTCCTGTATGTAGGATAAGAGTGATTTCTTCTGGGTTGATTTGGCTTCTTCTTAGGTGGGTGGTTGGTCTTATTGGAGAATTGCCAACTGGTTCTCTGGTTTTCTTGTTTGATAGGAAGTTTCTGTTTGTACAGGGATTTTGATTTTGGTTTGGGAGCAGACATGTTCCTTCTTGTGGGAACTATATGGATGTGGGAGTGTTGGTGGCTAAGAGACTTTGTGTCTTCTTTGAAAGTATGTTTTGTGGTAGAAGAGTATTTGGGAGAGTTTTTCAATGAGTGGGAACATGAGGTGTATCCTGTGTCTTTTTCAGTGTGTTGAACTTCCTTAGTGAGTGGGGGAGTGAGAGAGCTTAGCTTTTCTTTTAAACTGATGTTTTCAAATTCAAGAAAATCTATCTTTTTGATTGTTTCACCCAATTGTGCATGAGCTACTAAAAGATTTTCTTGAAGTCTATAATTTTCATTCATTAAGCTAAGGTGCTCTTTTTGGAAGTTTTCAAATTGATGGAGCAATGTCTCCATATCAACACTGGAAGAGTTGGAATCATATGAATCGTTTGAAGAACAGGATAATACCTCATCATTGTCACCTTCATAAGATCTGGCCATACCATAGTTGTGAGAGGAGCTATTTTCTGGAGTCATTCCAAAGAAGCAAGTAATAGCCTCCTCCTGCCTTTCTGATGAGCAGCTTTCATCATTTGAGCTGCTTTGATCATCTTCTGATTGACTCTCCGTGAGTTCATCCCATACATCCTTTGTTTTCCAGTCATTGGATTTGTTGCTGTTGATCAACAGATTCTTTGCTTGTTGTTCATCCATCATTTAGAAAGTTTTGGGATAAAAGTGGATTTGGATCTTTAGTTCAAAAGTAGTCAGAAACTGACTCTAGGAACAAACCTGGCTCTGATACCACTTGTAGGTCCCGGACAGAGGTAAAAGTCTAGAGGGGGGGTGAATGGACTTTTAAATCTTTTTCAATTTTATGAAGTTTTCCCTCTAGATGAGTTGATCTATAATCTTTTAAGAGATTAATAGATGCACAGCGGAAGTCTTTAACCTCTTTATACTTGGTGTGAGATAACTTTCTAGTTTAGATGATGTTTAGACTGGTGACAAGAGGAAGTAGGTTTGGCAGTAGACTGGTGAGCAGATAACTGCTTAGTCTACTGCTGCACAGGCAGTTTGCTGACTGGCAGGCAACTGCTGAGTTGGCAGTCGACTGGTGAGCAGGTTACTGCTGAGGCAACTGTTAAGAACAGGATGACTCTTGGATGGCTTTTTGTTCTGGCTTGTTATGGCGTTCGGAAAGACACATATAAATGGGCAGTGGGCTCAGCAGGAGGGTGAAGACCAGGGTACTGCTGAGGCACCTTCTGAGTGTAAGATAACTTCTAGTGGAAAACACTCTCAAGGAGAGTGAGTTATTAAGCAGTAGGCTAAGCAGTACAGTTGATGAAGACTACTGCTTAGGATGCTGCTGGCAAACTACAATCCTTTAGTGAGATGTGTTTGGTGTGTGCTTCTGTATGTATGAAAGTAAATCAACACACGATATATCCTGGTTCAGAGGTGGTGTAATCCTCCTACATCCAGTCCCACCCTATTTCAGATGGATTTCCACTAAAGTATTCAGCCCAATACAATTAGTGCCAATCTAGCCTTGACAACTCTGGCCTAGATTGAAGGTTTTTCACGATGAGTATAACACCACTCAAAGTTACTCAGTCCTTAGACTTTTCTCAATTGATCCAGTGGGGATCAAAAGGTACTCTATCTATCTAACCACACTTTAGGATCCGAACAACTGTTCTCCTAAGTGTTTACAACAACATGAATTGATTCACGAAGTGTCTAACCGCCAACTAAAACCTAAGCTCTATAAATGTTACAATGAATGATCTAGTCTAAGAGCTTAGTGAAGCATGAGTCAAAGCAGAGTGTTCAAGCACTTTTTCCTTTGCTGGATATGCGTAGTGTAATGACTGAACCACTTGCTTTGAACTCAATGACTTGCCTTTGATCTCATGCTTCTGCCTATTTTTATAGGCATCTCCAGTAGATTAATCTTCTCCGTTGGTTAAGAGGTTTTAATCCTAGACGTCCAAAGTATTGTACTTGCGTCTTCTTGTGTTGGAGCAGGATAAGGATTTGTCTTTTGAAGACCACTTGGTTTGTACGAAGATAACACCCATACCTTAGGCCTTCTTATCGCTGCATGCCTATTCTGGAACTCTTTCTCTTACCTCATATTCTGATGTCTTCTCTCCTCTTATGTTCTGAGTGTATTGGCCTTGTCTTGCAACTACACTTGTAAAGCTGAGTGCGTGAACCTGCTCAATTTGTGTAGTGAAGTAGTAAAATGTGTGACTTAGAATATTTTGTATCAAATAAGTTTTGTACTGGTAGGATCTTTGAAATATCCTATTAAGGTAATAAGATTACCTTATTGCATTTTGTTCTTTCCAGTACAATTTATTTGGTACAAATTTCACAGTAAAATTTGTCACTTATTTTACTAATCACTTTCTTTCTTTAAGTGACATGATTAAACTTATGTATCAAATTAAAGCTATACTGGTTGGATCTAAATATCCACGTAAGGTAAATAATTTTTACCTTCTTGCATTTTATCGTTCCAGTATGTTTAATCTGATACATAGTTTGTACATTGGAATTCTTGTCACTTTTAAGTACTTGTGTAATTTAGCAGGGATTGTGTACAACTTAACTGGTAGGATACCAAATCCTATTAAGGTAAAAGTTATTACCTTATTGCATTTTGTGTTCCAGTTAGTTGTTCACTATTCTTGTTCACTTTGATTTATATATCAAATAACACTTTACTGGTTGGATTTAAATATCCATTTTTAAGATAAAGACAACTTTACCTTATTTCATTTTGAATCCCAGTGTGTTCTTTTTGTTATATAGAATCTACATTGTTATTTGTTGTAGTGAACAGAATATCAAGAACTCTTCTTCTGAGTGTATGGTTTATCTAGTATTTCGAACATGATAAGCTAAATATTTAACTGGTAGGATATCAACTCCTATTAAGGTAAAATTACCTTATTGCATTTTGTTTTCCAGTTAAAATAGATAGTTTATTTGTGCTCCTTTTATTGTGTGTAACAAATAAATTTAACTGGTTGGATTTATATGATATCCTTTTAAGGCAATACAATATTGCCTTTTTGCATTTTATGGTTTTCCAGTCATATTTATTTGTTAACTGTATAAAAGGAGCACGACACATCTAGATAATCTTCTTACTACTAGACAACTGCAAGATGTTACAAAAGAGGATAACAAAGACTCCTATAATGATGCTACAATAGAGGGGGGAAAACAAAAGCTTTTGGCATCATCAAAACAGTTTATCAACCAATCAACTGGGGTCTAACAGTTTTAATCATACGAGAGATAATTTTCTCTTGATTTTATTGGAAGATTTGGAGATTTTGTAAATTAACTTTCACTTCAAATACTTTACTAAATTACATCTTGGTATATTTTCGTGAAAATAAAAATCTTAGTATTGACAACAAAGAGATCAGTAATGTACATTTTGGTGAAAGCATAAATATTACGAGTACTACGTACTCTCTCCGTCCCATAAAATAGTTCCCGCATTGACTTGGATCGGAGTTTAAGAAAGTAAAAATAAAGTGGAAATGTATGGTTGTGGTTGTGTAAGAAAAATGTAAATGAATGTGAGCCATACAAAACTTTCCAAAAGGAAAAATGAGAACTATTTTTTGGAATGACCCAAAAACAAACCTGGATCTATTTTGCGGGACGGAGGGAGTAATATATATTGACAATATTTTTAGATACAAGACCTAAATTTTGAGTGAGCAAAGTTTAAGTTATCAGACTAATAATGAATGTACATACACAAGTTAGTAATGTTGTTTTCTTTTGGACTGTTTTCAGTCCCAGACCAGACCAGACCAGACCAAATCAGATCAGACTTTCATAGTTATAAAATACACAGAGACCAAACTTTACAAGACTAGATCACACCAGACCAGACCAAACCAACAAATTTCAATCCAAAAGAAAACATCCCAAGTCACGTGACTAATAGCTTGCTTGATAGTTTAGTTTTGGGTAAGTTCCCGAAATAGGACTAAAACAGTTTGAAAATTCCAAAATAGGACTGTCATGTTTTTTATTCCCAAAATAGGAGTAATTACTGTCAAGTTTGGAAAATACAGTCATGTTTGAAGTCTGGTACTGCCAAAACATGACAGTAATTAGTCATATTTTGGGAATAAAAATATGACGGTCCTATTTTGGAATTTTCAAACATTTTTAGTCCTATTTCGGGTAATATCTCTTTAGTTTTTCGACAATCAATTCTATGATCAAATCTTTTATCAAACACTAAACTTTTAATTTCGTAAGTGAAATTGAGTACTAATCAAAATAACTAAAATTTAAATTAGTTTTATGACTAAATGTAATTACTTTGGTCTTTGGTTACGATCGCGAAGACTATTTATTGACTCACGAGTTAGGTGATCCAGTTAGAGCTTCCTCACTCAAGTACCTCTCTTGGGGGAATTGTAATTTGTAAGTCCATGTGACGGAAAGTAAAATTGAAAGATATTCTGAATTCACTATCCTCTAAATAACTTTGAGGATGGAATATAAAAAGTGGCTATATATATAAACCGATTCTATACCGCAAATTATACCGTGGGATCGGTGCACCATGAGCATGGTGTACCGATCCCGAAACGGTACCATTTAATATTAAAACAAAGCGCAAACACCACGAACATAACAAATCGTCTTGCGCAGGAGTCCCGCAGCAGTGAATCTCGAGGAGAAAATTGCTCTGCCTTGCTATGCATCTGGAATTGCTTGCGCAGACCTCGTTACTCCACATATGTGCTTCGTACCCTCTTCTACTTCAAAATTGCCTGGTCAAATTCTGCTCCCAGCTTGGAGACGAAGCTCAGACAGTCAGACACAAAACAGATCCATCACTAAGTTCCCACCACGATCATGATTTTTCCATCCCACATTAAAATCGTTGGTTGCTCTCCTTGAAATTGGTGATGAGGTTCACCCACTGGAATACATTAAATGCTTGAGTTTAATCCATCAAATTCATATACGATTGTATTTATTATACAGTTCATTTAACGCGATTTACATGTTTTTAAAATGAGTTACATCATTATTTTATGTAAGTTACATCATTTTATGTGTCACTTACATTAGTGTAAGTGAAGTTACATTTTTGTTATACGCGAGTTGCATTTAGACTTGTCTCAGCAAGTTACATTTTGCATACACATAAGTTACATCTTCTATCAACACGAGTTACATTTCACCTAACACGAGTTACATCATAAATAACTACCTCTGCTATTGAAACAACAAAAAAAGATTTTTTTCAAATAATCTTTATGTCCCTGATATTAAAAACAAAACATTCTCACTACTTATGTAAAGTAATCGACCAATTAGACTCGTTTTTTATTGTTAACATTGAAATCAATGTTTTTTATTTATATACTATATCTTTGACAAGATACATTTCGACTGGACTTGAGTTACATCGATCAATAACGTGAGTTACATTTCTTTACACGCGACTTACATCATTCATACTATTCGGACAAAAAAACAGTTACTGTACACGCGTGTACTGTTCACGTGTTACTGTTCACGCGAATTTTTTTTAAAAATATATATATATACAAAACTACGTCGTTTTGGGTACGGGAGCATGGTGCTCACCGTGGGGTGATACCACGGTATACGAACTGATTCTATACGGAGTATTAAACACCAATCAAATTACTTTAAACCTTATACGTACTTCAACTCATTAGTTCCTTACTTCACAAACTGATTTACAATTTGTAGCTTTTAAGCTTGATTCATAATAATGTTAAATCTCCCCAACAAATATTATAATCAATTTAATAATTAAAATTTACATTTATAGCCGAAAGTTAAATCACAACAATAAAGTCGGAATAGGATAAACAACTGAGATTCACAAGACAAAAATAAAAACAAACTTTGATGATAAAGAAAAATAAATTATTTCATTAAACAGAGGAAGTATGCTAGTTTGTTTCGGAGTATTTTTTTTAAAACAGTTTGTTACGGAGTATTATGAGTGTGTTTAAAAATAAAAGTAGAATCAAAATCAATTTTCTGAAATTGATGTCCTCTAACTAGTAACTACTACAAAAATCTTCTAGAAGCATTTTGGAGCACTATATACGATAATACTCGTATATTGATAGTACTTCGTATGTACTATGTAGTGACCATGGTCGATTCAATGGGAATTGAAGTGATTTAAAGCCGGTAAATAAACATTCCTCTTTAATTTTACTTTTCCGTGAGAAATCATATACATAGTAATTGTTTAGCTAAACGTATGCATTACACATAAACTAATACATAACCCCAAGTAAAAAAAGAGATGGAGGAAGAGGAGTGCTTGGTGTACACATATTTTGTACACTTTTTGTGCACACCTCTTTAATTGTGTACAAGATAGCTACAGAGTGAAAACCTATGGATGAGATTTCACTTTTCGTCAAACTAAGGGTCTGTTTGCAACAGCTTCTGCTTTTAAAAAAGTGTTTTTTTAATGAAATAGGGAGAAGTGATTAAATAAAAGTTGATAGTGTTTGAGAAAAAAGGGTCAGTTTGGTCCTCGAAGTTGCAAAAAAGGGGTTAAATAAGTCCTTATATAGACGATTCTGTCCGGACGTGCCATTTGAGGTGGCTCCCGGTGGAATTTTTTGATGCAATTTTTTGAGCATCTTATTCATTAAGTCTAGTTTACTCATACCAAATTTCAGATAAAAATTCAATGGGGAAGACATTCAAATGAATTCTTGAAGATAACTGTGCCGTTAAAAGCGTTGTTAGCTTCAAGAATTCATTTGAATGTCTTCCCGATTGAATTTTTAGCTGAAATTTGGTATGAGTAAACTAGACTTGATGAATAAGATGCTCAAAAAAAATTATCACAAAATTCCACCGGGAGCCACCTCAAATCGCACGTCCGGACAGAATCTTCTATATAAGAACTTATTTGACGCTTTTTTTGCAACTTCGAGGACCAAACTGACCCTTTACTCTTTTGAAAAGTAAAAGTGGGTAGTGTTTGGTAAAATAAGTGCTTTTTGTGTAATAGAAAAAGTAAAAGCACTTTTGACGCGGAAGCCGAGAAAAATAAAAGTTGTGGTGTTTGGAAACATAAGTGCTTTTTTAAAACCCAAAGCTGAAAAGTGCTTTTTTAAAAGGGATTGCAAACCAACCCTAAATAGAATTGAAACGGTCAGACTACAAACCAAAAACTGGTGAGCGTGCCCTACTCCCCTACATTGTGATCATTATTTACTTTAGGCCTCAACTTTGCCTTGTGTATGACTTTAATGGTGAACATGCACGATCTAAAACAAAAACATAATTACTCCGGTAAATAGAGAGTCAAAACTACCTCATTCCCACTGATATTAAAACGTGTGATGTGGTTATGTGTTTAATATTGAATTGATAAATTAAAACTAACAATAAAAGTCATTTAGAACTCACAGATTTTACCAAATTTAGTACTCCTTATATATTATAGGACAATCTTAGTGATATGAATTAAAAAGAAAAAATAAGATAGTCTTAGTGAGACAGGGGAGTAATAAATATATCGGTTATGTGCAGGGCCGGTCCTGTCCAATTTTTGGCCTATGGGCGATATGATATTTCGGCCTTATTTCCAAGAGAAACAGTAAATTATACTTAAAGTAAAAATTACGGAGTAAAATAAAATTAGGACAAATTACTCTATATACGACTAAAAACGTTTGTATATTCCAAACTAAGATTATCATGTTTATATTCTCCAAATAGAAGTAATTATTTTCATATTCTGACAGTATCATATTTTACACATGGTAGTATTTTCCGAACATGACAATAATTACTCATATTCAAAAAACTAACACATGACAGTCCTCTTTTGAAATTCAAAAAAAAAATTACTCCTAATTCAGGAATTCTCCCTACAACTATCTAATAAAGGTTATAAAATAAAGATGAAATTCACCTTCATATTATTTGAATTGCATATTTGGACAAAAGTAACAACACAAATATCACAAAAGAACATTGTGAAGTAAAATCATCAATAATTGCTTTATAATTAATCTTTTCCAAGACCACATGTGCAATGTTTAAAATTGTTAATCCATTAAGTTTTTTGAGGCATAATAGATAATTGGGATGATGTTTGAGAATTGCGAAGCACTGGCAACCCAAGATGCATTCAATATTTTTCTCATAAATTGAAATTAGTTGTTGTGGCCGTTACACACACAAAAATTGTGAATAGTTTGTTTATATTTTTTTTTTTTTTGAAAAAGAATAGTTTGTTTATATATTTGTCCATATTTAGTTGTATTGATCTTAAAGACTAGTTCTCAAATTTCTATGGGTCAAAGTTACAAAAGTTATATTCATGAAGTACTTTTCTCTGAACGTGGAACTTCTATGAAGAGAATATATTGTGAAGAAAAATTCTCTTCTACTATTTCAAGTACACGCCAAATCAAGTCACATATTATGATTATGATTAAATTAGGATTAGGAATTCAAACAAGTACTTTAATGTTGCAAAGCTGCGCTGGTTTAATACTCTAACTCGGTACTACACACCCAAGTTAGATTAAAAATAAACATTAAGTGAGTCACTAAACTTTATTTGATTAGAAAAGAAAGGTTAATTAACCCCACCAAATTTTAATGTAGGAAACCTCAAGCTACGTCAAAAACAGTTAGACTACAGCAATCGCTAGTTGGCGGAAGACGTATATTGAGTTATTGACCATTAGCTGTATTTCTGATGAAAAAATGAAAAGGAAAGATTTTTTTTATAAGTTTACTTTGTTTGTTCTGTAATTTTGAGTATCATACTTTTATGGTAGTCCAATTTGGTTTTTGAGGTTTTAATAGATCTTCAAATGTAGATTCTAAATATGTAAATTGCACAAGTAATTATCAATACAATCTTGAATGGAAGGAATATCACTTTTATACCCAAAGGCCAAAGCATCCTCGTTGAGCTGATTGAAGCTAAACACACATCAACTCAATTCATACCAAGGATTAGGATATTCATAGGATTACACCAAACATCATTACAACATGTAATGGTACAAATTGGAATAAGCTATGCGGCTAGTATGAACAACAACATGGAAATGAATTGTTCTGCATTCATTTTCATCAAGGAGATGCTATCATGAAGGTACATTGAAGTGAAAGAGCCAGGAGATGACAAAGGCAAACACCATACAAGCTAGCAAGAAGTTAAGGAACCTATGACCTTGCCAGAAGTTCCGGGACCTTGTTGCGGGTGCCGGTGTTTCCACGGTCGCAGTGGTTGTACTTGCATCGCTTGACTGCTCTTGCAGCTCGGGATCCGGATCCTGACTGTGCTCGGCATCATGTATCACAACCACGCTCTGTGCTATTGATCCACAAATCTCACAAGTCCTACAGACGGGAAGCTTCTAGGTGATTATTATACTTTTATAAAGAAGTCAACATTCAGAACTTACAGTTGCAAGTAAAGAATAAAGCAATTATGGATCCCATTTACAGTTTTGTATGATTCCTGTTGCTTATTAGGCAGATAAGAAGAATATGTAATTTTTACTAAGGGTCTGTTTACTTAGAAGTTAGTGGAATAGTTTCTTAACAAATGTCATTACTCATTGAAAAGACAACCCAAAAACAACCTTGAGGAATGAACTTGTCTTACCAATATACTCTGTAAGGTTCAAAAACACAAAATGAAATGGTAGTGAATGGGCTGTTCAAGTAGCCTTAAATAACCACAAAAGAATATCTGAGAAAGTTCAGTCATGGAGAAATAAATGAGGAAGATCTGAAAGCAATATTCCATAAATTGGTTCTGTGTCTTTGCATCATTTTCGAACTGATGCACCAAAAGCTGTAGGTTGAGACTGAAAGAGGGTGGGAAAATCTGTTCATAATGTTAGGTCAGATGTAACTTACTAAATAACAAGTCCAGCCAAACAGAACCCATAAAGGGAATATTCTTGCAAGTTGCAATGATAAATAAAATTGTTTCTCCAAATGCTTTACAAGAAAATGTTGATTATTTTCTGGTATAGTTTGGCAATCAAAAGAGTATGAATTAGTATGTAGAAACACAGGGAGACTTTTATGAGTATGCAAAGTCAACCCCAGAAGTAGAAAAAGGATGAGTAAGAAAAACATCCAACTTATAGACTTTTCAACTTGCCCAAATCCTTATATCTTCCACACTCCCACTTCCACATCATACATTTCCCAAAGTATTCTAATTAAAGCTCACACACTAAAGCCAAAGATAAAGATTTCCCACTATGCATTTTCCAACCAATGTCCCCATTAACTCAATGATTACCAGCCACTACTGAACTATGAATTTAACTGAAGCTAATAGTGGAAATAAACCAAAAATAACAACATCAAAGACTCAAAGTATAATATTTCTCTCTAATAAACAAGTTTTGGGTTTGTCCTACACATACTACATATAATACAAGATAACTTTTTTTCATTTTAAAATACCCTCATATTACATCAAATACAACACAAATTAACAAAAAATAAAGTTAATAGTAACTTTAGCATATTAAAAATCTTCATTTTATAGAAATGACAGCCATATTTTGGCAGTGAAGGAGTCAAAAGTAGAGAAGTATGAGCCTCAAGTTTGCAACCACCTAAATTATAAGGGGCGTGAAGGTAGGATTTAGAATTGAGTTCAGATCACTCAATAGACTGTAAGGAATTTGGGTAAAATTGCTCTTTTAAGTCTAAAATTCGCCCTCCGGGTAACCCCGGCTTACTCGGACACTCCCCTCAAACTGGGTTAAAGAGGTCACAGGCCGCTCAGCCTGGACATCCAGATGGAGAGTTGAATAACAAAGCAAGTCATAACCTGCTATAATAACTTGTAGAACTCAGAATTTAGTTAGGTTGATTAATGAGTACCAAGATCACTTGACTCAAATCACTTCAATACATTAATGAATACAATTGATTAACCAGTCCAATCCAAGTCTTTACGCTAAAGACATGGATATTCAACAACTATCTGAAAATGCCCCAAATAGTATTCACAGCCACAAAAACTCCAATGTAAAAGAAATTTTAAGAACTCATAAAAGTCTAGATTTTTTTAAACATATATGAATGCAAACTTACTTGTTTCCTCTAATCTTGAACCAAGCCTCAGCACAGTGTTTGTGAGCAACAGCCAAATCATCTTTGCATGAACAGCCCAGTTCAATGGGCAGCCCAGAATCAGGGTTATCTGCATCCAATCCCAAATGGCATATCCTGCAATCCCTCTCGGATTTCTCCAAATGTACCTCATTTTCTTGCCCCTCTGCCTCCAGATCCACATCCAGGTATTCTGACACCGATGATCTCCTCCTCTTTTCCGGCACACCGATAATCTCACTCTTACACAACTCTTCGCCGGAAGAACGGCCACCGTCCCCACCACCTGCTTCCAAATCAACGTTAGACTTGTCTAAAGATTGCATTTTGGCTGAGACCCAGGTTCTGAATCCACATGAAAATGCAGATTTCTTATAAAGAAGGTACTTGGTATTAATTTTCACTATAAAGATATTCTGACATTAGGTAGAACAATATCCACGCCCCTCCGGCGAGGGACTTGATAGTGGGAGTGCACTAAATTGTCTGCGCTCTAGTGTTCTTTAATATGGAAGTGTTATGTAAGAAAGAATCTAATGTGTTCCCTTGCTGAAGCAGACTGCTTTAATTTCTCTGTAAAACAAAAATATACAGCACTGGACTGCAGCTGCAGGCTGCAGCTATATCTTTGAGACCCTTTTAATCTACAGTAATAGGATGCAGGTAAATTGGGACGATTTTGTTCACCCTTTAACAAGAGTAACGTGGCTTTCTTTTTCCTTTGTCCTTTTTGTGGGCGTAACTCAACCGGTAACAAGGGAGTGCCACAAGGATTAGGGATTAGGTCCTGGCTTTGAATCTCGGCAATTGCGATGAGAGGTTACTATGCTAAAAATGCATAGGGCATCTGCAAGTATCGTGGACGGAGCCCCACTCTCTATCTGTCATATTGTGATTATAGTTCAATTTACATCCTCCCATCGTGACGTCCGGTCGGTGTTAAGGAGCCCTCAGGGATGGGGTGTCATCCTTTTCGTTTGTCCTTTTTGAGAAGTTATTTTAGGCCAAGGAATTAATGTTTGAAATAATTCCATAAATGTTGTTTATAAAAAATGTGACTTTGTGAACATACAACATAGTACTCCAGTAATTTAGTGATAAAAATTTATGTTTAATTTATACACTTAAGTGATTACGAGATTAATTATTGTAATTTATTAGCCGTATTTTTGTAAAAAAAATCGAGTATTTCTTTGAAAAACTGCTTAAAAATACGGATACACTCTAAGAGCTTGTTTAATAAAATTGAAATTGATTTAATCGACTGAATTTATTAAAATAAATGAAATTATGAGTTAAACGAATGAATTTGTCGAGTTCTTGAAATATTATATTTAAAAAAAATAAATTTCAAAAATAAAGAAATACATACATACATACTTACATACATACATACATACATACATACATACATACATACATACATACATACATACATACATACATACATACATACATACATACATACATACATACATACATACATACATACATACATACATATATATATGAAAATTATAGCGGAAATAGTTATCTTTATATCTTGCAATGCAACAAAAATGTAACAGCATGTTGGTAACACTAAAATTGATTGAATTGGTTGAATTTGATCAAATTTATGAATTTCTAGTTAAATGTGCTAAACTATGAGGGGGAAAACATGCAGAATGTAAAGTTTATTTCATTAAAAAACTTAAAACATATGCCGTATATACGAAAAATAGTTTAAATTGTTTTTATACTAACTTAAGCTAATTCAGTCAAATGTAACTCAACCCTTATTTTAATTATTACACAATTCATCTTGTTAAATAAAAATATACGTGTTCGACAAAAAATGGTTGATAAGACTGATAAGTTGAAAATAGAAGTTATCAAATGACTCTAAATTCAATCTTACTTTTTGTATTATTGTCTAATTTAATAGACCAAATTGATCCAAAGTTACATGATAAACGAAATGAATGTATGATCGAACTGGCTCTAGAAGAAATTTCGTACTCAAATTGAGCTCAAAGAGTACTACGTATTTCAAACGGTAAATATCATGATTCTTCAAATTGTATTACTTCAAATTATTTCCATACGCGATACTTTCGTATTTGAAGTGCACGTTACAACTCCAAGCCACTAGGAGTCTAGGACATTGATGTACTAATGCATTTACACACACAAAAGTAACAACAATATACATCATGTGTATTCTAATTGCGCATTGAGTGATGCAAATTACCAAGAGCCCTCTTGCAACCTATTTTTTCATCACATCCGTGTTAGTTAGTCAATTTTTATCGAATGCCAAACTTTATATTTGCACACCAAATTGTATTATAATGAAAATGAGTAAGATGTACAAAATTCAATTTTCATTTATTTTATTTTATTTTTTTCATAATTCAAAAGATTCAATCAAATGAGATAGAGCTTAAGCAATTTCATTACCCTCAGCAAACCTCAGCTTTATCAATTCAATGAGTTCTAAATATAACTATATATGCTCAATTGATTGAAAAAATCTTTTAAGAAAAACATCATGTATTCATGTAGATAATTTTAAGTTGACTGAATAACAGTCAACATTTTATTAAATCAAAAAATCGTTAGTAATGTAAAACTAATCACTATATTTCATAATTCGATCAGATTTTAAATGAATTATGATTAGCCTTACGTAATTACATATTTGTTCCGAACAATCTTTTATGAGAACATGGTATATATGTAATATGTTGGAAAAATGTGTGAAAAATTGCATTAAATGGCTATTTTGGGGCAATTTTTTGAGTGGGGTTCACTTCCGATTTGGGTCGGGTCAAAGTGGTTTCGGATTGTCTTTGTTAAGGGCTACAATTCGATATATGGTACGCTCAAAACGGATAACGGGTGAATGAGAAATCGCTTTTCGAAGTTTACCCGTTAGAATGGAAAAACTGGGAAAAAGGATGGGTTTCTAGTGTGTTAATTTCCCACACCGGAAAACCCAAGGGATTTGCAACCCTTTATAAAGGGCCTCCCCCCTTATGGAGTTAAGATTCCTAAGGGTAAAGGCACTCTCCACGCGCGCAGGGGGTGCAAATCAAATCCCGAAATCGGAGAAGAAAAACCGCGACTTGTGAGCGCGGGTGACCTGCGGACACGAATGTCGTCCAAAAATCTATCTCTCAAGAGATATAGTTAATTTTTGTTTTCTTCCCGAAACGTTTATTTTTTCCCAGAAGTGCCTAGCAGAACTGCTCCGGTCAGAAGGCCTCGACCAGAACACCTCGGTGTGGTGTTCTGGTGGCGTCGGACAGAATCCCTCGTGGGGGTATTCTGTTGGATTCAGACAGAATCCCTCGTGGGGGTATTCTGTTGGGAGGTCTTCTGGTCGCGTTCTGAACCGTTACAACAATAAATGTCCAACGTTCTTATCTTTTAATGCAGCGTTAAATGGACAGTTCATGGACGATTCAATGCCCAACGGACCGGTCAGAAGGCCTCGACCAGAACACCTCGGTGTGGTGTTCTGGTGGCGTCGGACAGAATCCCTCGTGGGGGTATTCTGTTGGCTTCAGACAGAATCCCTCGTGGGGGTATTCTGTTGGGAGGTCTTCTGGTCGCGTTCTGAACCGTTACAACAATAAATGTCCAACGTTCTTATCTTTTAATGCAGCGTTAAATGGACAATTCATGGACGATTCAATGCCCAACGGACTGGTCATTGATGTCCAACGTTCAGGTCCATTAATTCGCCATTTACACACAACAAATCCTCCTATATAAAGGCTGGCAGGTGGTTTGCAACAACACATGAATTCATACACTCCATGCACGTTTTGCACCTCTAAAACACACTGCTACCAATCTGAAAATTCCCTCTGTGTTCTCGTTCGCTGGAACTTTTGTTTGTGTGCTCAAACATTAGTTCGTAGTCATCGTATCCTGGGAAACGATTGTTGCAACGCTCCTAGCACCGTGGGAGGCAACAAATACGTTTTAAGGAAATCGTGCGTAGCACGAGCTTTGACTAATTCTGCTTCATCTCCTTTCTTGTTTTTCTCTTGTCATTTTATTTAATTAATTTATTTTAATTAATTTTCTTTATTTTCCGAAACACACCCAACATAATATTGCTTTCATAACATGTTTAGTTTGATACTCTTGTGGTTGCATCTGGACTGGAGAAGCGGGATGAAGATTCCTATTTGGACACTATTTTAGATAATATTATAAGACTCAACCTTCGTAATGAAGATAGAATAGAAGTCATATATGGAAGAAGATCGGCGAATGTAGTAGCTCATAAGCTAGCTAAGGCTGCTTTTTCTATATCGAATGGTTTTTATGTGTTTTGTAATTCATCTGATTGTATTGTCTCTCAGTTACATACTGACAGTTTGGTTTAATTAATGATATGTGTTTTTTCTATTAAAAAAACATGTTTAGTTTGATATAATGTACATAAGAATATGAGTCCTAATGAAAAGTCATGGCATTGAAGAAGCAGATAGGGATGGCACATTGCAATTCATAACAAAACAAACTGAGATTGCTGTTCGATCACTCTTTTAAAATATCTGAAAGCTAAGGTTTTAACTTTAAAGTGATGGGGGAGAAGAGATGATCTACATGTCGATATAAGTAGGGATTTTTTTACGTATTTACACTAATTAAATGGATGAGTTAATATAGCAAGTAAAGTTTATATATTTTAAAATTACATAAAATATTCTACTAATTCGTATTAAAATTGAATTCATTTAAGATGAATCATTAATTCAAGATGGGGAAATAAAAATTATAAGTATTGACAAATAGATAAAGAAATTTAATTCGTTTAATTAAGGTCATATATGGAGTATGATGAGGGAAGGAACTAACTCATCTGTCATCGGTAGGTATCCTTAGCTTGTTTGGTACAGAAAAAAGGAATAAAATAAAAGACAGAACGCAAGACAGATAAGGTGTAGGTGTTTATCTTCGAAACATCCCATATTTTGTATTAATATGATTACACGTATTATTGTATCGTGACCTTTTGCACGGAAGCGTATATAGTACAGCCGGCTGTAGGGTGAACACCGTACAGTCAGTGGCATTTTTGTAATTTACATGAAATTCACGTCTTATATTAAATGAGTATTAAAACATGTCTAGTGAGCATGATACATATTATGTTGAGCATTAGTAGCATAACAATGAACATCGTGATCTCTGCTTATATCTTCGAATTTACTTTCTTTTCCATATTTTTTCTTTATAAAAACTTATTAAATTATACGATAGTATTTACAATCAACTCTTATGAACTTCAGTATGCGAATTTAATACAATATGATACTTTTGAAATATGCATTGTTATGTCATTTTACAAATGAGCATAACATGAATACCCGTTGAGCATACATAACTTATAAATGAGAATTGATATGAAAATCATAAGTATATTTAATTGAATATCAAGACATTGTCATTGAACATCAACTTTAAATTATAAGCACCAGTGATTTTCATTATGCGTTTGTGATGAGCATTGAGTCTGTTCTTTTGAGTATTAAGAGTCTAACAATGAGCACAAGTGATTTCTGATTCATATCTTCTAATTCAATTTTTTTTATTATTTTTTCGTTTATAAAAAATTCTTATATTATGTTTATAATTAATTTCAATATGTGAGTCTAATGTAGTATGATATGTTTGATATGTGCATCATTTTAAAATGAGCATAAAACAGTACCAAATGAGCATACATAATTTACAAAATGAGTATAAAAAAATTTAAAAGTTCATTTGTGTATGCTCATTGATTTTGGGCGTTATAGTTGACATGTGCATCATTTCAAAATGAGCACAAAGCAGTATCAAATGAGCATACATAATTTACAAAATGAGTATCAAAAAATTCAAAAGCTGGTTTGTGTATGCTCATTGATTTTGGGCGTTATACTCATGTAAGTTTAACATAAAACTCATTTTTAATGTCCTTAATATTCAGTTGTGTATGTTCATTTCTTTTAAGCGTATACTCATTTAAGTTTAATACAAAACTCTTTTTTAATGTGCTTAATATCCAGTTATGTTTGTTCATTTCTTTTATGAGTATACTCATTTGACTTTAATATAAAACTCATTTGAGATCAATAGCAGTGGGGATTCCTATGTCTGCAGCAGACTCTCTTTGTCTTCCAAAATCACAATCTCAAACACCAAAACTTATTAAGAAGAAGAGAAAAACTAAAAGAGTGAAAGAAAGACAGAGGGAGGATCTGTTGTGTCCATTCTAGAGAAGAAGGAGATGAGCGGTGAGAGGCAACGACGAGCAACAACCTGGAAGAGAAAGAGACGAGTGGTGAGCGTTGATGATAATCAACCAGGTGCGAAGTCGAGGAAGAAGACCAGAGCGAGATCAATCAAAGAAGAAGCGCATAGCCAAAAAAAAAAGTGCCGGCTGTACCGTGAGCACGGTACAGCCGGCTGTACGGTGTATTTTACCTCTTTTGCACATCCTCTATGACGGACCTTCAAAATGTGGGTTATATGAACTTGTTTTTTTAGGAAAAAGTATGTGAATTTAAATAATCACCTTCTATATATATATATATAGAGAGAGAGAGAGAGAGAGAGAGAGAGAGAGAGAGATATGAGTATGTGATTATATACTTCATCCGTCCCGCAAAATACTTCCCGATTTGCTTTTTGGTCAGTTCCAAAGAAAAGTTCTCATTTCCCTTTTTGGAAAATTATTTGTGCTACCATTTATTTATTTATTTTCTTACTCAACCACAATCATACGTTTCCATTGTATTCCCACTTTTTTAAACTCCAATTCAAGTCAATGCAAGAACTATTTTATGGAACGGAGAGAGTAATACACTTTTCCGGGTGGTAAGATATGTTATTGAAAAAACAAAGTGTCACTATGTTCCTTGTCATAGTTTTTTTTTGAAGAGATGTTCCTTGTCATAGTTTGAACATCACAGACGATTTTTTGTATCTAGAATTAATTTAATGCACCAGATATAATCTCATTTTCATTTTAATCATAAATAGATAAGCTTATAATTGCTACACATGTACTCCCTCCGTAACTTAAAAATATTCCCACTTTCCTTTTTCGTCCGTAACACAAAAATCTTCCCATTTTTAAATCTTCCCATCATACCCTCAATAATTCTTAAAATAATACACTATTACAACTACTTTTTTTGGATTTATCCTACATTCCACCACATTATTCCACTATTTTCCCATCATACCCTCAATAATTCATATCATCTTTCACTATTCTTAATCTACCTACTTTTGAAATGGAAACACTAGTAGAAAAAGGGCTTATAATGACACTAATTTAGTGTCACTGAAAGTTTCTGCGACACTAAAAAAGTGTCGGGAAAAGTGGCGGCCAGTGACACTAAATATAGTATCACTGATCGTAAGACATTATAGTGTCAGTAAGTTGTGACAGATTAATGTGATACAAGATTATGACACATTGGTATCATTAGATTTTGTGACACATTGGTATCATTAGATTTTGTGACACATTGGTATCATAAAAATTTATGATACATTGATGTCATATTTTGATACTAATATTATTATAATCATTATATTATTTCTTACTAATACTATTATACATTATAGAAGTATTAATAAATAATCAAAATAAAAGATCAACATTTGTATTTATTACTCAAATTACTTTACAATGTCAATGTCAATAAAGTATATTACAATATGCTATAAATCTACACTTTAATCGGTTCCAACATTTTTATTTGTACACGTAGACAGCATTATTCCTCGCATCACCATCCGCATCCAACATCCAATAAAGCAAGTCTTTATCAATATCTGATTGAGCATAACCTACATAGTTTTTAACTTAGCAATTCTAATAATCAACAAGTACATAAACATCATAGAAAATAAGATTAAACTAACAAAAGTCAAAATTGTCAATGATAATGATTATTATGAAAACAGTGTCCATCAAATATGAGAATAGAAATCATATTGACTACATATATAAGAACTTAAAAATCTTACCATGCTAAAACTATAATGAGACTCATTAATGATAAATGTGGAGTACAAACTAAATGGCAACTTTGTGAATCCGCTATGTATTTTTGTAAAATTGTACCATTCAAAACAAGAACTTTTTTTACTAGGTGAACTCTCTTCTAATAATATTCAGAAAAGTAAAATTTTTTCTTATAAAAATTGATGAATGTCGTTCTCTGTCTGCAACTATAGAATCTCATTTTTTCAGAAGCAACTATGAACTGAAAAAATCCTAATTGAATTCCATTGCAAGTCTGAAACAAATCAAAATAGGAAATTTATTTCATTTGATTATTGACTGGATTAACTCTCGCGGCTAACCATATCCAGATGAGTATTAATAATCGGTACAATTGATGCATGCCATTCTTATATAGGTGCATAATTTCCACTTTCTTGAAGCAAATGTGAACTGAAAAACCTGATGGAAGCAGGAGAATAACAATAGGTGGATCGCAGGTCGGATCGTTTTATGTAAAATTTTGGTTCGCATTTCTAGATTAGAACATTTAAAGAGTTCTAAAAATGATTGTAGAACAATAGGTGGATCGCAGATCGCGGTTTTATTTTTAAATGTTCTTATTGTCAACTTTTAACCATAGTACAAGTTTTATTTACCACTACTGTTAGCATGACTTGGATAGGTGGACGGTCCTTGCAACAAAAAGAAAAAACTGTGCACATAATAAGAGCACCTAATTACTTACCCACCCTGGAGGCAATTCTAAAAGCAGCATCTTCTGAGATGGCAACATGTGTGATCTCTAGATTGAATAATTTTAGATTAGTGAATATAGGTAATTAGGTATATGTTTCAAGCAAAAAGTTAAAAACAAAACATATTGACAAAAAACAGATCCTGAATTCCTAATGGAAGTAACAGGAATATATATGTGCCAGAGGAGAAGATATTAGCATACATTGGAAGGCGGGGTGGAATCCATTGTTGGATCGCCCTTCAGAATACCCCTAGCTCTCAATATCTTTTTGCGAAATTCAGGCAACTCTTTAGTTGCAGAATTACATCTAGAATCCCCACTGCACTCTGTCCTTGGACTCATTTGTTGAATGGCCAAGGACAGGATCTGCTTGAAAATCAGAAAAGATCAAATTATAACAATTTCGAGAAGGCACATCAACAAAATAGTAATGAATCAGTCTTACTGGAGGTAATGATGCTCGTCTTCAGAAACCATAATAAGCACCACCACCAGGAACACCATACCCATTCCCAATTTCCATATTGCCTGGAAATAAGAAATATCATTTTTTTACTAATCATCCCGT
This sequence comes from Cuscuta epithymum, assembly GCA_945859915.1. Taxonomy (NCBI): domain Eukaryota; kingdom Viridiplantae; phylum Streptophyta; class Magnoliopsida; order Solanales; family Convolvulaceae; genus Cuscuta; species Cuscuta epithymum. Next base: position 278,641 of record CAMAPF010000067.1, on the reverse strand, counting down.
ATGACAGAATCTTACCACATCCTAAAATAATTGTCAGATTTAGGATACAGTTCAGATGCACATTAATTGAAGATCATCGAAGGCTCTCTCTCTCGTAATGCTGAAACTCCCTACATTTAAGTAAATACTGACCACCTACAAGTATATGTGAAATTTTGGTCAGTATTCGCATTTGTAGATTAGAACATTTAAAGAGTTCTAAAAATGATTGTAGAAAGAACTAATTCACCTGGACATCGATTCATTCCAATAGTCTTCCATGGTCCAATGAAAATTAAGAATAAACATGTCTTGGATATTATCAAAAGTCAAATAAATAAACAACCTCATGATTAAATCCTGACCATGTCATAGATGTTTCTTGATCCAACTAACGTATTTCTTTTCCCTAAGATCATCAAATAGAGAAGAAAAAACATATTACCATTAGAACTTAGGTGACTTAAAATAAGTTATAATTGCACCATATAACACCTTATTTTATCTTGCAAACTGCACACGATTGCTGCTCCAATAGTATATAACGACATTCCTTATTGAACTGGTCATTTGAATTTCAGATACAACTCAGACTCATCTCAAATGCACCTAAATAATAGGAAAATGGCAACCGGTTAGAATTAGTTAATCAGAGAACTTTAAAACAACTAAGTTTTCACCACCATAATATAGATAACTGGTTTAGAAAATTATCCACTTCTCAAGACGCCAAAGTAGGCGGCACCTAAGTCCTAGAGGAAGGTTAGTGGCTGCCAAAACAAAAACCTATTAATCACTTTGTGACAAGTCATCCATCTGCAATCTAATCATACCATTAATTCAATCTATACTTGTTTTCATTTTAAATGTCAAATATAGTAAAACATACCATCTATGTAGAAAAGAGCATGGAATTTGTTTGCGGCCAACATGTCTGCAAGGCTTGATGGTGCATTTACGTAGTAAGCAAGTCCACCAACAGGAATAGACTGGCTAGAGTATTCAGATTGCTTCCATACACCCAAAAGATTGACAAGTAAGTTTAAACCATACTTCTGGTATAACAACCGAGATATGAAATTTTAAAAAGGTACAAACTAAAAAAAATATTTAAAAAAAACTGAGATATGAAATAGAGGTTATATACTAGTGCAGATTGAAGAATGATAGGCATGTTGGAGGTATAGAATAATGTAATTGGATATGATGCTTGTTGTCCACGGGCATTCTTTGATCTGGCAGGAAGAACCATTAGATAACCTTGGAAATAGGTGACAAGGAGAAGATTAAAATTGTGGAAAGCAGATTGGTGAAAAACACATTAATACCTTTATTTCAAGAAAAGAGAATATGCAACCCAACCTCAATTGGGGAAAGAATCTGTTAGTGTAAAACTCCTTCATAAACATTGGATACTGAACGCCACTCATACAAATAAAGAAAATATTTTTAGTGTTTGAAGAGAGAAAAAGCTAAAACGGTAATTCGGCAACAACTTACAATGTCCTTCACTCAATCAAAGCCTGTTAATCTAGCAACCACAATACTGCATAATATTGCGGGTCTAGCAACTATAGAAAGGATATGCAATCATATAGATCAATTGCATTATCACTCCCATTTGGAAGTTATAGTAAAGTTGGCTTGGGCATTTCTACAAACATATTATAAACAATAGCTGCAGCCTAAAAGATATTATAAACTAAATACCTAGAACTTATCATGTTTTCTCTGAAAATTCAAGAAAATAAACAGTATATTCAGGTAATTCAGCCAAAGTGAAAAAAATAAACAGTATAATCTAAATAGAAAAAATTGAAAATTTACCGCAGGTGGAAGATAGCTGATTGGTGGTTATGGCTGGAGAGCAGAAATTCGTGCGTCCTATTCGCCGGTTGATGTAGAGTGGTGTGTCAAATGTTAGTGGAGAGCATGAGGTCTTCTTCTGTTAACCTGGAGCAGTGGTTTTCACTGTCAAAGTCGTCTGGAGGAGCGCTGGCGTCGTCTTCGTCGAAGGCGTCGGGAGCAGCTACGGCTTCATCTTCGTTGAAGTCGTTTGGAGCAGCAGTGACGGCATCGTCATTGAACTCGTCGGAAGAAGTGGAAACGGCATCTTCTTCGAAGTCGTTGGGAACAACAGCATTCGAGTATTCATCCTTGCTCCCTTCATCGATCGATGAGTTCATTAGCTAGGGTTCGAAAAGGGAAAGAGGCGAGAAGATATACAAGTCTGGTTACTCTGTATAATAAACTATGCAGCCCGGCCCAAATACTTGTTATGCGCGCGTTAAAACTTAAAATATACTCCGTAAAAAACGTCTAAGTGTCATTAAGTGATTTTGATATATTGTGTTGCAAATTAGTGACACATTTATGTCACCAGTGGCATTATTTTAAAAAAGTGTCACTATAAAAGTGTCACTGTAAGCCATTTTTCTACTAGTGAAAGATTCTAAAGTTACGGAGGGAGTATATTTTATGAAAGATATTTGAAAATGGTTAATAATTTCCGGACACAATAAAAGAGTAGTACTTTCTTCCTCTCTATAAATAATTATATACCAACCATGCCCATCCTGTTTGTAATGAAGTGTCGTTTGGACATGGCATGGCATATGCGTGAGTCGAGGGGCCTACCGAAAGTCAATTTCAGAATTGCCTGTTATGCCGGTTTGTGTGGTAAATAAGAGCGAGCTTTATATCAAGTCGATGTCACATGTTCGAGACAAGCAAGTAAGCCTTAAAAAAGTCTTTCGACTCATATAAATGCATCCATCGATATATCTGTTGAGACTGAATTTCGTGATGAAACAGAATTTGTAAGAACATGTCAAGCATGTCTCACCCCGCAATGTATGCATCTTCCAGCTTTCCTTTTCCGGCCTCAACGTTTTAGATGTTTTTTTCTAGACTAAAATTTGTTGGTCTAGTCTGATCTGATTTAGTCTGATCTGATCTGAACTGTTCTGATCTGGCCTGGGACTGAAAATAGTCCAAAAGAAAACATCCTTAGACTACTCTCTATACACTTAATAGCCCCTAATCTTATATTCCCTTCGTCCCTAAATAAAAATATTTGCTTCCTTTTCGATTCATTCCTAAATAAAAGTCTCATTTCCTTTTTTGACAAACAAAATAGTGCTAAACAGGGCCAAATAGCCAAACAACGTCCAAACAGTATTTCTTCTTAGGGTGTCTGTCATTCAAACGGATGCTTTTATATAGGGACAAAGAGAGTATTATATCATTCAAAACTTATGAAGGAGAACATTTTAATCATGACTGAGATTAATATATACTACATTCATCTCATTTGTTTTGTTTTGATTTGACACAATTATTAATAAAGTGATTAAAAAAGTTGTGATTCAATTTTGAGTATAATAAAATGAAATGTTGTGGATCACATGTTTCATCTAGAAATGAAATTTGGCATTTACTTTTTTATAGCATTTTTATATTTGTAACATTTATTTGCTTAGTATGCTTTTATTTTGAATTCATCATTTTCATAAGTGGTAGTGCGAGTTTAATGCACCAAATCCCCTTTTGAAATATGAATTTGGCGCATTAGCCTTTTATGATTTAAAATTCACGAGGAGGTTTAGTGCATTAAACTGTAGTGTAGTAGGGCTGGGTACAAGCATACGTACAATAGTACAAAGGTTCAAGCTTTAACATCACGGATGTAGGGTGTTAAAGCTTAGAGTAGACGTAGTATTATTGAAAAGAAAATATTGATTACGCTATTTTGGAAAGAAAATTTAAAAGTGAAAAAAAATTTATTATCCTCCGTATTATTTTTGGGTAATTCTATTTACAAATTAAACACCATTTTGCTAAATACTGCCTCCAATTGATTTCGATTCCAATATTGCCCTTTTAACATAAAATCGATGCAACCATTTCACTAAATAAATTGATTTAGTTCACCAGCCAGATCTTAAACCATGCCCTTCAAGCTCCGCCATGGAAAGCGTTAAAGCCAGGACGGTGGAAACGGTCGTCAGCGCAGCCAAAACCAGCACCGCCTTCCTCATCTTCATCTCTTTCGTTTTCTCCTAGTTCCTTTAGTATTTAATTTTGTTTCTTGGTCCAAATTGTCTCGTCTTTTCCCATTCTGCGTAGATGGGTTGAATACTGATTCTAGCTTTTTGATTTTTTCCTCTGTCAGCTTTTAAACTCTCGAAGCCGCGGACGTCCAGGATAACGAAGACGGACCAAAACAAAGGACAGAGGTTGCAGAGATAAAAAAACCAGCACATACGTAGAGGAAGCTCTCGGCCTAAAGAAGGCCAGGAGATCACATCGGGGCTAGGAAGATGGAAAGGTCGAACGCGCTGTATCGGAGGTTGTCTGGGTGCAAGAAAGGAACTCCGGTTGGCCGGACGCAGCGTGATGAATGGACTAAGGAAAAAAATAAAGGAGTTGAGATGGACTTTTATAAGTTAAGGAAAGAAGATTTTGATAAAAAAAAATTAAGGAGAGAAGACCCTAGTCTTCGGCTATTGCGGTGAAGATTCTCATCTAGGAAGCTGGATTTAAGTTTTGGTTTTTGAGTGCTTTGTTTATGTACATCTTCTTTAATGGAAAAGTGGTTGTTATGGGGATATGGTTTTCATTTACGGAGTATAACAATTGGGCCTTGTTATAATGGAGAATGATCGGGCTGGTGAATAAAATGGAGAATGTTCTGGCTAGTGAAATGGTTGGCTCGATTTTAAGTTAAAATGGTAATATTGGAATCAAAATCAATCGGGGACTGTATTAAGGAAAATGGTGTTTGTAAATAGAATTACCCATTATTTTTTCTGTTTGGATTAAAAATGCCCACACTTTAATTCTCAGGTTAATGAGCCAACCCACTAATAACTAAACCAACCCAAAAAAAAAGCATAACACCTAAGCATCACATGGGCTCAACAAAAAGCACAGTGTGCACTTCCTTTCAGAAGCAGTAATAAGTCTGGGCGATCCAAACTTAATTTCTTACAATGGGCCTAAAGCATGATAACATAAATAGATTGATATATTAACAAATATGGATTCTTCAAATTTTGGATTTTCTTCTCGCCCGATTGAGATATCACTTGTTTCAACTTTTTGTTTCTAGTACTTACCTCATTTTTAAATAAATTCAACGATCCACTTTTCACATTTATCGATGAAAAACTTTGATCATTAATATATGTATAATTCTATTTAGTAATAAATTCAAAAAACAGATTTTTTTTTACCATGAGACAAATTTAACAATTTTTTTTAAACTAATTTACTACGGAGTAATACATTAATAAATAAAGTAACGTCAAAGTAGAATAGTATTATGCTAGAATAGTATTATTTTCTTTGCATACATATATAAAACCCAGTCTTGCAATGATTAAAATAAAAACTAGAATGATCACATTAAACATTACTATATAAATGTAAAGATTAGGTAAGAACTATACTATCAATTAATATCGACCTCATAGATTACATGTTATGTGAACCTTTTCAAAGATAATAAACAAAGATTCAAAAAATCTAAGAACCTACTTTTAAAAACCATTTAATAAATTGAAAAGAAAGAAATAGAAATAAATGAATATAAAATTGGAATAATTGATAAGAATAATCCCAATTATTAGTGATCTGCTTGAAATATCCAAAGTATCAATTATCTCAAAATAATCCCAACTATTGAAAAATCTTCTCAAAATACCCCACTTACTCATAAATATTACTCCGTATAAGTTATGTACAATTATAAGTCAGTGGAGTATTTTGAGAAGATTTTTTAATAGTTGGATTTTGAAGAGATAATTGATACTTTGAATTATTTCAAGCGAATCACTAATAGTTATGATTGTTCTTATCATTCTTTCCTATAAAATTGTTTACTTTACTTTAGACTGTTTAAAAAACATGAACATTTTTTTTTTAAAAAAATCCATTACTTTTTACTTTTCTACTGTATATTTGTATCTAGGGATGGACCCAGTCTGGCCCGGTCCGGATTTGAGTCCAGCACTATTAGGGACCAGACTGGGTCTAGAAAATCCGCTTTGCCCCCGGTACCGCCCATAGGCCGCCCAGGTATGTTACCCGATCCCGATTCAACCATTTAATAACTGAACAGGGCTGTCCCAGCCCTGATTTCAGCCTTGGATTGGCCAATTTCAGCCCTGAACGAAGAAAAGAAAAAAATATATATAACGAGGCTGGATCTGAATCGGGACCAGACCGCTCGGATACCCGGCACCGACCTAAATCCGGATTTAACCGGGGCGGACCCGGGTTTCTCCTACCAATAACCGGGTCCACCGCTATTTGTATCTATTACTTCACTTTTTTTAAACTTTTTGTACACTGTTTTCATACTAAAGTTATCTTTTTCTAAAGAAAATTGGGTGTCAAATTGAAATGTATATTACAGGTTACTATCCCGTTTTGGTAACACTGAAATTAGCTTAATCGGTTGATTCCGCTGAAATTTATGAAGTTCTGACTGAAGTGGATGAATTGGCTGATTCTGCGATTTTAATAAAATGAAGAAAAGATTATATGAAAATAGATAAAATGCCCATCTACGCTAACTTTAGCCAATACAGCCATAAAAGTAACTCAGCTAGCTCTTACTTTGTCTTATTATTACATAATTCAGTGCGCAAAATACAAAATTACGTGTTTGACGAAAAAGTTTGCTGATAAGCCGGAAAATGTAATTAATATAATGTTCTATAAGCCAAAAAATAAAATTTGCTCTTTTTGGTTTGAAGGTAGATTAGGGAAATTTCCAATTTTCGCCCCATAACTTTGGACTGTTTTCATTATTAGTCCTGTAACTTTAATCACTTGCAAAATTGGTCTTGCAATTATTTAATATTTGCGATTTAAGAACTTTTTCCCCTAAAAGTACACTTTCCAGCGTTACTATACTGAAAATGATGTTGCCAGCATCGGCTTTTTCTGCCGAAAAGTGCACTTTCCGTTACAAAAGTCCTTAAATTGCAAATATTTATTAGTTACAGGACCAACGTTGCAAGTGATTAAAGTTAGAGTACCAATAATGATAAAAGTCGAAAGTTACATGACTAAACTTACAAAACTCGTGGTAGATTATAATTAAATTTGAGTTTATATGACATGTTTCCATTTGTGATATGTAACAAATTTGTTTGTTTAAATGACTTATATAATGAATGCACAGAAAGTATATTTAATTTTAACTCTATCAGAATAGTTAAAATATACTTCCCTCATGCTTTGAGTTTTTTATGTAAGATATTTTGAGATGTGGTCATTCTTTAGCTTCCTTTGTGTGCGTCATATCAAAGCAGTGGGGCTGCTTTTCTCACCTCTATATATGAAGAAAATGAAAGGGAAAAGGGACAAAAGTAATAGTGAGGTTTTTAATGAAGATCGGGTTGTATATTAAAGTTTTATGTAGGCCAGATAAACACAAATTTAAACCTTTCAGTTTCTTTTCAGCCACCATTATTTGGTTCCTTCCTCGATCCCGTCATCACGTATCCAACAACCCTAATTGACTATGACCTACTTATTGAAGTGTGCATACATAGCAAGAGGAAACCATAGTAATGGGGGATATTATTGCTTCGTTATCGATCTCGACTAAGGTACACAAATAGTGAAGTAGCTAGCATGGTTCAGAGCCCCAACTTCCACTCTTCCACGGCCGATAGCCATGCACTTGGTTTTCCAATCTCAAAGAAATTCCTCAAGAGTGATGAAAAGCTCAACGCTTGAATACGAAGCACGGTCTATTACAACTCTATAATCTCTTGTAAGCTCACTGAAATTAATCTCTCATACATTTAATCGACAATTTTTGCATACGGATTGGCCCTTTTCTTTTAAAAATAGTTTGTCCTCTGCTGCCTAGAATTATTACACCTAAATACACATCTGCACTTGCAGGGATGATACGGGAGACGATGTTCGCTTATGCACACCTGCTATGGAAGCTTCAGAAAGATATACATAAGTGAGGACACTAGGTTTGTAATTCTGAATTTCTTTACAAAATTTTGACGTGGCTGGTGAGAGCATATTGGTGCATGGACGAATTCAAAACACGGAATTGAGATTTATTTCCAAAAACACCTGGTATTATAAGTGAATTAAAAGTTTCTTGTTTATCTTTTCCTTCTAAATTTAAATGAAACATGTCCTTTAATTTTTGTAGTACGTGCAAGCACAACTGATGGAGTGTCTAGCACTCGAAGTGCTAAACGTCTATCGCCCATCTTACCGTCAAAGACCGAATTTTTTCGTTCTCTACCCACATGACCTTAGTTTTCAATTTTTCTTAGACCAAGGTGTTGTGTTGTTTTAATCATATGGAAAGGGTGTCCACAATGGGTAAGAGTCGTTTAACAAAACTATTAAAGGGTGGCTCAAAACTGAAAAGAAACCTAAAAGTTTACATTGACCTACTTAAAACCTTAGTATCCAATCCAAGTTTCATTAAAAACCTTAATTAAATTCTTGTTGGCCACTCTTAGAAAGTAGTTAGAATTAAGGAAATAACATGTAATTTCGATTATGTAATTACTTTAGGGAATTTGATTTGACATAACATATAATATTCCTTTAAATGTAACTAGTCTTTTACCGGTGCGTAGCATGGGGTGACAAATTAACAAATTGTCTAAGAACTGATCAATAGTTCCAAGGCTTATTCAAGTGCACATAAATTGTTTCCATTATTAACTTTATTTCCAAGGCTTATTGCATATATGAATTTCAACTCTTGTCGGTCTAAAAACCTCTACAGTTGTAACTTCAATTGTTTTTAAAAACTTTATATATGTGATATTGGTGTCATATGAAAGCTCGTAAAAAGTTACGAATTTTAATACGTAGTATAGTTTTTGTAAAAAATGGAATACAAATGAAAATGTTACCACACTAAAGAAAAATGAGAGTTATTTTATAAATGGCCCCCACCTTTTTCTTATTCTTTGTTCGTCATAGGAGGGGTTTCCAAATAGCTTCTCTTTGTTCAAAATACTATTTCATTCGGATTACAACTTTACGAAAACCTGTATCTTCATATCCTAAACCATAGTCCGTGTTTTGGCATCAAAGTTTCAAAACCCCCGTATATTTAGAATTTCCTCCATTTCTATGCTCCTTGGCATATTAGGAATTTTTGTAAAATGTTTTAGGCCGTACAGATCCCTAGAGAAATGTGCTCTAATGAAAACTTGTTTTCCTTAATCTTTGTGTTCTCTATAAACTTAATCTGAACGCATGTCGTGCCAGCTTGTAAAAAGATTGTGCTCACTTATTTTGTCTTTGAAATCCGAGACATAAGTATTCTCGACTATAGCCTGTATTCAAACACCTGGATACAATGTAAAACATAATATATTAATGACTTGGTCACATTATCCAGTTTGAATAACCAATGTTTATTTACTATAGATAGTTATTAAATGGTGAGAGTATATCAAACACACCATCGTTAGTCAACTTCCATTTGTTTATGTAAAACACATTTTTGTAGTCTTAGAGGGCCATGGCCCCCCAAAATGAAAATAAAATTGTTGTATAAAACTTAATTTGCTCCCAAGAAAATAAGTAAACACCATATTGGTCTCCTCAATGCTAACATCCTGTTTTCCCCATTGTACACCTAGTGACTACGGGCTTATGGAATTCACTATAGGGGTAATGATAGTAATGGGGCAAATAGCGGGTATTACAACATGTCAACTTCACAACTCTAACATATTTCTCTGCCCAATTACATTATGATTAGTATTTCTATAAGTAATCTTAGTTTTGTGGTTTTTTAAGTCAGAAGGATTAACCTTATCTTCTAAGTGTAAACAATAACAACTTCACTCCTTTTGAAACCCGCTTATTCCATCTAAAAGCCATGTGCCAAGTCCGAATTCTTCTCTGACATATTTTGTGACCTGAGGTGACCCATGTGTTTAAGCTTACAATGAAATCTAATAGTTCCATATAACTATTGGATCAAACAATATTATATTGAGGTAAATAGATCCACAAACTTCATAGAAACAATTGTGCATACACCCCAAATGTATGGAAATCAAACATATGACCTTCATCTTATGGACATCAACTCTAAATTTATAAAATGAATACATCTCAATCACATTTAAAACTCAGCCAAATTTACATGTGCTAAATGAACTCAATAAATTTGCCCAATATTATGCATGAAATTGGGAGATATGAAAAAAAAAACCTTGCACTCACCACTTACTATGTATTAAGCATTTAAACAAATGCAAAGTGAAACCGTGAATTCCATAAAAAATCTACAACCCTTCGAGGAAATTGCCTAAACCGGAAAAGAAATTCTAAATCAGCCTTTTCTTTTGAAAAAATTGCTTCAATTGCATTATTTGTAGTAACGAAACCCTAATGCATACATCCAAAGACATTAGATTGAACCAAATACCCGAGAATTCATCGCATCGCTCATTGTCTGCTTTACCAAATAAGTGATCTCTGGTCCTTCTTGGCATATTAAGATTTTTTGCAAAATTTTTTAAATGGTAGAAATTCATAGGGAAATGTGGCTCTAGTGGAAACTCATGTTCCTTAATCTCCGCAAAATCATAAGATAAATTTTAGCCTGGGGAAATGATAGAGGGTTAAATAAGGTCAATGATCGACATTCAGAACTCTCAAACTTTACATATGACATTTGTATCAAGTCCAATGTAAGAGGATCATTCAAACCAAATAACTTTTTTTTTTGTATTTATAATGAAGAATTACAAAAAGCATTTGTATTATTTAATCATTTATGATAGTTGTATTTAATATGGATTCACTTTAGATCTTCTAGGATGAACTCTGCTACTCAGGACAAGCCATTTGGTTGCAAAGATAGTTTGATACTCTCTAAGTGGAGCTTTCCAATTGTATCTAAAATACAAAAAATGACTATGGTGAGGTTTTAACAAATAGAATGTACTATCATATAAGTGAATTACCAAATAAGTCATCTCTGGTCCTTCTTGGCATATTAAGAATTTATGCAATTTTTTTTAAATGGTAGAAATTCATAGGGAATTGTGGCTCTAGTGGAAACTCATGTTCCTTGATCTTTTTGCTTGCTTCAGAATATAATCTAAACGCATGTTCGACAGGCTTGTAATCACCATTATTAGGTCTAACTTCAAAGTGTGTTATTCCAAAAAGACTATACTCCTTTACTATGTCCTTATAATTTGACACATAAGCATTTTTTACTGTAGCCTGTATGCGCACACCCTGAATGCAATGTAAAATATGACACATTAAGGGTTTAGCAACTTAGTTCAATATGACTTTTTAACATAGTAATGGGAAGAGAATAAAAATTGCAGATGTTTTCTCTCAAAAATATCTTATTAGGCTAAGGTTTTGAGAGTGTAAGGAACATAATTAAAAGTTTGAACTCAGAGTTGAACTCCACTCAATCATCTCCTTTTTCTGCTATGACTTCATGACATAGTAAATGAAAGAGTGGAAAAATTGCAGATTTATTCTTTAAAAATTCTCTTCTTGAACTAAAACTTTAGACCACTATAATGCGTGTGAAAATATGTAGAAGTGTTGATGTTTCCTCCAAAAATTCTCTTATTAGCCTCGGACTTTGGGAGTAAGAGGAACATAACATCAAACAGTTTTAGTTCATTACTCACAACATTTTAAATAAAGATCAAAGACTTTAATGAACACTACAAAAAAACATCGAAATAGGCACGGACTTGGCACGGATTTAGCAAGTTTGGCACGGATTGTAACTTATTTTTGGCACAGCGCCGTGCCAAATAGCTGGTGACAAAACGACTTTGGCACGGAATTTGGCACGTATTTAACGCATCCGTGCCAAATCCGTACCAAATACCCTATGAATTTTGGCAAATCCGTGCCAAAGCTCTGTGCCAAATCCGTGCCAAAATTGTTGTTTTTTTGTAGTGGAATATTTAAACTTACTTAAACGTTTGAACTGCAATTGAGATGATAATAAAATACAGAGTTGAACCGCACTCAATCATCTCCTTTTTCTGCTATGGCTTCATGACTTAGTAAGTGAAAGAATGGAAAAAATTGCAGATTTTTTCTTTAAAAATTCTCTTCATGAATGAAGACTTTAAACCACAATAATGATTTAAGAGTGAATAAATGTAGAATTGCTTATTTCTCATGAATCTTTTATTACTAAACAGAAAAGTGCATTATTTTTGTGTGTACTATTGTTACGGAGTAGTTTTGTGTGACATCTATAATAGATTATAAGGGCATAGTTCTCAAATATTTATAATAGATAGATTATAAGGGCATAGTGACTTTATTATGATACCTTTTGCTACTTGTCATATGTCATTAATATTCTTTCAAGGTTATATATGATTAGAGACGACTAAGATTGTAAGTAGTGCAGTTTTTTGTATGATGTGATTCCACTTTTAGCAAGAAGTGACTTAAAGCTTTTGTTCTTTCATTAGCCCTTAAATGAGAATGAAGGATGAGATCCAAAGTTTAGTTTAATGGGTAACTAATGATGCATTTGTACTTCAAATCTTATTACTTCCAGCCTGTAAAATGGCATGCCTGATCGGCGTTTTGTTATTTTAACACATAAAGAAACATCCATTATTTAACCTATAAATACTGAAAATGCAATTTTTAGTATAATGCACTACAATTTTTACAATTGAAGATGCTGATTATTTCAAGGATATCTTTCTGAAATTTATAATACTGTAAGAATAATGAATTCATGGGAAACAAATGATTGAAAAGGTATTAAAGAAAAAGAACATAAACAAACCGAATATGGAACCAATGAAACACACTGTTGATCAGACTTGAGAGGGTAAACTCAATCAAACATTTCATCAAACATGTTCTGTGCATAAAGTTAATATAGGCCATAATAAATACTTCAATATTTTTCATCAGCACCAACCAACTCTAATGTCATGGAAAGCAAACCGAACATGGAATCAAGCCATGATAAGTGAAAGAGAAGATGTACCATAAAAAATTAATTAATACCAAATATAATTCTAATAGATGTACCTCCTCACTCCTCAGTCCATGAGAATTATCTCTACCTTGGATGAATTGCTTTTGCTAGGACCATCCATTTGCGCACAACTCTAACTAAATCAATACTCTTGAAGAGAATTTTGGATGGAAGCATTGAGAAAAGGGTGTAATGGTGATAGTAAATTTGCATAAGGAAGTGTTTAGATTTAGGATTTTTGTTGGAGATATGCATATGTATGTAGATAGATATAGATAGCGTGCTCCTTAGAGGAGGCTGAGAAGCCAGAACTTATGATACATTAGGCTGAGGAAACGCTGGGGACCTGGAGTAGGAGCTCTGATGAAGGGATAAGGAGAAGAGGATTTTGCGAGCTGGGTTGAAAATGAGAGAAGGAAGAGAGGATTTTTCGAGATGGACTGATGAAGGGATAAGGAAAACAGGAATTTACAAAAATAGCCAAGAAAGTTTTAGGCGGGAGAAGACTTAGTTGAGTTAATTAAGTATAGATTTTGCATTAACGACCTGAACATATTTTCTCACCATCTTGAGAAACTTGTTTCAAATAACAATTGGTACCATTAAATTGTTTTATTTTATTATGTTACCTAATTTCACGTTCATATGAAAGTAGAAAATAAACCTAAAACATGTTCACTCGCATATATGAGATGTGAAAATAAACCTAAATCTTGCACTATGGAGATGTGAATGATTGATCTTGAACATGCAAGAAAAGAGAAAATGTGTGTGAAAGGGGAAGCTAAGGTTGACATAAATATCAAGGACATTAGAGTCTATCCTGATTTGTTCTCTGTATAAACACTTTCCTCTCAGTACGGCTAGAGTAACTTGATAAAAAGGCACAATTGGAGTACATTTCCCATTTTCTCTATCTTTTTTCAATAAACTATAACAAGCACACATCCGTTGAAAGTTTGTGTTCATTTTTTAAAATCCTGAAAGCTAGTGATTGTTCAAAGCTATCAAAAGTGCTCTTGAAACACTAAAACAACTTTTCATTTATAAAAGATGTTTGTTTTATACTTCTATTTATTTCTTTAAAACAAGTTAAGCAAAAAAGTTGTTATACCACAACATTTTAGGGAACCTAAAATCAACACTTCCATGCAACATAAATGTATAGACACGGATATACCAACATTATATTCGTGATCGTGTTACAATATTTGATTATTTTCGTGATGATGCATAACTCCTTGATCATTGTTGTAGTTTGGGGTTTTTGTTTTTAAAAAGATTGTACTTTAGAGACACAGAGAAAGATGATATTGTGCTGGGATGAGTAGGATTTCACTGTTTGGCCATTACTCAGCATAAATCGAAGAGACCATTCCATTACACGCAGTGGTGTATCCAGGAAATTTGACGAGTGGGGGCAAACTTGACTACAATTTAGTCTCATATTTCACAAATAACAAATCACATTATTAATATTGTTTGATTAAATTTAGTTTATAATATCTATGTATAAGTATGAATAAAAAGAAAATTAATTTATATTACGGGTGTGTAAAGATGTAATTGCAGATAAAATGTAATAAAATTACTTAAATATAAGTTAAACATAACAAAATTTAGTGAATTTTTTAGCCTTTCATTCTTTTAATATTAAAGAAAACACTTTTAATCCTATTTTAGAATTTGTTTTCTACATTTAACTCTTATTTTGAGCAATTTCTTGTAAACATTTGGACATATATATATGGGTTGGGTTGGGGTTGAGTAGGGGCAGCTGCCCCCGCTGCCCCCATAGTGGATACGCCACTGATTACACAATAGTATACTCCAACATCCAATAGGCAATAACCCAATTCAAGTTGTCCTCTCAAGCTTGCATATATGGAAATGAAAAATGCTTAAGGTACACAAAGTATATACCATATAAAAGCCCAAAAAAGTTCTCATCCCCCCTCCTCTCTCCCTTCTCTCATTCTTCTGTATCCAATCCATTCGAAAATTCTCAAAAATATATGGGAGATCATCTTCCCTTCTTCATCTTCCTCTTCTCTTCTTCATTCTCTTTTGAGGTAATTTGAGTTTGCACCCCATTTTATCGTCTAAATTGAAATTTGCACCCCATTTTTAAAACTCTTTGTTTTTGCACCCCTAACCTCATATGAAAAGACAAAAATGCCCTCGATCAGGGAGGCCAACAAATTTGTTCATGCAGGGGCAATTTTGTCTTTTCATATGGGGTTGTGGTGCAAAAACAAAGTTTTTTAAAAACGGGGTGCAAAGTCTAATTTGCACAATAAAATGGGGTGCAAACTAAAATTACCCCTTCTCTTTTTCTCTACCTTTTTATATCAATTGTTTTCCATTATTTGCACAAAATCAGTTTATTTATCTTATTTCATCTATTTTTATTAATTTTCTAATTTTTTTTCAAGTTACATGTGAATTGATCACACATACAACTACATCATTCATTTGGACAATTAAACTTTTTATTCACCCAGATAATTAAAATTGATCACACCGACAACTAAAGTTGATTACACAAACAACCATTGTCTGTGAGCCACACGACTATTATCTATGTGGTAAATAGTGTTTGTGCACACAGACAAATAATTGTCTGCGCAACAGGAAAATATTGTCATGCACACAGGCATTGCACAAGTATAGATTGATTTGCAAGCTGGTGTGAGAGAGTCAGGTGGCTGTCAGTCAGGGGCGGATCCAGAAGCATTAGTTATTGGGGCACTAATTAAGAAAAAGTGGGAATCCAGAAGCATTAGTTATTGGGGGCACTAATTAAGAAAAACTGGGAAAATATTCAAATAATACATATAAATCAATTTCAAAAAATGAAATAAGGGTTTTACAAGAATATTACAAAAATAAAACTTATTTACATAAATATGACTATTCATTACTACAATGTAGTGTTGTGCATGGTAACTTGTTCAAAACTTGAACATGAATTATTATGATTTCATTACTACTCTAGTAACTAGTCATATTTTTGTAAACCATCTTTATTTTGGTCTTTTTTTATTTTGGTCATATTTATGTAATTATTTCATGAAATAATTCAATAATATCAGAATAAAATTATACTACGTACATTTTATTACAATTGATCTCTATGAGTTTTCATATTTTGAAACGCTTTATTATAACTACACTTTTAACTATATCCCGCACATCTTTTTCCATATCACAAATAAGACCATTATTCAAAAACATGTTGATGATCCTATTTCTTAAATTTGACTTGACAACATTCAACCCAAAAAAACATCCTTCAAATATAGCAATTGCAACTCGCAAAATCAATGATAATTTCATTAGTCAGTACACTAAATGATACTCCCCCAGTCCCACAAAACTTGGTCAATTTGAATTTTCTTGATGAAGGTAATCAACTTAAGACAATGATTTTAGTAATTGTATTTGTGTGGAATTTATGACATTTATACTTTTATGAAAGTATGTTTAACAAAGAACATTTATCATGAAATTTCATATTTGAAATAATTTTATATTAAAAATATTGAACTTGATGTTCATTGATACTGAAAAGTCAATATGACCAAATTTTGTGAGCTGAATGACTGTGAAAGACGCTTTTTTGTAGCCATAATCACTCTAACAAGGACAGTGAGGCTTTTCAAGATACAAAATCCCTCATCATCACACACATACTTGTAATTTATACATATTACGGTGAACAACTTTTTTATTAACTGTGTTGTTTGCAAAAAAAAAACCTTTTTTATTATCTTTTTAAAGAATGAAAGATTTAATTTTAAGAGCTGAATCTGTTGTGGATACTGAATTCTCGGTGAAAACTGTGTGCGAGTCAAATAATTTTTTAGCAATTAGATTATGTAATTAAAATAAATATTTAAAAATATACTCCGTATAAATTAGAAGGGAGAAGAGTGTAGTGCGCATTTGCAAACCCAATTTTATCCTCTGGCAATTGAGTCCGTCATATTTTATTATCGGGGGCATCAACTTTTTTGGGTTGGGGGCACTACACATTTTGTTAATAATATATATTTATATTATACTATAATTTTAAACTTCATTGGGGGCATGTGCCCCCATTAACTACACTATGAATCCGCCCCTGCTGTCAGTGTATTTTTTTTACATGAAAATTAATTTCTGTGGACACAGACAAAAATTGTGTGTGTACAGAAAACTTTTGTTTGTGTTCACAGGCAACTTCGTACCAATTGTCTGTGACCGACATTTTGTGTACAACTTTTGTACCCGTAGCATTTCCGATGTTCTGATATAGAAACATGGAATAGAGGCCAAGGTAATGAATTGCTAGTGGCCAGTCTGGCATGCTTATTGTTCGTGAGTAATAATATGTCTAATAGCTCTAAATATGAGTAAATTACCCCTAAATACATTAATAATACAACAATATGACTACAAGTCTACACTCTTTTCTCTCTTTTTTTTTTTAACCCGGAAGGCAAACCACCGCATCCAGTGGGGCAAATGCCGGGAGCATTTGCCAGAATTTTATTCATAATGTGATTGAGTACAAAAGGAGAGGGGGACTAGACCAAAACCTCTCCAAGAAGACATTCCTTCCCGAGAACAGATTAGGGGGGCAAGACCTGACCTAATCTGTTAAATCAACAATAAAAATCTCTAAAAGAAGGAAAATTAAAGAAATCTAAATTAATAGCAACCTTAATCGGATTGGGTAAGAGATGTATATCAGTCCATAAGGTAAACTGGGCTGGAGAAATGCCAGCAAGTAAATGTGCAGGCCCGTTCCCTTCTCGCAGGATATGTCTGAACCGCACTCCTTTCCTAAAACAGATCTGCCTGAAGCCATCAATCTCACTCTTCCATCTTCCATATTTCCTATCTGAGACATAGTCGAATACCTCTTCAGCATCGGTTTCAACTTACACCGTAGATCGTTATATCGTGCACACGATGTATTGATACCACTATCACGTAGTTCCACCTTCTATTTTGCATTCCTACATTGCTACGTATCACTCACTTTTCATCCCACTAGTCTTCTTTATTTTTTTTCTTCAATTTCCCCCATCTATAAAGTTGGAATTATTCTGATATAATCGATAGTTGGAGTTATTATGAGCGGATAGCCAATAGTTGGGATTATTACTATCAATTTTTCCAAAATTTAATGACAACTTAACTTTTCTTTATCTTAACTTAAATTATAACTCAATCTATTTTTTCTTTTTTATCAATTCATGACAAAATTTATACACTAAAAAAAATTATTAATCTCAACAAAATAAGTATATTGCATTTCATATTCATACACTACTTTTATTTATGTAATACTCCGTATTGTTTATATTCATACACTTTTTTCTATAATTATTTTCATGTCTTTATATTTTTTTAGAGATTTTTAAGACACATTTTTTTAATTCTTAGAGTTACATTTGTTAATATATGAAATTATATCTTCTTATGCGCGAGTTACATCTTATTTTGGCAATTTAAATCTTATTATGTGCGAGTTACATCTTCTTGCATGCGATTTATCTTCTTATGCGCGAGTTATATCCTCTTATGCGCGAATTAGATTATCTTATGCGCGAGTTACACATTCTTACCAATTTATTACAAAATTTTATTAATCCACATAAATAGGTTCATTGTATTTCATAATCATATACTATTTTTTACTTCTTTTTCTTCAACTAAATTACAACCGATTTTTTTTGTAATATTTTTTATGTTTATACAACTTTTTGTGATATATTTTTCATATTCATACACTTCTTTCTAAAATATATTTATGATCTCTTTTTTTATATGTTTTTAGTGTTTTAAGACATTAAGTTTGTTTATTTTGATTTAAATTTGAAAAAACATGAGATTACATTTTTATATGTGTGATTTACATTTTCATATGTGTGAGTTATGTTTATAGACAATTTCTGAAGTTATATTTGATATTATATGAAGTTACATCATCTTATGTACGATATACTTCTTCTTGTGCGCGAGTTATATCTTCTTGTATGTGAGTTACATATTCTATGCAGCGAATTACATTTTCTTATGCACGAATTACATATACTTATGCGTACGTTACAACTTTTGATGCGCAAGTTACATTTGGACTTGTTTAATTTGAACAAATTACATTTTGCATACACATAATTTTTACAAATTACTTGGTGCAGTTACATTTTCATAACACGATTTACATCATAGAATAAACCCCTGTTATTGAAATAAAAAATGATTATTAAAATCATTTTTAAATCATTATTAAAATCATTTTTAAAAAATATACTACGTATAAATTAAATCATTTTTTATAGTCATGATAGAAAAAACAAAACGTATTCACCATTTACGTAAAATCATTGAGCAATTAAACTCTTTTTTTCATTGTTTTCATTCAAATCATTGATTTAATTTATTTCTTATACTCCGTATTAGACATGTTAAATTTTGACTTGCCTACAATTACATTTCCTATCAATGTGAGCTACATTTCTTTAAATGCGGGTTACATCATCCTGCTACATTGATAAAAAAAGTCACAATTCACGTGTGTTAATGTTCACGCATGTTTTAGATGTGGGAGCACTATGCTCACCGTGGGCTGCTCCCATGATATAACAAATTGCAAAATATAGAAGTGATATATGTTTGATCTTTCTTTCTATTCTACACCCTTCCTAGAATCTCTAATAGATTTTTTAATTAACAAGAAAATCATAGTTTTACAAAGGCTTAGGATGATTCATTAGTGTGTATGATCAATGCTCAATATATAATTTTTCAAATAACTGTGAAGTGTTATCATATCATTCAATTTACATTTTCTGAAATAACTGTAAATGTCATCCTCTTTTACTAATCTGCCGTTATGCATATCCAAATGAGTATCTGCATGCAAGTTTTTTTACTTAGCTTAGGGTGCTTTAGTACATGGGTAAGACTGCGTACAACCGACTCCCCCTTACTCTACCGCAGGTGGGAGGCCAGTGCGGCACTGGGATAATGATAATGAATGATAATGAGCTTATGGGTGCTTTCTAATTAAATTTATGGATGACCTAATTATTTAATTTCATGTAATTTCATGTTTTTTCTTTTACATTTAAAAAATTCATAGCAATTCATAACAATGCCATGACATCGCCTTCTAAACTAAAGAGAGTTGGTAAGTTGCGGTAGCACATCATCCATTTATTTATTTATTTATTTATTTATTTATTTATTTATTTATTTATTTATTTATTTATTTATTTATTTATTTATTTATTTATTTATTTATTTATTTATTTATTTATTTATTTATTTATTTATTTATTTATTTATTTATTTATTTATTTATTTATTTATTTATTTATTTATTTATTTATTTATTTATTTATTTATTTATTTATTTATTTATTTATTTATTTATTTATTTATTTATTTATTTATTTATTTATTTATTTATTTATTTATTTATTTATTTATTTATTTATTTATTTATTTATTTATTTATTTATTTATTTATTTATTTATTTATTTATTTATTTATTTATTTATTTATTTATTTATTTATTTATTTATTTATTTATTTATTTATTTACTCCCTCCGTTCTTTATTATCTGTCTCGCATTCCATTTTGGGACGTTTTTTATTATTTGTCTTTCTTTCTATTTTAGGAAAGTTTTTAATAAAATACCCCCACTCTTTTTACTTTTACCCCTCATACTTTTTACGAACTACTTTCTCTTTCCTACTTTATCATAACTTTACCCTACTTAATATACTTTCTTTCCTACTTTATCACCACTTTACTCTTTTTAATATACTCTCTTTCCTACTTTATCATTTACCCTACTATTTTTCTATTAAAACCCGTGTCCAAGGCTAGCGGGACAGATAATAAAGAACGGAGGAAGTATTTATTTATTTATTTATTTATTTATTTATTTATTTATTTATTTATTTATTTATTTATTTATTTATTTATTTATTTATTTATTTATTTATTTATTTATTTATTTATTTATTTATTTATTTATTTATTTATTTATTTATTTATTTATTTATTTATTTATTTATTTATTTATTTATTTATTTATTTATTTATTTATTTATTTATTTATTTATTTATTTATTTATTTATTTATTTATTTATTTATTTATTTATTTATTTATTTATTTATTTATTTATTTATTTATTTATTTATTTATTTATTTATTTATTTATTTATTTATTTATTTATTTATTTATTTATTTATTTATTTATTTATTTATTTATTTATTTATTTATTTATTAATTTATTTATTTATTTATTTATTTATTTATTTATTTATTTATTTATTTATTTATTTATTTATTTATTTATTTATTTATTTATTTATTTATTTATTTATTTGTCTCATCTTTATTGTACAATGACTTGCTTCCCACTCTGCTCTAGTTACGTGTATGGACGTTTGGTGTAGGATCTACACTTTCATAATAAAATCTAGCCTACATACCTATATCACTATTTAGCTACTCCCTCTGTCCCTAATAAAACTTCCAAATAGGTTTGGCACACAGTTTAAGACAGTGGATAGTGTGTGGTGGAGAGTTGTGCAGAGGAGAGAGAAATGTGTAAGAATTGTTGTGAACCACAAATTCTGATCAGAAAGGGAAAGTGAAAGTTTTAATTGGGACAAACGAAAAAGGAAAGTTGGAAGTTTATTTAGGGACGGAGGGAGTGCATAGTATGAAGTATATTTTACTCAAGTTATTTAAGTAAATTTTTAAAGTAGCTAAAAGCAAATTTTCAAAAAAAAAAAGTACCTAAAAGCATGACGAGTAATTATAACTTTCAATTCCGTAAGTTGTACTCCACCTAATAATAATACGGAGTAATATTCTAAAGTCGTGGGATTAGTGGCCACACAATTTTGTTGATTTATCAGTCTCCATGGATAGCTTGTCTAGTCTTTTTAGACCATGCATAAATAAATCTCTCCACAACACCGACCTAATATTCCCTTCAAAAAACACAGGTCTAGCTAATAGGGAAAATGGGCAAATAAGGACACATACTAACAAAAAAGATCAAATAAGGCCTTATTTAAGAGGCTCTGTCCGGCCATCGTCACTTGGGGTGGTTCCCGGTGGAATTTATTGATGAAATTTTTTGATCATCTTATTCATCAAGTCTAGTTTACTCATACCAAATTTCAGCTACAAATTTAATCGGGAAGACATTCAAATGAATTCTCGAAGATAACTGCACTTTAAATTCCACCGGGAACCACCCCAAGTGGCGATGGCCGGATAGAGCCTCTTAAATAAGACCTTATTTGACCGTTTTTTGTTAGTATGTGGCCTTATTTGCCCCTTTTCTCGAGCTAATATTTAGAAATTTAGTTAAATATGAAACAAATTTTGGAATCATAATGCAACTAAAGTTATGGTAAGCATGCTTCTATAATACCGCTAAATTGTAAAATTGTGATGGTAAACGTTAATATCACAGTTCTTAAAGTGACAATATGTCCATTATCTTTACATTGGTGATATATTTCTAATACTTTAGTTAATTTCTCGATTTGGAGTACGTGCGTGAAACAGTACAGAAAAGATTGACACCACATCTTCTCTCCAGAATTCGGACAATTACGATGCAGAGCCCGTTTGGAGACTTCTTTTTTCGGCTTATCAGGCTTATCAGCCATCTTTTTCACCAAACACGTAATTTTTACTTTCGCGTGCTGAATTGTGTAATAAGCAGAAAAAGTAAGGTTGGAGTTACTTTTCTGGCTGTATTGGCTGAAGTTACTGTAGATGACCATTTTAGCTATTTTTACATGTAATTTTTTCTTTATTTTATTAATAAAATATATTTTTAAAATATTTTTTTCTAGAATCAGCATAATCAGCCAAAACAGCCACTTCAGCCAGAACTTCATAAATTTCAGCAGAAACAGCCAAAACAGCCGAATTTCATGCTACCAAACGGGCTCGCAATAAATTCACTTTGATTACACACGGATGTAAAGAAAGTGAAATTCAATTCTAATCCAAATTGTCTGAAGTTGAATAGGGATCATCTCCTTTAGTTTTTTATATCTTCTTTTCACTAGGTGAGTTATATCTCGAATGGAGTAAGACAATACAAAAAAAAACAAAAGTAAGAGTAGAAAATAGTCATAACTACAAGGGTGATTTTGACTTTAATTAATTTGCGCTCCACTTTTTGGATGATATTGGACTTTGCACCCCATTTTCACTTAACATCCTTTGACTTTGCATCCAATTCAGATACATTCTTCCCAAAAATGTTGTGTGTTTCGTTGGAACGCAAAACCAAAATTTTTTCAAAATAGGATGCAAAATCCGATATCACCAAAAAGTGGAGCGCAAAATCAAATTTTCTCTAACTAAAAATGGGAGGAGTAGAAAACAGTCATGGCTATCGTGTTCCATCCCGATTTTCATAAATACTCATAATAACTTGTGATAGGACTTAATTACTTAGTGTTATAATATGGAAGGAAATAAGCAGAAGATCAGGGAGAGAAAGTATAGTCTGAATACTTAGTGAGAAAGATGTTATTAGAAGTGTGATAATGGTGTGTTTACAATGAAGGAGAATGCTCCTATTTATAGGAGAAAATGTAATCATGTCTAGATCAGGGGCTAATTGTGAGCCATACAATTACCATCTAGAAATCATAATTATGAATTCTTATTTATATTAACAATGATGATAAGTGTTCCTGATCATGAATAGTTGGAAGATGACTATTCAATATATTTCAACACTCCCCCTTGAATGGTCATCTTCTAATTATTCTGGGGTATTAGTTTCATAGTATTATAATGTACTGTCTCGTTAAAAATCTTTGTCAAGAAAAACCCAGTGGGATAAAAACCTGACGAAGGGAAAAAGAGTGCAGTGCATTATATTACTCCCCCTCAATTCAACATATATCTCGAAGACGATACATTCCAATTTTATGGACCAGTTCTTCAAATTTCTTCGGTGCCAATGACTTTGTGAGCAAATCAGCAGGGTTGTCGCATGACTTGATTTGTTTGACATCAACCGTTCCGTCATTCTCAAGATCATGTGTGGAGAAAAGTTTTGGTGCTATATGCTTTGTTCTGTCCCCTTTGATGTAACCTCCTTTGATCTGAGCTATACATGCTGTATTATCTTCATAAATCACAGTAGGATTAGAAGTAAAAGATTTTATACCGCATTCATTTTGTATGTGCTGGATCATTGATCTCAACCAGACACACTCACGACCTGCTTCATAAAGAGCAATTAATTCTGCATGATTTGATGATGTTGCAGTTAATGTTTTCTTCATTGATCTCCATGATATAGCGGTATCACCATAGGTGAATAAATATCCTGTTTGTGATTTTGCCTTTTGTGGATCAGACAAGTATCCTGCATCCGCGTAGCCAATTAAAGTGGCATTTGCACCATTCTTGAAATACAATCCAAGATCGATTGTACCATTGAGATATCGGAATATATGTTTGACACCATTCCAATGCCTTCTTGTTGGGGAAGAACTGTACCTGGCTAATAAATTTACAGAAAAAGCAATATCTGGTCGAGTATTATTAGCCAAATACATTAATGCTCCAATAGCACTCAAATATGGTATTTCGGGACCAAGGATTTCTTCATCATCTTCACAAGGTCGGAAAGGATCATCATGCACATTGAGAGATCGAACCACCATTGGAGAATTGAGCGGATGTGCTTTATCCATGTAAAATCGCTTCAAAAGTTTCTCGGTATAATTTGATTGGTGGATGAAAATACCATTTCTCAAATGTTCAATTTGAATGCCGAGAAAAAATTTTGTTCTCCCAAGGTCTTTCATTTCAAATTCTTTCATGAGATATTTTGCAGTATTTTCAATTTCATTAGGAGTTCCGATTATATTCAAATCATCAACATATACTGCAATTATGGCGAATCCTGATTTGGATCGCTGAATGAAAACACATGGACTAATGGGATCATTTTTATACCCTTCTTTAATCAAATATTCACTGAGAGTCTGAGACGGTTATACCACATGCGTCCAGATTGTTTTAATCCATATAATGACTTTTGCAATTTTATGGAAAATAAATCTCGAGATTTCGAGCTATAAGCATCAGGTATTTTAAAGCCTCCAGGAATTCTCATATATATGTCTGTATCGAGTGAACCGTATAAATATGCGGTCACCACATCCATTAGGCGCATTTGCAGCCTTTCAAAAACAGACATGCCAATTAAAAATTTTAAAGTTGTAGCATCAACTACTGGAGAATACGTCTCATCATAATCGATTCCTGGCATTTGAGAAAAACCTTGGGCAACAAGTCGGGCTTTGTATCTAACGATTTCATTTTTCTCGTTGCGTTTACGCACAAAAACCCATTTAAAACCGACAGGTTTTACGCCTTTTGGCGTATGGACAATTGGTCCAAAAACATTATGCTTTTCTAGCGATTTTAATTCTACCTGAATTGCTTCATTCCATTTTGGCCAATCATTTCTACGACGACATTCGTCAATAGATTTAGGCTCATTGTCATCGTGTTCATTCATTATATCTGTGGCGATGGCATATGAAAATATATCATTAACATCAATATCATTTCTATTCCATTGTATTCCATTAGAAACGTAATTAATTGAAATTTCAAAATTATCGACGTTTCTATCTTTTTCTGGAATATTTACCTCTTCGAAGGTGATTGGATCCTCTTTTGAGGTATCATTATTATTGATGTTATCTTCAAGGCCGATATTTTCAAAATGTTCATTTTCTTCTTGAGAAGGTTGAACTTCTTTGGCATCACAAACTACAACTTGTTGTTTAAATTTTCTTGGTTTCAAATCTCTTGAACCAAGTGGTCTACCACGTTTTTTACGTATCATAGATTCATTAGCAAGTGTTCTTTCGCTAATCTCCGCAGGAATTTCTATTCGAGAAGGAGCATTCATAGCTGGAACATGTGACTTTGTCACTTTCTTTGAGTCTGTGAAAGCATCAGGCAATTGGTTTGCAACATTTTGTAAATGAATAATCTTTTGAATTTCTTGTTCACAAGCATTCGTGCGAGAATCAAGAAAAGATAAATTTGTTGCATTCCAAGTAATATCTTTCGTACGTGGGTCCATTTCTTGAATATCTCTCCCTAAGGCTGGGAATACTGTCTCATCAAAATGACAGTCATCGAACCGCGCGGTGAATAAGTCACCGGTCATAGGTTCTAGATAATTAATAATTGAGGGTGATTTAAAACCAACATAAATTCCCAGCCTTCTTTGAGGACCCATTTTAGTACGATAAGGTGGACCAATTGGTACATACACAGAACAACCAAATATTTTTAGGTGTGATATATTTGGTTCTTTACCAGATATTAATTGTAATGGGGAAAATTTATGATATGCCGTTGGCCTAAGCCGAATTAAATTTGCAGCATGCATTATAGCATATCCCCATGCAGATGATGGTAATCTGGATTTCATCAATAATGGTCTAGCAATTAATTGTAATCGCTTAATTAAGGATTCGGCAAGACCATTTTGTGTATGTACATGTGGAACTGGATGTTCCACATCAATCCCAATTGACATGCAATAGTCATTAAAAGATTGGGATGTAAATTCTCCTGCATTATCAAGTCGGATTTTCTTTATCGAATAATCCGGAAATTGTGATCTCAAACGAATAATTTGAGCAAGGAGATTTGCAAATGCAAAATTTCTAGTCGATAAAAGACTGACATGTGACCAACGTGTTGATGCATCAATGAGCACCATAAAATATCGAAACGGTCCACACGGAGGGGTAATTGGCCCACAAATATCTCCTTGAATTCTTTCTAAAAATGCAGGAGATTCAACTCCAATTTTGTATAAAGATGGCCTGATAATTAATTTGCCAAGAGAACAGGCAGTGCACGGAAAATCACTTGATTGTGGAATCTTGACATTAGTTAATGAATGTCCACGTGAATTTTCAATAATTTTGTGCATCATAGTGTTGCCTGGATGACCTAAACGGTCATGCCACAAGATAAAGGAATTGTGGTCATAAATTTTAGATACCACATTTATCTCAATTGGACTGATATATGTATAATACAGTCCCGAGGAATATGCTGGCATTTTTTCAGAAACGTATTTATTGCCAGATCTATTTGTCGTTAGACATAAATATTCCTTCTGATTTTCAGACATGGTTTCAATATGAAAAGCATTTAGACGCAAATCTTTAAAGCTCAAAAGATTTCTCCGTGATTTACTGGAGTATAAAGCGTCTTTAATTATTAATTTTGTCCCTTTTGGGAGAATCACACAGGCTATTCCAGAACCTTCAATGAGTTTAGCAACACCTGAGATTGTATTGACATTAGCATCAACTAATGTCATATGAGAAAAATAATCTCTATGTCTCAAAATGGTGTGCATTGTGGCACTGTCTATTAGACATTGTTCAGAGCCACTTGAAGAAATTTTAGTTAACTCCATATCTTCGAAAAGATAAAAATGAACAAATATTAGTTCAATACTGTAATATAAACAAGGCTTTATTCATTAAAATGTACATAACATTCACAATCGAAATAAGCACACCAAATAAAAATTACAATACAAACAAACTTTTATTGTAGAATATATTACATAACAGAATTATTTCTAATTCCTTTTTATTTACTTATTTATTATTTTTCACCCATAATGATGTCGGTGTTCATCTCATTATTGTCCATATAGAAATCAGACACATTGAATGTGGGCATTGGTGGATCATTTTCGTTGACGTAATTAGTTTCCACATTCTTTCCTTTTAGAGATGATTTATATAAATCAATCAAGTGTCTAGGTGTACGACACTTATTTGCCCAATGTCCCGACGTGCCACACTTAAAGCAAGTGACTTTGGCCTTTTCTGAAGATTTCGTCGGGTTCTTTGTTTGATGGCGGTTTTGCTTACCCTTGCCTTTGTAAAATGAGCTACTACTCTGTTTCCCCGGCTAGGTCCATTATAACGACCAATACCACGACCACGTTTGAAATGTCCACGAGCACCACTATGGGTTGCATTTGATTCATGTTTTGAACCATGATTTGGTGGACCAAAACTAACCGGGCTACAACCCGTGGGTCTCATATTGTGGTTTCTCATCAAAATGTCGGTATTCGTCTCAGCAAATAGTAATACTGATATCAAATCAGAATACTTTTGAAAATGCTTTTGTCTATATTGCTCTTGTAAAAGCACATTTGAAACATGCATAGTGGACAAAGTTTTCTCCAACATTTCAGCATCAGTGACTTTTTGTCCGCATAACTTTAGTTTTGATGTTATTTGGAACAAAGCAGAATTGTAGTCACTTACAGATTTGTAATCCTGGAATCGTAAATTGATCCAGTCATATTGAGCTTTTGGTAAAAGGACCTTTTGTTGATGGCCATACCTTTCTTGGAGATTATCCCATAATTCTTTAGGGTCATCTACCAATAAATACTCAGATTTCAAACTTTCATGAAGATGATGACGAAGAAAGATGATGGCTTTTGCCTTATTTTGGGGAGTGGCTGAATTATTTTCAGCAATTGTATTTTCAAGGGCATTTGCTTTCAAATGTGCCAAAGCGTCAACTTTCCATTCCAAATACTTTTGGCCAGATAAATCAAGGACGTCAAACTCTCTTTTGCTAATATGTGCCATAATACTACAAAAAGTATTGATTTAATCAGGAAAATATATAAGGTAATATATACTATCGTATAATTATAATCAAAGAAATCATCAATTGCTTCTAGTCCGTCAATTTGGTTTTGGAAATAAACTTGGCATTTTTTTTAATTAACCTTATACGTACGGAGCATATTTTTTTTTATTTGATACATGCGTAAATAATTAGGAAATTAGGAATCGATAATATCAAACTCATTATTATTCATATTTGTTATGAATTACTTACCAAATAATCAAATGACACCATGTAGTAAATGTAATACTGGAGAATGGTTGGTTACACATATCATGATGTGAATGTATGAATGATTCATGTGTATTACGGAGTATATATTGACCATGTGACTAATAAATTATATTTTGTTAACCATGTGAGTTTGGCAGAATTTTGTCTTTTTATCTACATGCAATGTTCCCAAGAGTAAATGCTACGTACAAACTTATGCTTTTATTATCAGACACATTTTTTTGTTTGTTTGTTTATGATTTTGAATTAAATGTGTAGAGATAATTTATCAGATATGTTTCAGGCTTGCATGTAACAGAGGGCCATATTCATTTGATTCCCGTGATCTTCGATCTTACTTCGTATATATATATATTTATTGAGTTTAAGCAAGTCATGGCCTGGCTAGTACTTACTCCGTATATGGTATATATCAATTCTTTCGTTTTTAGGTTTAAAATCATACTCCGTATATCTCCTCTACTATGATACTATTTACTCCGTATATATTTTCTTTCACTCTTATAAAGAGCAGTATAAGCAGTATACGTACTCCTCTTTAGAAGATGACCGAAGTACTTGTGAGGATGAAGTGGAGATAATACTTTGATTTTAAGGTATGTATATATGTTCCTGTAGTATTATAGCTTGAATAAAAGTAAAATCATATGTCTAATAATAATATAATTGCTACTTCGTGAATAGAATATTTATAAGAATTCCAGATTTGTATTTAGTCTATCTTCTTCAACTTCTTTTATAGAAAACATAGCTATAATTTTCTGATATGGAGGATCCCAATGGTTGGGCAACCATAGAGCATACTTCTTATAGTTTTAATATATATAAACATGTTTATGCTATGTACTTCTGATCTCAACCTCTGATTTTTCTTTTTCAGATAAGCTGATAAATTCATGAAAAAATATACCTGCTGGGAAGATGATGATTTCACGGATTTGGAGCAAATTTGTGCTGATAACGTGTTATAATATGGAAGGAAATAAGCAGAAGATCAGGGAGAGAAAGTATAGTCTGAATACTTAGTGAGAAAGATGTTATTAGAAGTGTGATAATGGTGTGTTTACAATGAAGGAGAATGCTCCTATTTATAGAAGAAAATGTAATCATGTCTAGATCAGGGGCTAATTGTGAGCCATACAATTACCATCTAGAAATCATAATTATGAATTCTTATTTATATTAATGATGATAAGTGTTCCTGATCATGAATAGTTGGAAGATGACTATTCAATATATTTCAACACTTAGGAGTTAGGAGTATACAGTATTGCATGTTTGTTGCACATCCCTTCACCGAAATATGATGCGTCGTCAACGAATTATTGGTGGAATTAGGGGCTATGTTCGACCATGTTATTCTTAAGTATAATTTTTTAACAAACATTTTATAATCAAAGTAGCTAGATGCAATTATATTTTCAAGAAAAACATAAGAAAGTGTCAAGTATTGAGAAAAAATTGCATTTTTTAAGAAAAAACTGTAATTCCATAAATGACAATACTTTTCAATAATTACTTCTATTTTCTATAAAATAGACCTGAATGTAAGTACCGGTAATGATTTTATTGTTATCACAAAAATTATTTATGAAAATGTGACGTTAAGTTTAATGACTATACTAAGAGCCCGTTTGGTAGCACGAAAATCGGTTGATTTGCCTGATTCTGCTGAAATTTATGAAGTTTTGGCTGAAGTGGTTGCATTGGCTGATTCTGCTAATTTAATAAAAAATATTTTTAAAATATATTTTATTAATAAAATAAAAAAAAATTTATATGTCAAAATATCTAAAATGGTCATCTACAGTAACTTCAGCTAATGCA
Source organism: Cuscuta epithymum (assembly GCA_945859915.1). Classification (NCBI taxonomy): domain Eukaryota; kingdom Viridiplantae; phylum Streptophyta; class Magnoliopsida; order Solanales; family Convolvulaceae; genus Cuscuta; species Cuscuta epithymum. Next base: position 247,809 of record CAMAPF010000067.1, on the reverse strand, counting down.
GTCAGAAAAGTAACTACAACCTTACTTTTACTGCTTATTACACAATTCAGTGCGCGAAAGCAAAAGTTACGTGTTTGGTGAAAAAGTTGACTGATAAGTCTGATAAGCCAAAAAACAGTGTTGTCAAACGGCCTCTAAATATCTATCAATAAATTAAGCAACGTAACTAGCCAAGTTTGTCTTACATCCAAAATAATAAAATAAAAATTACTACGTATGTGGTAAAAGTTTGTAAAGCTAACAACAAATAACTTTAATCACATATTTATTACTTATGGTAAGTCGGTAAGACGGTAATGATAACATTGTTTGTAATATCGAAATAAGTAGATTTGATACGGAGTATAAGAAGAGTATGATTCAAGAATATACGGAGTAGGTATTTGTTGTTTCTCACTTCTACCGTTGTTGAGCCCGTTTGGTAATAGCCAAATATGCTGTATTTGCTCATTCTGCTGATTGTGAAAAATAATACGGAGTAATTTAAAATACATTTTATTAACAAAATAAAAAATATATATGAAAAATAGCTAAAATGACCCTCTACAGTAACTTTAACCAATACAGCCAGAAAAGTTATCTCAACCTTACTTTTTCTTATTATACACAATTCATCGTATAAAACTAAAAGTTACATGTTTTATGAAAAAATTGACTTATAAGGCATAAAAGTCAAAAATCATGACTACCAAAGGGACACATTATATACGAAGTACTTCCTAATTCCTATTCCATATTAACTTACTCCGTGCTCCGTATAAGTCAATATAAGTGAATAAGTGATGGTGAAATACTGAAATAGCACCCTTATGGTACTATGATGATCAACCAATTTTACCATTCTTCATTTGTTTCATAACCCTTTTACAGTTTCACCAATCTATATAGGCTCATAGCATTAATTATTATCCCCATCGTTTTCTTTTACCTGCTTCGAACAACTTGTTTGAAATTTCCAAAACTGGGTGGCTTACCCATGAGAGCAGGGTAAAACCTCCTTCCATGAATTTGATCGTTTATGGCATGGGATCCACCAATTTACCAACCACAGCATGCAACAAACAGAGAAAATAATACTGAGTAAAAAACAAAAGATGTAAAGAAAGACAGAATTCTTGGAGTAAAACTTGGGGAAAAGATAAAAATAGAAATAAATGGTAAAATTTCAAATAGGAGTTTTTTTTGGGGAAAAAAGAGTACCCCTTTCAGTTGGATTCCGACGCCACAAACAATCACTAGAATTTATCCACCAATAGCCTGCCGCCGTTGGCAATTGTCGCCATCATTTCCACCGGACTGACCCGCTAGCAATGAATTTACCAATGAATTTATCCGATTATGTAAGGAAACTAAGGAACAATAACATATTCGGAGTATTAATTAATAAAAGAAGGGGATACCAAATGGGAGTAATGTTTATTCACATATATAGCAAATATTCAAAGAGCATCTCTAATGCTAAAACGTTAAGGGTACATACGTGGTATGGAAAATAACCAATTAAAAACAATAAATATAATATCTCTCTCCTTATTTGAAGGATCTTACATCATTTTGGTAAGTTTTTCTTCACAATGTCAAGCATAATGTCAAGATGTAGACATTGTGATTGACATTGCAGACAAAAACTTATCATAAACAGATAAGACTGTGGAAAGAAGGAGAGAAATATTGGATTTATTGTTTTTTAATTGGTTATTTCTCATGCCACGTATGCACCGTTAACGTTTTAGCATTGGAGATGCTCTAAAAGCCCGTTTGTTAATATCAAAATCGGATTTATCGGTCGATTCTGTTGAAATTTATGAAAATATAGCTGAAATAGCTGATTTTGCTAATTTATTAGAAAATTATACTTAAAATATATTTTATTAATCAATTAAAGAAAAAATTATATGTAAAAATAGCTAAAATGGTCTTCTACAATAGCTTCAGCCAATACAACCACAAAAGTTACTCGAACCTTACTTTTTCTTGTTACTCCCTCCGTCACTTATAACTTTGCCAACTTTCCTTTTTTGGATGTCCCATTAACTTTGCCACTTTTCCTTTTAAGTAAAGAATTTGTGTTTCCAGTTAATTCTCTTTTCTCTCCACAAACCTCAGTCCTCAGCCACACAATTTTTAATTTATTAATCCTTGTGCTGGTCAAACTTGGCAAAGTTATTAGGGACGAAGTGAGTATTATGCAATTCAGTGCGCAAAATAAAAAATTACAGAAAATGTTGACTGATGAGCTAAAAAACTAGGCTACCGAATGAGCTCTAAATCAAACTTTGAAAAAGTGCCCCTAATGATCTGCTACAGTTGATCTCAAACACTATAAAAGGAACACCAGAGACATCTATTAAACACACAACTACCACCAAGATTTTGTAAATCAGTCTACATTTTAATTGTTCGTAGTGCATACATATATCCTTAATTTATGGTCAGCCATTCACCACTTTTTTATGTCTCTCACCCTGCCCCTGCCCCACCCCACCCCACCCCACACCACGTCCTGCGTACATGAATATGATGAATGAATTGAGGTTGAATTCGTAGGTTCCCATAGCGAAGGAAGTAGACGCCCAAAGGGATCGCATTGATCCGCATAAACCGGAGAGCGAATTGAAATGCTACCACACCAATATTGCCTATCAGTGCCATCCCTTTGGACATCTCCTTCGTCTGCTACCTTCTAAATTGTGAGCGCGCTGAACATCGATCCTATTGTAATTGTAATTAACCAACTAAAAGTAAGTAATCCATTGTTTTCTCTTTGCTCTTATCTATTTTTCACCTTGTCTTTAATTCCTTGAGAAAGTTAAGAGGACAGCTAACTCTGATTTTCGGTTTAAAACTCAGTTTTCATTGAAGACATAATTTTTTATTTCCCGAGTTGAATGGTGCAATAATCAAAACAAGTAAGATCAGATTTTACTTTTTCATTATTTTATTCATGAAATACATTTTTAATTTTCTTTTTTTTTATAATTCATCATATTCAGCCTCTTGAACCACAAGTTCATCATAATCTAAACATATGTTTAAATTACAAAGGGAAAATTGTCAAATAAGTCCCGTACTATTCCGAAAAAGTTGATTAGACCCTCTTACTTTACAAACACTCAATTAAGTCCCCAAACTATTAAAAAATGTTCAATTAAGCTCTTTTGGTTGGTAAGTAACCGGTTTCCCGGTTAAACGGCGACGATGTGCTCGAACCCCAGCAACGGCAGCTGCCGAGAAACGGGTTACATTTAACCGGGAAACCTGTTAATTACCGACCAAAAGGGCTTAATTGAACGTTTTTAATAGTTCGAGAACTTAATTGAGTGTTTGTAATGTACGAGGGTCTAATCGACTTATTCGGTATAGTATGGGGGCTTATTTGACAGTTTTCCCTATTACAAAATATGAGATATATTACATAAAATACAAATTTAAATATAGTAATGTTTATTTTCTTTTATAAAAAAAGATATAAAATATGGAAATAAAGTTAAAGTATTTCTTTAAGTTTATATATTATTTTCTATTATGAATTTACCTTAAAATGATAAATATTTCATATATATTTTATATTTTCGGCTTGTTCTTGATTTTATAGTTGTATTATCTATTTTTTATTTTTTATTTTTTTTAAAATTTTGACACTTTTTAATGGTTGAGAGAGTGAGCTGAGCAATTTGGTCAAACTGATCAAATGGTTTTCTGTAAATAGTCAAATTTGAAACTTTTTATCCAGTTTAGTGTGTCAATCAGAGTGTTTTTCGGTTCAGAGAGCGAATTGAGCATCACGAACAGATACATGGGCGTATTTGACCCTTTAGTCAAAAACAAATTTAACAAATTGAAAATCACTTGTATTAATATTATGATTGAATATGTAAGTAAATTTGTCAAGATTTTTACATTAAGCAAAAGTACTAATCAATTAATCATTTTTCATTTATTTGACAATTAAATTCATTATTGCATGAATTTAATGCACGAATACTTATAAGTTATAACATAAGGCGATTTGACACAATTTTTAAATCACATTATTTAAATGCCACATTTATATCACGCGAAAGGGTTTGATGCGGCCTTATGCCTAACATTTGATTTCGAAATAGCTTAGCTCTAGAACTCGATCAACTCCATATTTAGTTATTTACAACTCACGAATGATTATGTTGTTCTTTTGTAATATTGAACATTTTTTCCTGGAGTAAACCCCACAGAGTGGGGTAGTATATTTGTCCAAACATTAAAAATTACTCCTATTTAAAATATGACACCTCCTATTTTTGTACTCCCTCCGTAACTTTGAAATCTTCCCATTTCAAAAGTAGGTAGATTAAGAATAGTGAAAGATGATATGAATTATTGAGGGTATGATGGGAAAATTGTGGAATAATGTGGTGGAATGTAGGATAAATCCAAAAAAGTAGTTGTAATAGTGTATTATTTTAGAAATTATTGAGGGTATGATGGGAAGATTTAGAAATGAGAAGATTTTTTTGTTACGGACGAAAAAGGAAAGTGGGAAGATTTTTAAGTTACGGAGGGAGTATATATTTTGCCTATCTTTTACTCTTATTTGAGAAATTTCTGTATAGGATTTCCATCCATTCCTACCCTTTGGTTACCAGAACCTGCAGCCTCATGGAGTTCAAAAAGTTGAACGAAGAAACCTCAAACTTGATTGATACCAATAGGAGTGGTGTTATGATCAAGCAAGTATTTTGGAACGTGTAAATGGTGCTGTAATGGAAAAATGTATGTAGTACGTAGGCCAATGAATTGTCTCCCTCTTCAACTACACAATAGATCCTATTAGCAAAGTGTACCTGTGATGATATCCACGGATCGGATCACCTCATTAGCATCAATTTCAGTTCGCTCTAATGTACGACATGCCCTACATATTCCTTCTTTACGAAACACCTTACCAAACGTTCATTTTTAGACCTTTCATTTTATACGAGTTATTGCGGTGGGGATTCAACTCTCTTTAGGGAGTGTTTGCATTTGATTAAAAAAAGTCAATTTTCAGCTTTTGGCTTAAAAAAAGTTAAAAAGAGTGTTTTCAAATGACAGCTTCTGCTTAAATTAATCACTTAAAAGCAAAAAGCTGGAAGCAGGTGGAAGGGTGCTTTAAACTGCTTTTTACTTTTTCTATTACACAAAAAAGTACTTCTTTTACCAAACACTACCAACTTTTACTTTTTCAGAATCACTTTTTTTCTCAAACACTACCAACTTTTACTATTAATCATTTTTCTCAAAATCACTTTAAAAAATCACTTCTTTAAAGTTGAAGCAAATGCAAACACTCCCTTAATCTCCCATTGCAGAATATGTATGACAGTATGAGCTTCAAACAAAATTCTTGTGTATATAAGAGTCTGTTTACTAATAAAAATAGTTTCTTAGTTTTCAATTTCTGTTTTCTGTTCTCAAATTTTCTGTTTACATGTTCTTGTTTTTCTATCTCCAATTTTTTGTTTTCAGTTTTTTTCCATTTTCAAATCTGAAAACATGTTTATCAAATTTTTTCATCCGTTTCTGTGACTGATCAGAAAATCGAAAGTACGGTACCAGTCTAGAAACGAACCTATTACAACCCAAGTAAAGTACCAGGTCTTAGGTATAGGAAAGTCGGGATCGAAACCAGATGGTCCTTATCGATCTGAACGGTTAGTTTGACGAATTCTTTTCTCATTTCCCTATTGTTTTACAATTCAACGGCTCTTTTAAAACTCTTCTCTTGACCAGCACAGGCAAGGACCGTCGGGTCATTGACAGGACTGGCTCGGGACCGCCCTGTTGTCTGTCGGACCGAACACATTTACCTTCTCATTCTCTAAATATACTCCTTCCGTAACAAAAAATTCTCTCACTTTCCTTTTTCATTCGCAACAAAAAATCTTCTCATTTCTAAATTTTCCCATCATACATTCAATAATTTTGAAAATTATACACTATCACAACTAGTTTTTTAGATTTATCCTTCATTCCATCACATTATTCCACTATATTCTCATCATACCCTCAATAATTCATATCATCTTTCACTATTTTTAAACTACCTACTTTTGAAGTGGGAATGTTTTTAAATTATAGAGGGAGTATTTGATATCAAACGGTACGAGGATGTTGTCCTATGCTAAAACAAGTATCATATGTGTACACTTACTTTGAAAATGCAATCACTCAAGCCATTTTGACATGCTATAACAGGTTATGTTTGAAAAAATAAATTAGGACAATCATTAATTAAATCCTATAAAAAAACATATAAATTTGAAAAAAATATTGTAATATAAATATTTAGACATCGTTAAAATGAAAAATAAAATATTATTGATTTAAAATTGTTTAGCAAAAATATCAGGAAATGAAAACTAAATATGCAAAATTAAAATATAAAAACTTTTAAAAAGATGTGTAATATACAAATAATTCCAAAAACACAAAACCGCAGAGTTCAAAACTTTTAAACTGTTCAGATATTTTATTTATATTGATTCAAATTTTAACAATTATAATACTTTTTTATTTAAAAAAATATGCTATTACATGTCAAAAATTGATTAAATGGCTAGACCGAATTACTTTTTGAAGTTAGCACCCTTCAGTAATACATTTTTAGTATAGGGATTTATGTGAAGAAATGCAAATAAAAATTAGTGGTATTGAGTCGTCGATTATAATTCGGATTAGGAGCTACACAAGTTATGCAAATTTAACTCTATTTTCATCTCTATATATTATTATAAAATGGAATATTGTTAGGGGTATTTTGGTGGGGGAAAAAATGATGTTGTCTCTTAATGATTTAGTCATTGAGTAATGCTAGAGGTATAAAAAGTCTTACAAAAGGCCACAGGTATGTGGCATCATCACATTATTTAACATATCGCATCACATTTCCAACACTTCTTCATCAAATGTAATTAGAATAATCACTTGTTTGTACATCTAGCATTTTTTAGTTTAATTTGTTGCACATCTCACCTCATTTTAACTTTCTGTTTCAACGGAAATGTTAACCGTTATCCATGGCATCTTCCTTCTTTCGTTCTGTTTAATGGATATTCAATTCAATTATCCGCTTGATTTAAGGATAACTCCAACACCGCTTGTGGGAGGTAATTGAAGTAGTCTACGACTGGAGAAGCTCTGCGTATCCAAATCCAAGTCTTTGGGGTGGAGAATCCGGGGCGGTGTAGAGTGAAGGTTAATTTGGGAGAGCCGTTGACGGCATAGAAAAGTCATTGAATTCGACGATATCTGTTTTTCAAAATTAAAAAGTAGGAACCGACCAGAGGGTAAGATGTATTTTATCTGTAGATTTGGATGATAATATTTTGGAGAGGATGAAGAAGAAAGAGCAAGAGGAAGGTGAACGCAAGTGAGAAAGGGTAGAGCTCGCACGTTTTGTGCAGCGAAGGTTTTAACTGGAACGTCCATAAAATGAAAGTGTAAAGATTTAACTAGGACGGGAAGTATATGTTATTTAATTTAAGGTAGTTTCTACGAGAGGAATGCTCAGGTCCAGCTGGAGGGACGAGAGCTTCCGTCCGAACTTTGATGTTTGGGGCGGTTCCCGATGGAATTTTTTGATGAATTTTTTTGAACGTGCTCCTCATCAAGTCTAGTTTATCCATGCCAAATTTCAGCTCAAAATTCATTCGGCAAGGCATTCAAATCTTTTTTGAAGTTGACTGCGCCAAAATATACATGTAAAAATGCAATCAACTTCAAAAAATGATTTGACTGCCTTCCCGATCGAATTTTGAGCTGAAATTTGGTATGGATAAATTAGACTTGATGACGAACATGCTCAAAACATTCAATCAAAAAATTCCATCAGGAACCGCCCCAAACGGCGGAATTCGGCCGGCGGCCGGACACAAGAGGGTTGGACATGATCTTTTCTAGTACGTTTCTACGATACCTTAAACATTTTAGAGAAACGATACCTTGTCCCATGTGGCCAAATAAGCAATATACATGTGGATAATCATGTAGTGACCGAGCATTCAATTTAATAAAACAAAGTTTGCATGTCCTTGTGAAATACTCCGTACACGGGATTTTTTTTTCGTACAGGGGAATTTTAAAAGATAACGGAGGTTTGTTGTTCGTTTCCTGCTTTCTACCGAAACCAACAAAGTCCGGTCACTACATGATTATAAAGAAAAACAGAAATAAGATGGAGCAAAATTTAGCCGAAGCTCGTGCTACACACAAATTCCTTAAAATGTATTCGTTGCCTCCCTAGGTGCTAGGAGCGTTAAAATGATCGTTGCCTAGGATACGATAGCTACCAACAATTGTTTGAGTACTCAACAAATTGTTCCAGTGAACGGAGACACAGTATGAAAACTAAGGAAATTTTCCGGAATACTAGAGGTGTTTTTAGCTGAAGAAATACGTGCTGATTGTGTATGATTGCATGTGTTGTTGCAAATCATCTACCAACCATTTATAGGAGGATTTGTGGTGCGTTAACAGAGCTTTAATGGACCGCACATAATTTGTGATGTGCAAAGCACCTAAACGTGGCACATAAATGTCCAACACGTTGGACACTAATATGTCGAAAAACTATCCATTTAAAGAAGCATTAGAAGATAAGAACGTTGGGCAATAAATTTCGTAACGACTGAGAACCGCACGACTAGAACACCCCCAGGTATTCTGGTGTAACGTGCGCGACCAGAACACCCCCAGACCTTCTGGTGTACGTGTTCTGAAGCCATTCTGTCCGTAGTATATTTAAAAGTCGCAGTTTTTCTTCTCCATTTTCGGGATTTGATTCACACCTCCTGCGCGCAAAGAAAGTCTTTCCACCTAAGAATTAACTCCTTAAAAGTGACTTCCCTTTATAAGGGGCTTCAAATCCCTTGAGTTTTCCGGTGTGGGATAAATCGCACTAGAAACGCATTTTTTTCCCCCAATTTTTCCATTTCAACGAGTGAACTTTGAGAATTAATTTCTCATTTACCCATTATCCGTTTTGAGTGTAACATATGTCGAATTGTAGCCCTTAAAAGGGACAATCCAAAACCACTTTGACCCGATCCAAATATATCGGAAGTGGACCCCACTCAGAATATTGTCTCGAAATTACTATTTAGTGCAATTTTAACACATTTTTTCAACACTGTCCACCGCAACCAGGAGGCGGTTTCCTTCTCTCCATCGCAACCTAGGAGACTGTTGTTTTCTGCGGTCCCTCGCTGCTGCTGCATAATCGCGGAAGAGAATCACAACCGCGAGAATTGAAGTTTTATAACCGGCTTCATGTCTCAACAAACTTAGCCCAATCAATTGAGATTTTCAAGTATTGGAAGGTTTCTCTTGATCATATTCTAATAAATTCGGTATGTACTTAGTTTATTCATCACATCTAATTTAGGGATTTGGAAATTATGCATCAATGAGGTAAGAAATAACCCTTTGTTGATCGAAATAAAAGAAAAAAATTAGTAACATATATGGGAACACATGGTTCTAGTTAGCATTTTTTTTGTATCTGTTTTATTCCTGATTATTTTGACTTTACAAAACTTTTTTTTCCAGTTTCTTGATAGAATGCATGGTTTCTAGTTTTAGACTTTTAATGCATAGTTTTGTTATTGATAAAAGTGATAGCATTTTTTATTTAGTAGAGTAATACTCCGTATATGCTTTGATCGATTTAGAAGTATGTATTAAACCTTGTAAAACAAAGTGGTGGATGCCCTTGTTCGACTTTGCCCAATTCATTCATTCAATCATTCATATAGTCAGTGTCAGCATATAGGAGAACCCTTTGGATTTGCCTATGTTAAACTCATAATCGCATAGCCTATTGTTTATTCCATTAAGATTAAACTCATTATTTCCTTAAAATTCCATTGTAATATGAAGTAGTCAGGTAAGTTTATATCAATAACAGCCTGTTTTTAAATATGCTATCCAAGCCTATCATATATTACATCTTTTCCCTTGTATTTTGATTGAAATCTGATGTTTTTCTCCATCAACAGTGAAATGATGTGTCATTTATCTGTTCGGGCAAATCTGACAAGATACTAAAAATTCTAGCACTTTGCTTTGAACTGTTGAAACTGATCATCTAATCTGGATGCCTTTACCAGAAAAGTTGTCGTCCTACGGGAATATGATTGTTAAATTTGAAGGCTTCCGGTCACGCTTATTGGTGACCATAGGCATTTAAATATATGGCAGAAAATTGAGAAGAAAGGGAAAAAGAAGTAAAGATTAAGAAAAAATGAGGAGTGAAAGTAGAGAGGAAACCACATGTATTGTTAAACTTGATACATGTTTATAAATTGTTTAATATGGCTTGATATTGTCCAACTCAAGAGAAATGTTAAATTATGTAAAGTAGAAACCCTGGGATCAGAAGTTATAGGGTTTATTCTATTAGGTTTGGGTCAATAATTTCTCAGCAGGTTAATTAAGCATTGGATTTGAAGTGTGTGAAAATTATCAAGTTATCAACTAAATCTAAAATAAACCAAAGAAACAAAAAAGAACACAAAGAAATAGAAAATCGGAATAACTTTAATTTAATGAAAATAGCATTCTGTTTAACATCCTGTATAAATATAAGAACTTGATTATCTGTCTTTAAATTAGCATTTAGTTTAACATTCTGTCTTTCCAGCATTATGTTCATAATTTCGAAAATAAGTTTCAATGTTAATATTTGCAGCAATCAAATTCAATGGCCTGTGCTCTGGTTAGTGAGGCCTGTGGACTTGAAAATGATTTTTCTTTTAAAATATCTGCACAACCTTATTTCTTATACTTAAGCAGCCATTGCTCCTTTTTAAATCTTATGTTTCCGAGTCTGAACCAATGGTCCTTTTCACAGAATCTATTAAAAAAAATATATTTAGGCAGTTAAACCACAGAGGTATCTGTCTTAGTTTTTCTCATTTTGTTTTCATGCTTCATTTTAGTTTTGGTAATAAAATCCTATCCTTCGTTCCAATCATAGCTCTGAACTAATTGAGACAGTTAAACCACGGAGGTATCTGTCTTAGTTTTTCCCATTTTGTTTTCATGCTTCATTTTAGTTTTGGTAATAACATCCTATCCTTCGTTCCAATCATAGCTCTGAACTATATAGACTTTTGTAAACCTACAGTCCAGTGTCATTGGTTCACTGTGCTGGTTCTTAAAAAGTCAGTAGGACATTTAATCTTTGCTAGATCTCTAGCTTCCATGACAGACTTATTTGTTTCTACTTGGTCATTAAAAGCTTCTATTTCTTTGATTTTTTTTGTGTGATAATGGAAAATGAAAACAATGTCACATTCTATATATGAGTGTGGCAGATATGAGCATGTTGCCTTGGATGTGTGGACATACTAGAAAAAACCGCTTGAAGAATGAGATAATCAGACAAAAGGTAAGAGTAGCACCAATAAAAGATAAGATGCAGGAGTCTCGTTTGCGGTGGTTTGGGCATGTGCGTAGAAGACCGAATGATGCACCTGTTAGACGACTTGAGGGGTGGAGAGAACAAACAAAAATTAGAGGGAGGGGAAGACCCAAACAGACTGGCATTAGAGGAATCAGAACAAATATGCGTCTTCTTGGGTTGGATGAGATTATGGCTTTGAAGAGGGCAAAGTGGAAGACGCGCATTCGTGTGGACGAGTAATCTCTTGTCTAATTTTCCTCTCTCCTTTTCTTGTATCATTTATTTTTTTGTCCTTTTGTGTTCTTATGTTTTTTATCTTCTACCTTCATGCTCTTTTATCTTTTTATCTTATATCTATCTTATATTCTTATGTTATTGTTATCTTATATTTTCATTCATTTTTTCTTTCTCTTTTCTTGTCTATCCTCTCCTTTTGGCATCGATATCATGGATCACTTCAAATTAGCCGACCCCAAAGTCTTTCAGGACTAAGGTTTGGATGTTGTTGTTGTTAATGAGAAATCAAAACTATTCCATCTTGAAATTACTTCTTACTTTGTTTCAATGCATCTAATTCTCACACAGTGTGGTATTTAAATTCCAACTTGTTGTGGATCCATTTCTGTCTTGCCGGATTCGGCTCAGGTATGCCGGAGGTCGGTTTCCGGCGGTCTCTTGTGCACACCAAGGCTAAGGGAGCAACGACCTATTCTACCTTGCTCACTATCATACTCAGCTTCACAGAGAGCTGGTTTCTCATTTTCTCACCTCATTCTCAAAGGTCTATGGAGTGATGGATATATACATCACATGGAAGGAAGGAAGGTGCTGCCTCTCAAAAGAAACAACCTCACATGCAAGGCAGTCAACATCCGGAAGAGGAGTTTGGCTTATTAGCTAGGAGTATGGGTTGACATGGGTTGGCAGATATGCAGGGACACTCAATCACACACATCACATTATTTGCTGAGATAATGAGTCTGGATACATTAAATCAGGGAGAAATAAACCAAGTCTGGTAACTGGAGTAAGAGTAGTTGGTTGCTAAATAGGGTGTCAACAATTATTAATATACAAAAGCTATTTGGGCCAATAATATATTAACACAACTCTTCCATTTCCTTCTCCCCCAGCACACTATATTGCTGAAACCACCCATCCTTCCTTTCCATTATCTTGGGAGTTTAAAAGGTAACATATATTATATTCTAAAAATTGATTATACGGAGCATATATTACTGAACCAATGTTTGTATAGTTGATGCCACGGTCTTTATTAATCCCCCGTCCCACCCCCATTATATTTCAGGTATTTCCGGATTGTGCATGCACCAATTCTCCCCAGGTCATTTGCATAGGATAGAAGCTACATGAAAGATGCTGCATGAAAATGACAGTCTCAACCTCCTGCTTACGAAGCCATAGGTACTGAAGGTACATACATGAAAGAGTCATGCAATAATATGTCATTTCATGCTGTGAATGCACACAAAAAGTATTGCTTCAGTTTTTATTAAACTGGACCTTTAATATAATTATATTATGATGATTGCTCAATGCTCAATGCTGTAAGGTAGAGGACAACCACAAATGTGTATAATATGTTTCTTTTTTTTGTGCATTTTGCTTTCTTTTCTAGGTACTTAATTGATAGTTTATCTATCTTTGAAATCCTGAATTGATAATATTCCAAAAAAAATTGATGAGAAAAATAGTTTATTTATGCTTTTTTTAACCTAGGAAAGTACAAAGGAGATCATATAAATATGATTACCACTTTATCATTTTACATTATAATTACATTTCTGTATTTATATAAAAGAAATTTATATATACTAGTTTCCTTCCCTTAAGCACTAAATATCACCTTTTTCTCTGTTTTCTTTTTGTAGGTTTAGAGCTGACTTGTTTTTCATGATAATTACAAAATAACTTGTGTCAGCGGGAAGACAAACTAAGTAATATAGGTTACTACCTATATTAACTTGGACCGTAATTTGCTAGTATAGTATGGTCTGATCTGGTCTATTCTGAACTGGTATGGTCTGGTCTCGTAATGTCTGGTCTCTTTGTATTCTTATAACTATCCAAGACTGGTCTAGTCTGGTCTGGTCTTGTCTGGTCTGATCTGGTCTGGTCTGGGACTGATTAAAGTTCAAGTAAAAACATCCTTAACCATTAACCTATTAGTGTTTTAGCACCCATTTGTGTGGTATCCGGTATTAATCATTTGATAAGCCCCCTAAGTTTTGCACCCCGACACTATATGAAAAAACAAAAATGTCCTCGATCAGGAATATATTGAAGGCCAACAAAATTGTTAATGGATGACATTTTTTCCTTTTCACTAGGGTTGGTGTTGCAAAAACGAATATCCTTAAAAACGGGGTGCAAAGTTTGATTTGAATAATAAAATGAGGTGCAAACTCAAATTACCCTTAAATCAAACTTGACCAAACTTAAACAGATCAGATCAAATTGCATTTCTGTAGTCAGACTAGACCATACCCGATCGGATTTAATTAAACAGATCAAAGTACACCAAACCATCAAATGTCTGTGTATTGGAGAAAAAAAATACTCATACTCTTTCAGTAGTCTGCACCTGAAAATAATTTCTTCACTACAAAACCATAACTGCCATTATTCAAAGTGAAGGTTAGAATGTAAAGAATAAATTTTAGTGCAAAAAGAAAAAGAACTTAAATAAAGAGAAGAAATTAAATAAAATACCTATACGGTATTCTTCTTTTGTACCTACCTCGCCTCTCTTTTAATTTATAAAGAAGGCCCTTAGAATTTAATTTTTCGGATAGAACCATATTTAGGGGTGGGGAAAAATACCGAAATTTCGGTATACCGGACTTACCATATCGAAAAATACCGAATTTACCGAAGTGTTTGGTATACCGACACTTTTGGTACGGTATGATACCGTACCGAATTACTTTGGTATGGTATCAGTATATATTTTGGAAATAAACGGTATACCATTATACCATCATACGTAATTCCAATCCAATAATTTCTTTAAAATTATAAAAATAACTAGAAACACAACATTAATTCAAGGATAATGACTTTATATCCATGTTTCTTGAATTATTTATACTTTTTGTTGGAGATTGATTTTATTTCAACTATATTTATGTTGTTTAAATTATTATTTTAGCAGAATGTGTTGTTATCTTCATATATCATGTGTTGAAGTATCCGTACATATTTATAATATTTTTTTTGTTCAAAGTTGAATAGAACAAAAATAGGTTATCATTGGCATTTTATAATTAATTTCATTAATAATTTTAGTATATCACTATTAACACTGATTTTCTATATTTCATTTGATATATAATAATTTCATATTAAATCATGATAATTTACCGATACTGTAGCTTACCGTACCAAAATTTTGGTATACCGAAACAAGGTATACCGAAATTTAGGTATGGTAACGGTATGTATTTTTGCATACCGAAAGTTTACGGTATGATAAATGTACCGAACCACCCCTAAACATATTTGTACCGAACCACCCCTAAACATATTTGTAGTCTCTATTTTCGGCTTTCTACCAAACACAAACTTTTGGCATCATATAAGAACGTGTATAATAATCAAATTTAGGAAGACCGAAGTTATTTTCTGGCTCAATTAGCTGATTTTGATGAGGAGGGCACGCTATAGTTTTTTCACATATTTTTTGTTTTGTTTAAAATTAAGGCTTTGAAACTCAATGGAGTGAGTTTCAGATCTGATTACTCCAGGCCCCCCAACCTTCTCTTTTTAAAGCCAAACATTCCCGCTCAACTGGTTGTGAGGTTATCGTGTCTAGCGAGAGGTCTCGAGTTCGAAACCCGTTAGGCACGTAAGAGTTTGAAACTCAATGAAGTGAATTTCAGCCCTGATTACTTCAAGCCCCCTCCCCCAGATCCACTGGAGTAAAAAATAAATAAATAAAAACTAAAATAAAATAAATTTTAGAAACTAAACGAAATATCCTTAATTCTACGAATTTGACCAATTACTCGATTTGAGCCAAATCTTTCACTGATTCAATATATTTGAGCGCATGACTAAACGAACTTGAAATAAAGGATTCCCGAAGTAAAGGAAATGTCAAATACGTACTCCGTAAGAGATATAGAGAGAAGATATCGAGATACCAATGAAGTAGGGGTGGACCGGTTCCGGTTCGGGCCCGGTTCGGGTCTGGGCCCGGCCGGGCCTCGGTTCAGAAAAATGAGGCCCGAGCCCGAACCGGTGGTGGGCGGTTCTGGGTCCGGTTCCGGGCCAGACCGGGCCGGGCCGGGCCGCCTGGATTTTTAATTTTTTTTTCTTCTTCTCTTATTTAACCCCCTACCCCTCCCTCTCCACCCCAAACCACCCCAAACCACCTCAAATGACCCAAAATACCTAATCCAACCCAAAACTTAAAAAAAATTCCAAAGAAAAAAATAATTAAATTCCGACCCGAACCGGGCCCGGCCCGGCCGGGCCGGTTCACTAAACTGGAGGCCCGGGCCCGGACCGCTATACCACCGGGCCGGGAGGCCCGAACCGGGCATGAACCGGTTCACCGGGCCGGTCCGGGCCCGCACAGTAGCAGGCCGGTCCTGTTCCGGGCCGGTTGGCCCGGCCCGAGTCCACCCCTACAATGAAGTATTGGTCTATTATACGTAGTATTACATAGTGATCAGATCAGACTCATCAGAGGTGCTTAAATATATCTATCTTCAGCGCTAGCTAAGGAAGGAGACATCCAAAGAGATCGCACCGTATCACTTTGTGTCGAAATAGAAGCACACCCAAAATGGTACAATGCGATCCCTTTGGACGTTTACTTTCGTTGCTGTATGGATATAAGAACGAAGCTTGAATTGTGTACCGTGTGGGTGTATAATATATACGTAGTATGTAGAACAAAAAAATATAAGAACAATTGAATTAAGGATTAAGCTTGAATTGGTTGTGAGTGTATGATATTAGTCTCTGATCCGAGGCAGCTCTCCTTTTATAGTGCTCGTGATCAACTGTAGCAAATCATTAGGGGGGACTTTTTCAAAGCTTGATATATTTTTTAACAACTGTGCTAGAGGTACCCCATTTTGGGGTACCCCATTCTTACACCACACATTGTGTGGTCCAAATGAGGCCACACTTAAAAGTGTTGCCCCACTTAAAAGTATTGCTCCAATTGTGACCACAAAATAGGGGTGGGGTATAAAATGGGGTACAAGTTGGGGTGCCTTTAGAGTTTTTCATTTTTTAATTTGTATTTATTATGACTTTGGTGAGGTTTTACCCCTTGGTCGGCCTTCGAGTTTTGGGAAATTTCCAACCAGGTAAAAACAAAAAAAGTACTCCGTAGATACAACGCTAAGGCCTAAGTTTGTTGATTTCGGTCGAGTTATCTAATAGTCGTCGAAAATTTTAGAAAAAGTGTGCATGGTAAATTTAGAGTAGTTTGATCGCTCTATTTTCAGTTCATCAACCTCATCTATCAAACCTTTTAACAATTAATAAGTTTTCGTTTCACGCACTAAATTATGTAATAATCTAGTTCATTAGTGAAAAATTTCTGATATATATGCCACACTTATTTTATGCCACGTGCGGAGCTTTTAAGCACCGCAAAATCCAGTGCCGCAGATTCAATTTTAACGCCGCTTACTTAAGATAAGTGTCGCAAATTGTGCGGCGCTTTTTAAAAAAAGCGCCATAAATTATGTGGCATTTTTTTTGGAAGAATTTGACTTATATTGATAACAGATAATTCAGAGTATGAGTCAAGTGACAAATAGAAATCTGACAACCGTTATCCCGCGAACCAGACTCTAAATTAATCACCCCCAGAGAAGCAATATAATTCGCTGATCCATAAATGGGAAACCTAAAACCTAAAGCCAAAAACGGTCACCATATTCTTCTCATCCCTCACATCTAAAATCAACGTCTTACAACCAGGAACACAAAAGAAAAAACAAACAGCATAACAGAAATAACAATCACTGAACCAACAAATAAATAAAACAAAAGATAAAAAACTTCTTCGCAACCAGAACACTCGAACAGTCTCTCGGACATGCGGCCTCCATACTCCTGTCAACAGCTTCAGCGGGCTTAAAGAGCAAAGCCCGCCTCCTCCCCGTTTTTTGTCCCATCCAAAGCCACATTGTCCTCTTCTTTCTCCTTCTCTGTCTCTTCTTTCTTCTTCTCTGTCTGAGTCTCTCAGATCTTCCTTCTCTTCGAAACCTCTTCCTTTGGCTCCTCTTCTCCTTCTTTGGTAAAGCTTTGGGCGTATTCAGTCGTTGCCTCTTTCTCTCCAATCTTTTCTTCTGATTTTAATGTCCTTGTATATCCACCCGTTCTGCCAGAGCTCGATGAACCCTCCAAGAGCCACTCATTACCTCTTGTTGGGCTGGTCTTCACCCTACTTTCTACTCTAATTAAGATGGATTCCAAACCTGTTTTCTAAAACTAAGCCTTTTTCATAATTTAAGGGACAGAAATTATCTGAGTGTCCAATACAGCCACAAATGAAGCAAAAGTTGGGTAGCCTTTCATATTTGAAATCTACCCAAAAACTTTTACCATCTTTTTTCAGATTTGTCCCCTTCTTCAGCGATTCATCCATCTTCATAAGAACCCTAACCCGCATATATGGCTCCAATTTACACTTTTCTGATTATCATCATATTTAATAAATTCCCCTATAAAATTTCTCACATGTCTGGCAGTACCCAGATTAACAAGACTATAGGGAACATTATGGATCCGAACCCAAAACTCAGTCTCATTTAAAATAATTTTGTGTGGGATGTCATCAGGCATAACTTCTTTTAACATTAAGAGACTACGCTCAAACTGTCACGGACCTCCTTCCAGCACACGCATCATATCATATCAAAACGATGATTATTAAAAGTAAATAGGTACGTCTTTTCACCAATTTCTTTTACCGACATACCCTTCCCCGGCCTCCAAAGTGAGAGCATCATCTCTTTCAGTTCTGGAAATTTGACCTTACGGTCCGTAAGCACCTGACCAATCACCGGAAAACCCGCCACAGCCACCTCCACCGGAACTCCCTCATCCTCAACCTCATCACGGTTCAACTCTTCCTCATCGGCCCCGATCGCCAATAGTTTATACCGATCAACCAATTGTTCCATGCTCCTTATCTAAACCTCGACCGTCGCACTGCTGCTGGAAACTGCCTCAGAAGCTCTACGCTATCGGAACTGCACCGTCCTTCTAGCCTGATCGCTGAACTCGCCCCTTCCCTTGCTTCTGAAACCGAAATAAATAGTCAAAACCACATTCTTCCCCACCAATCCGATTGTCCACAGTCCTGACTCCAACAACACTGCCCAAATCACCCAACCAACCCGCCCTTCAATAGACTCAAAGGCGGACGAGAAAAAAACTAGGGGTTGCATGAGGCAACCCTAGAGAGAGAAAGAACTGGTGCAGCGTAACATGTGGCATTTTTTAATAAAGTGCTTCATACTTTTATATAAAAAAAATATATGAAAAATTACTAAATTAGTAATACCGAATCTCGAAAAACATAAACCCAATTTTAATAGCACAACAAAATTCAAACTCTTCAACATATATACATCATATGAATTGTTACACCAATGTCAAAACAAAATTACGTACACATTTCCCACAATAATTATCTAGCTAGTTAAACACAACATACTAAAGAAGTTGTCTCATAGATTATAGATATTGTGAAAATCTTCTACGTGCTTCATTTCTTGGATGTCAATCCTGAAACATTTATATAAGATAAAATGTAAAGTTAATGAGGCATTATATATATTTTATAAATTCAATAAATGAAGCTAATGTTAATAAAATATATATAATAAATTTGTAATACCTTTACGTAAAGTCATAGCTTTTACACAAGGTGTAAAATAACTTGCACATATCCTCATGCTTAAAATAATAGCAAAAAAACTACTACTCCGGTACGTATTAGAAGCAAAGTCATACCTTAAATTGGCCATCTCTAAACTTCAAAAGGATCAAGTGTTTGTAACCCACTAACCCATTTAGATACTTTCATGCTTGACATACGATTTTACTCAAGCACATTTGTACAAATCATATACTCCCTCCCTCCCTGAAACAACTTCCCAATTTGACCTACACATATTAAGGAAATAAACTTATCAGGGAGTAAATTTTACTGTTTTTATACTGTTTCGACACTGTATGGCACCGTTTGACACTGTTTTGATGTAGATAACTTCCCATTTAAGGAAATGGGAAGTTAAATTAGGGACATCCAAATAAGGAAAGTGAAAGGTTGTTTCAGGGATGGAGAGAGTATGTTTTTAATTTGAGAAGATACGATCAAGAGATAGAATGAAGAACATAGACAGAATTTTGATGTAGTAAACATTAAGGTGTACAAATGAAGTTCTATTTGAAATTTTACATTTTGATTGATGGTGAGACACAAATCCAAAATTTCAGAGCGCTTAACCGGAAATTAGAATGAATATTTCAGCCAAATAAAGTAGTGGCATC
Organism: Cuscuta epithymum; assembly: GCA_945859915.1. NCBI lineage: Eukaryota > Viridiplantae > Streptophyta > Magnoliopsida > Solanales > Convolvulaceae > Cuscuta > Cuscuta epithymum. The sequence goes on along the minus strand of CAMAPF010000067.1, from coordinate 227,834 downwards.
AAAAACCCAAACTCATCATAGCTAGTGACAAGCAAAGATCTATATAGAAACACCAAGTATTTATACTGCATCAAACAAAAAGTTCAATCCACCATACATCAACCATATATGAGGCTTAATAAAATTATTTAACTTGAGAAATCATCATCCTAGGCTGAAAGTGAATCCATTAAAAAAAAAAAGGCTGAAAGTGAAAAAATTAAGTTGTCGTAAAGCAATTGTAAGTAAACACTAAAACCACTGAACCAGCACCAAAGTCTGAGTAGGCCTTTGTCTTTGAAGCCCAATCAGTGAAGGTTCGACCTTTTTTATCATCCTCCTGACAAAATCAAGAGAAGTTAGAAATTAAAGAGAATACCAACCGAGAATAGTAGAAAACAGAAAGAAAGAAAAAATTATGACAATGGATAAAGTTAGAATCTCTTGAATAATAAATAGGAGTACTCAATTAGCATTGAGAAGTAATTTACTATGCCATGGGAATTAACAGCTTCCAAGAACCTTAAATTTTTAAAACCCCTTCATAATTCTTCATTAAAAGAACGTTCTCCTATTCTGAAACTTACTTCACTGCAAAATGTTCCATACATTCACTGGCAATAATTACAAGGTTTAAGACCACATCAATGCATGCTAGAGCTGTAGAGCATTTGAGCATCACAACCAACATTTTCTTTTATTTTGTATAAGAAATAAAAGAATCTTTCTTTTTACTATCATAGACTTATAGTTATTTTGCAGTGTTATATTTTTCTCATTGCATTTGGAGGGGAGAGAATGAAATAAAGTATTAAATAATTTTAACGAATTAACATTTCCAGTAATCTTCTCTAATCAAATAAAATCAAATGCACACGTACAATAAATTTAACAAGTAAGAGATACAATTCACTTACTTGAATGAAATTATATCTTGTTTGATAAAGTCATGATTCCCGCTATGATGTCGTTAAATGATGGAAGACTGATCAATAATATTGATCGATTAATAGATGTGTCTCCCAGATAACTATTTACTGTAATTTATAGGTTTCTGATAAGACGTGATATGCATATATCACGCATGGTTTTACATGGCAAGTTGCCGATCACGCGCGCACATATCACATGGGATTGCATAATACGAACTATGTTTTATTTAGTTCCCTCGTTTGCATTACTTTCCTTGTATACCGCCGTATGGCCTTGTATAAATTGTTGCAGTGATAGTGTGAATTTCCTATTATGTATGTTTGTATTTTTAATTAGTTTTATTAGTTCTAGTTGTGGAAATTACACACTTTTGGTGTAATACTTTATTTTCATTAATTATTTGTAATTTATTTAGATTAGGATTATTCTGAGCTTAGGACAGGTCAAAATCATCCCAAGAATCAAAGGATGGATCCTAAAGACCAAAGAATGTACAAAAGGGAGAAGATCAAATGAAGATCTTGATATTTGTTCAATATACTCGGTCGAGTATTGCCAATACTCGGTCGAGTATTGGTCAGATACGTTGATCAAAATCAAATATGGGAGCAAAAGAACGTGGCTGAATATTTGATGAAAATCCTGTCATACTCGGTCGAGTATTGGAAATACTCGATCGAGTATGCCTATTTTTCACAATTTCCTGGAAATTTCCTCTCATACTCGGTCCAGTATCCCCAATACTGGATCGAGTACAGAACCGTGCCACCTCCATTTTGCTATAAATACACCCCCTTTCCTTCACATTAAACTCTCTCCTTCTTCCATACTCTTAAGCTCAGTTTAGAATAGTATTTCTTTCATATTTTTATAGCATGTTTAGTCTCCAAATGAGGAGCTAAACTTCCATTTCTTGGTGTTGCTCTTGAAGCTTGTTGATTATTAAAGTTGTGAGTTATTTTCTTAACTTCTTCCCTTGAATATTAATTCTTCTTTTAATCTATCTATATATTAATGTTGGGGAGTGTGGCTAAGATGACAATTAGTTAACATCTCGACATTAGTTATAGTAGTATTTATTTTCTTCCTCTATATATTAATGTTGGGGAGTGTTGCTAAGATGACAATTAGTTAACATCTTGACATTAGTTATAGTAGGATTTATCATCTTTAATATTCTTCCTTGAATATTAATTAATTCCTATTCATATTTCATATTAATATTTTGAACATTACTTAAAGGATCAATTAGTTTTGTTTCATTTATTAATTATTACTAGAATCGGTCGACGAATACGCTTGTTAATCGTCGTGGTTAATAAACTTAAGAGAGATTAATTTTTTTGGTTAAACCAAAACCGTTGTGTTGAGGTTATCAATCTCAATTGATTTCATCAAGGAGTTAAGAGATTAAATGCTACTATCTAGTCGGTATATGGCGGTGTTCTATACTTGACTAATAGTAAGGGTTATTAATGAATGGTCGTTGTTAATAACTACCCTCGATGAATTGGATATACTCCTCGATTGAGTATTCGAGAGGGGATAAGTTATAGATATAACAATGATCGACTAAAATATATTAACAAGTGGAAAGTAGCAATGTCAAGTCCTTTATATCTTTGAATTAAATCACATATAAGTTGTTCATCTTTGTGTTTAATTAAATTAAATCATTCAATCATAAACCCCCCTTTTATTTACTAGTTTTACAAAAAGAGAATTATTCCTTTCCGTGTGGATACGAACTCTACTACGCTATACTACGTATAAGTGTTAGTATTGAATTTATTTTGACGCACCGTGACAAAGTGCTCGTCACAGACACTTAGCAATAAACATTAACCTACGACATTTTCATCTTCTTCCTTAAGCTAGGTTTCTACTTTTCATATCTATCTTAATATGGTATCAGAGCCGAAATCCTAGTCAATCTCTTTTCTTGTTAGCCATACCGCCATACTCAAAGTAAACCACGAGATGGCAGTTGGTGATAAAGACAGCAGTCATGGTGACACAATAACTATTGATTGCATGTCTCCCTACTACATACAATCCGGTGATAAACCCGGAGATGTTTTTGTCACTTCACTTCTTTGTGATGGCAACTATGGAGATTAGCTCGATGAAATGACCAATGCTCTATATGCCAAACATAAATTCGGATTCGTTAACGGCGATATCCCCATGCCGGAAAAGAATTCCTCTTACCTACCATGCATATTGGCAACACGCCAATGTCATGGTGAAATCATGACTTAATAGTAGCATGAAACTTGAACTACGACAAAGTGTAAAATTCAAGACTGCCCGTGAGATATGGATCAATCTTGAAAAACACTTTGGAAAGGAAAGCGCTCCCCGAGCGTATGAATTGCGGTGTTTGTTAGGAATTTAATTCACGCACACGAAAAACAATAATGAAGAACACACGAAATTTGGTAACCCAGTTCGCCACGAATGATTATGTCTGGGGGCGCTACCAAGCCAGGAATATTATTGCTATTTTCGGATCCACACTAGATTACAATGGGAGAGAGCTTGTATTTATAGAGAGTAAAACCCACCCCTAATCCAACTAGGAGGCTCGGCCGAAAAAAAAAAGAAAAAATCTGTACGGCCCAACTGTAGGGAATCCGTACGGCTCACTTGTACGGAATTGTACGGAAAACTTGTTCGTCAAAAACGGATAAAAAATTTCGGATAGACGGATAGAGATTGGTTATACAGTCTCTAACGCCTTACAGTGTTCACTTGGGGCTGTCCGGCAGGACAAGCAGTTTGTTTCGGCATATTTCAGCCGACTTCGGCGTATATGGGACGAGATGGCATCAATATCCAAGGCACCTAGCTGCAATTGCGGAAAATGTACGTGTGAAATCATGAAACAAATCAACATCGAGATGGACCGAGATTGTCTTTATGATTTTCTAATGGGATTGGATGATTATAATGCTCATCTGAAAAGCCAAATTCTAGCCACACGTCCAATTCCGTCTTTGACTACCGGTTACCATTTAATCTCCGAGGGCGAGTGATATGCACTATTTCCTAGTGCATAAGTTTGTTATTTTAGTATTGTTTGATTGTTGTTTTTAATTGTTTAGTTTAGTTTGTGATGTACTCTCTAGATTTATTTTGTAGGTTTTAATTTGTATTTTTAGTGTGTATTTGGTTGTAAGTACCACAAAGGATGCAAGGGAGTATTATAGGCACCAAAGGAAAGAAGATGAATGGTGGAAATAAATTCTGGTAGCAAACCCGGCTGGGTTGGAAAACAACCAAGTCGGGTTGGAAGTGACATATGAAGCCAAAAGGAAGCTACACGCCGAAACCCGATCGGGTTGGTACAAAACCCGGTCGGTTTTAGTTGACAAGAACAAAAGAACGTGTCGAAGATCAAAAGAACGTGAAAAATATCCGATTTCATATGTAACTCGGTCGGGTTTTGACCCAACCCGGTCGGGTTGCATGTGATTTTAGCACCTTCCAAGCGATTAAGGATACCTGGTCGGGTATTCTATATACCGATCGGGTATCAGACCCAACCACCTGAAAATACCTATAAATACACCCCTTTTTCCTCACATTTAAATGATCAGTTCTCTTATACTCTAAAGCTCAGTTTAGTCAAGTATTTCCTTTATATTTTTAGCATGCTTAGTCTCCAAATGAGGAGCTAAACTCTTCCATCTTGGATTTGCTACTTTGAAGCTTAATGAATTGTAAGTTGCGAGTTATTTTCTATAATCTTCTTTCTTGAATATTAATTCTTTCCTTAATCTATCTCTATATTAATGTTGGTGAGTGTTCCTAAGATGACAATAAGCTAACATCTCAACATTAGTTACAGTAGCATTTATTTTCTTTAATCTTCTTCCTTGAATATTAATTAATTCCTATTCATATTTCATATTAATATTTTGAACATTACTTAAAGGATCAACTAGTTTTGTTTCATATATTAATTATTACTAGAATCGATCGACGAATACGCTTGTTAATCGTTCGGTCTTTTCACGGTAGTAAACTTGGATTATTAATGCATGTGCCTCATGGTTAATAATCTATGGGGAATTAATTAATTATATTGATTAAACTAATAAACCGCTTGTGTTGAGGTTATTAATATCAATCGTTTTCATCTTAAGTTTATTACTACTATCGGGTTAATATACGGCGCGTGTTCTATATTGACTTGGTAGTAAGTTGTTTATTACAGAGTAATTTTTCGTATCGATGAACAATTGAACATTAAAATCTATTTATTTTGTTGTTAACCTAATTTTTTATTTTGACTGTTTTATAATTTTACAAATTTTTAATTACTTTTCATATTCTCTTACCATTTTTTCGTTTTATAACGTTGTAATCAAATTTTTCTACGATTCTTACATTTTATAATACTTTTGGTTACTTTCTTAAAAGTTTTTCTCAATTAATTATCCTCTTACTGTTCAATTGGTTTGGCATGCTTTGTTAAAGGTTTTCGGAGGACTAGAGCAGGTTTTACACATTTAGAGCCCGTATGGTGACCCCTTTTTCGGCTTATCAGACTTATCAGCCAGCTTTTTCACCTAACACGTAACTTTTGATTTCGTGCACTTAATTTTGTAATAAGCAGATGTTTAAGCAAAATTTTGATAAGCTAAAACTAATTAAAGAGAAAGTTATATATATGTAGATGGGGTCTTGTACAAGAATAATGAAGAAGATGACAAGCAAGCAAACAAGAGTGTATCTGAAGGTGTTATTCAAATGTCAAGTTGCTGTAATACAATAGGGGATGTCCTATTTATAGGAAGGATAGTTAATGCTCTCATGATTGTTTTGTCCGTTACTAACGGGTTGGCCGCCCCTTATGACGATTTCAAATCTGTCATAAAGGCTACTCAATTTCAATCAATATCTTCCTCAATCACATTAAAGAACCTAATATTGCATAAAAATGTTACAATAATTGTCATCAGGCCTCATGAATGTATCATTAACGTCTGTGGTCAACCTTTTTTAATGCAACATAAATCGTCGATTTCTTGCTCCAACAACAGATAAAGTAATGTTGAAATTACTTTTTTGGCATTATCGGCTGAAGTTACTGTAGAGGATCATTTTAGCTATTTTTCATATAATTTTTTATTTAATTTATTAATAACAAATATTTTAAATATAATTTTTTCATGAATCAGCAGAATCAGCCAATACAGTCACTTCAGCCAGAACTTCATAAATTTCAGCAGAATCATACAATTCAGCCAATTTTCGTGTTACCAAACGGGCTCATAGACCCCCACTGCTTTTAGACCTCCACTGCTTTTCCGGATACAACCCCATTATGCCTCTACTCACCCCACTGCTTTTAGATTTCAAAATATTTGGTCTGACCATACGGACTTCCAACAAATTATTAGAAACTCCTGGTCTGAACTTTGTCAGGGCTTTGGTATGTTCATGTTCACACAAAAACTAAAAACACTGAAAAAGGTTATAAAATTTTGGAATGTCAACTCCTTTGGCAACATTTTTCAAAACCTTAAAAAGGCCGAGGATGACCTCTCTCTTAAGGAGGAAAATCTGATATCTGCTGAGTTTATCCTAAAACAAAAGGATGTCACCAATTTTTACAAGCAAAAAGCTAGAATTAACTGGAGTAAAGATCGTGACACTAATTCTCAATTCTTTCATAACTATGTCAAAGCCAAACATAACAAACTGACCATCCACAAAATCAAAGACTCTACTGATAACTGGGTGGAGGACCATAAGGACATTGGTCAACTGGCTGTCAACTATTTTCAATGTCTTTTAAAGCAAGATGAGGATACCAATCTTACTGACTTTGAGTTGTTATTACAGGGTATTCCTTGCTGCATTACTCAGGCCGATAATGCCTCTCTTCTTGCCGCTGTAACCCTTAATGAGCTTAAAACTGCTGTTTTTTATTTAAATAAACAAAGTGCTTCTGGACCGGACGGGTTTAATGGTTGTTTCTACCAGGTATGTTTTGACATTATTAAAAATGACCTCCTCAATGCTGCTCAAAAATTCTTCTGTGGGGCTCCTATTCCCATGAGCATTGGTTATACTTTTATCACCCTCATCCCTAAGGACTTCCAACCAACCAGTTTCCAAAAATCCAGGCCTATCAGTCTTGGCAATTTCATAAACAAGATTTTTACCAGAGTCCTTACTACTCGGATTACCCCCCTTCTCAACAAATTCATATCCAAGGAACTAACTGCTTTTCAACATGGTAAAGAAATTGCTGATAATATTTTAGCTATGAAAGAGCTAACCAAATGCCTGACTAAAAAGGTTACGAGGCACAACGTCATTTTCAAAATTGACATGATCAAGGCTTTTGACCGTATTTCCTGGACTTTTCTTAACTCGGTCCTAGAAAAACTTGGATTTGACCCGTATTTTAATAAATTCATTTTCAACAATCTCAAAGGAACCTGGTATTCTGTTTTAATAAATGGCTCCCTATATGGTTTTTTCAACCCTTTTCGCGTGGTGTGAAACAAGAAGATCCTTTTATCTCCTATTCTCTCTTTATCATCGTCTCTGAGGCTCTTTCCAGGAATCTAAATGCTTTATATACCCTTGGAGGAGGTAAGCCTTACTATTCCCATGTTGGTCTCCCTATCATTACCCATTTATCTTATGCTGATGACTTGATTATCTTCTCAAATAGGAACAAGCACACCCTTAAAAAACTTTTTAAATTGCTTAATTGTTATGAGCTCTGGGCAGAAAACTAACACTGAGAAAAGCTTCTTCTATATTGCCTCTAACTCTCCCCCTGGTACGAATAATATGATTCACGATGTCTTTTAAATGACCAAAGGATCCTTTCCTTTTATTTACCTTGGTGTTAATATTTATTTGGGCCGTGTTAAAAAATATATATTTTTCCCACCACATCACCAGAATTGACCAAAAGCTTAATAGTTGGAAGTACAAATTGCTCTCCCAAGCCAGTAAGATGGTTTTGATCAAACATGTTCTGTCCACTATTCCGATTTATACTATGGCTTCCTCACATGTCCCTAAAAGTGTGCTTTATGACATTGAACAACGTTGTTCTAATTTTTTTTGGAATAAGGATATCCATTCTCCTAAACACTATAACTGGAGGTCTTGCATTAACTGCTCATACCCTTATAATGAGAATGGGCTTGGGTTTCGCAGGTTACATGAGGTTCAAAGCAGTTTCTTTCTGAAACATTGGTGGAAAACACATCAAGATCAAAGCATTTGGGCTACCCTTTTCAATTCCATGCGCTCTCCTAGATTATCTGTTTTTTGGAATTCGATGTACTTGTAAAACACATATATAGTGAAAACACTGTTGTGATTGTGCATGCCGAGAAGAGGTCCTTTTGGGACTCCAATTAGAGTTCCTTTGGACCGTTACACAGATTCTCTTCTGAGAACTACAACCCTAATCTAACTATCAGTGCCGCCTACAGCAATATTAAAGGGCACACCGGGGATCTTCCCCTTGATGTTAGGCAGGCCTTGACCACCTCTCCCCCCCCCCCCTTTGATAATGAACCTGATAAAATCATTTGGAACCATAGCAAAACTAGCATTTTCACAATAAAATCGGCCTATGATGTGATTCGCAAAAAGCATTGCAAAAATGCTAAACTGGAAATTATTTGGAAAAAATCCCATTCCTAAAAAGGTTTCGTTTTTCCTTTGGCGTATTAGTAACAATTTGGTTGTCAATGCTATCTCTCTCCAAAAGATGGGTTTTTATGGTCCTTTTAAATGTCCTCATTCCAACCACTTTGACTCTCTGAATCATTATTTCTTGACCTGCCCCGCTCATTCTTCCATCTGGTCGCACTTTAATATTCCGAGTCAAAGGTTGGAAGGCAACCTCAAGGAGAATGTTCTCAATTGGACCAACCATAAAGACTTCCTCTGTTATGTCAATATTCTTTGGACCCTTTGGAAAATGCGTAATGCTACACTTTATGAGGACATTATGCCCAACAATTCTGAGGCATTTTCAACATAACGAAAGATCTCCACAACATCCAAAAAGCCAGTTTTGCTAAGCGTTCCTCTAAAGTTTATACTCGTATCCTCACTTGGATTCCTCCACCGATTAACCAATTCACCCTTAGCATTGCTCACACTAATACTTCCTACACTCATAACTTTGGTTTCCTCGTTCGTAATCATCGGGGGGAGAGGATAACCCATCACTTGCACAGCTCCTTTACTCAGTTCCCATACAAAGTTTATTTTGAAATGATTTACTTGTTTCTTAATACATGCAGAGAGGGGAGTATAAAAATCAATTGCATAGAAGTCAGTGATCTTCAAATTGTTCAAGCAATCAATCTCCAGTGTGTTAAATTTTGGGGCGTCATTTTCACCCTCACTTGCATTCGGCGTATTTTACATCAAAATCAAATGACATTGAGGCACATTCCTTAAGCCGTAAACTGTGCTGCTAAGGCAATCACCAATGGGGTTGATGTTAAATCCAACCGCTTTCTCAACATCCTTAAGTTTGATGCTATGGCTTTTCCTTATATCATTTAATCCTTGTATTCGGCTTCCTGGTAGGTTTTGGCTGCATGTCCCCCTACCATGTACTTCTCTATTTTTTTAGTAATTATAAAAAAATTCATTTTAAAAAAATAATAAAATAAAAAGCGGGCTCTTAGACTATTATTGAAAAGAAACGCGTTGCGAGTCAATCTTTGAAATCAAATTTTAAAAGTGATATTATTTGTGTAAAATTCACTCTTATATTCTGAAAAATAAATAGGGGAATTTTGAGTTTGCACCCCATTTTAAAAACTTTTAGACTTTGCGCCCTATCTACAACATTATGTGAAGAAAAAATCTTGAATGGGGTGTAACGACAAAGATGTTTTAGAAGAAATAAGGGAAAATGGGGTGCAAAATTCAATATCAACCAAAAAGCGGGGTGCAAAGTCAAAATATCCAAAAAAAAAAACAATTGAAAAGAACGATTCAAGAAAGAAGGTTTATATAAATATACTCCGTAGATTTTAAATAGGAAAGGCTTCACATTATAGCAGGGCTATAAATGACCAACTTTCTTTTCTTTTTTTATTAAATAAAACTTCAATTAGACGAAGTATTAGTTAGGTCGGTTACAAACTTGGGGTGGTTGAGAATTGAGGGGGTGGTTGATCAAATGAGACACCCTGTGTTGAGAATTGAGGGGGTGGTTGATCAAATGAGACACCATGTGTTGAGAATTGAGGGAGCGATGGTGAGTCCTCACCCCCACCTTCATGTTCATCTGTATCATCCTCTTCGTCACTTCCACCTTCATCTTCATCTTCATAATGGAATATGCCCCGGTGGAGCATCTCTTCATCACCTACGTCCAGGGCCATCTGCCGTAGTCGTTTTTGACAGTCCTCATAACTCGCACAATCGGCTAAGAGCTGATACACCTCGTGAACGCCTTGCTTCTACATAAAATTTTGTAACATGTAAACAATATGACACGATATATGTTAATGAATATGGTATGTATTCAAAAACTTACCACAATACCCCAATCGTGTGCTGTCGGGGTGTAGCCTGTCGTGGGCACATTGTGAGAAGGGTTCTGGACACGTGTCATACCATACTTCTTGTACCATTTTCGGTACCTATTAGTTGCTTCGAGGAACATATGTTGAGCGTAATCAAGAAAGTATATGTGATGTTGTATGTTCACCCACATCGCCAAGGCACCGGTTACTATGTTGGAACGATTGCCATGATTATCATTACCTGTCAAAGGAGCATTTGGAATATCTTGCCTTATATGGAACTGCCGAAGAAATCGATCGGGGTAATGCATTTCGGCCATATTGCAAAATATGAGCATGACCCTAGCTGACCAAAGCGGAGTTTCATTAAGGACGAGAGGTGGGAGTGTCTCGGACGCGTAGGGAATGAAATCAAACTGTACAAAATTTAATTTATAATTTCAGAACTATAAAACAATGTGTATTGAAAATTGAATAGTACAGTTGAATTAAAAATTTCAAGTACTACCTGATTCTCACTCATGCGGTCTAGGTCATCCCGGTACAAGCGCATGCAATGTCTTGGGGATCCCTTATATGACTTGGGGACGATCCACCTACATTTGTTGATTAGCGATATGAAGTTAAAAAATGTAACGTCAAATAAAGCATTCTCAATTATTAAGATGTAATTGGCAACATACCTGCACCCATATGGAAGATGGTCATGTTGAATGACCTGAAGTACTGAGGGACGGAACATCGAAATCCTCGACCAAGCCCAAATCTGTAACAAGTGCATACAGCCACCAACTTGTTTGGTTTCCCACTTGGCGCCGTTGCACAAGTTATGGTAGAGGTACCCGAGAACCGCCGATCCCCAACTCCATCGACGGGCTAAAGCCAAGTCACCCTGCAAGACTTCCAAAAAGTACAATCGTATTCTTGTCCCACTCGTGTCAGGGAACAAAAACCCTCCAAGCAATTGCCATATTAGGGTCCTGGTGTGTTCGGTGACCTCTTCGTCTGTACTGTCAGGTACAATCGGGTGACGGGTAACATCACTCAAGGTGATATCACTTGTGCGCATATCAGTCTCTAAAGGAGTGAAACCACATGACTGCGTGCACAGGTTGATCCACTGAGCCTTACCCTTAATGGTAGGACCACTAAGGGGCATACCTCGAATGGGCAAACCAAGGATCATCGCCACATCTTGTAGGCTAATGCCAACCTCACCGAATGGAAGATGGAAAGTATGTGTCTCCGGCCTCCATCTCTCCACCAAAGCGCATATTAAACTATGATCCACCTTCATACGGGCAATGTGCTCTACCCCCAAGAACCCAGCATAAGCTAACATATTTGTTACTCTTTCATCTCTCTCCTCATCTCCGAATGCAGCTGAAGGGCAATTCACGCATTTTAAGCACAAGTCTTTGGAATCTGGTTCATACCACACACGGTCAGCACGATGGGCACGCAGTGGCAACGTGAGTAGGGAACAGTTAACAGGCCCTGGGCGCGAAGTGTTTTGGTCCATTTGAAATTCCTGAAATAAGTAGTTATAAATTACTAATTTCAAAATTGAACTCTAAATCTAAAATTAAAAACTTAAAAGTTACCAAACTAACTAGTAATTTCAAAATTAATGAGTAATAGTCCAATTATTAAAGTAATTTTTTTTAGTAAAAGTCCAATTTGACATTAAAGGAAATATTTCATAATTATGATGAGAGGTTCTAACAATTACTAATTACGTATAAACACAACTTAAAAAATTAACACACTTTCTAAGTTTCAAGCATTTTATAGCTAAATTTTACTCTAAAAGTCCAATTTCACAATCTCAAATAAAAATTTACAAATTACTCAATTAACTACTCCTACACTATAAATTCACAATCTAAAATTAAAATCCTAAAAGTTACCAAAATAACTACTAATTTCGATTTTAATGAGTAAAAGTCCAATTATTATATCTAACTAATTAGGTACGCGTAATATTATTATAATGATATTAAATTATAGAGTAATTAATTAGCCTAATTATGCATAATATTAGTATTATTTAATATATTAGCCTAAGTATATAATACACTAAGTAATACATATATTACTAATACCAGTGATATATACTCATTATGTTATAATATTTAAGATTAACTCATGATATGTAGTATTGGCATTTAATTTTCGATAAATTACAATGTAATCTTAAATCACCAAAATTAAACTCAATTCACTTAATTACTAGTTCAAACTAATTGCTATATTATTTATACTAAATTTCAAAAATGTAATTAATATACCCTATTCACTATATAATACTAATCCATCTAAATTTGATTATCTAATTTGATTATCTAAAGTAATCTAAAATAACTTTTGTGTATAACATTAATTTAACTATAAAATATCATCTATTTTAACTAATTTAAACTTTTAACTATTAAAATTTGTAACTCACTTGACTAAAGTTTAACTCAATTCGCTATCTAATACTAAACCAACTATGTATAACACTAAAGGTTAACTCAATTTGCTATATTCCATACCATCTAGAATGTAAATAATTTGTTGTAGTCCATATGTGAATTCATTTAATATAATCTAATACTACGTTTAACTTATTATTACCCTTTTAATTTTCGAAAATAATTTTTTTTATATCTAAAATCACCAAAGTTTATAATTACTATACCCTTTTCCATATACTACGTATAATACAAATTCATCTAACTTATTTGTGTAATGGTAATTTTTGTAAGCTAAATTTTACTCTAAAAGTCCAATTTGACAATATAAATTAAAAATTCACAACTTCAAAAATTAACTACTTCTACAATTCTAAATCCAAAATTTAAGGCAAATCCTAAATGTAAAACACTTTCTAAGTTTCAAACATTTTATAGCTAAATTTTACTCTAAAAGTCCAATTTCACAATCTCAATTAAAAATTTACAAATTACTAAATTAACTACTTCTACACCCCTAAAACTGAAATTTAAGGCAAATCCTAAATGTAGAACACTTTCTAAGTTTCAAACATTTTATAGCTAAATTTTACTGTAAAAGTCCAATTTCACAATCTCAATTAAAAATTTACAAATTACTAAATTAACTACTTCTACACCCCTAAAACTAAAATTTAAGGCAAATCCTAAGTTTCAAGTATTTTATAGCTAAATTTTACTCTAAAAGTCCGATTTGACAATATAAATTAAAAATTCACAACTTCAAAAATTAACTGCTTCTACAATTCTAAATCCAAAATTTAAGGCAAATCCTAGATGTAACACACTTTCTAAGTTTCAAGTATTTTATAGCTAATTTTTACTCTAAAAGTCCAATTTCACAATCTAAATTAAAAAATTACAAATTACTAAATTAACTACTTCTACACCCCTAAAACTGAAATTTAAGGCAAATCCTAAATGTAAAACACTTTCTAAATTTCAAACATTTTATAGCCAAATTTTACTCTAAAAGTCCAATTTCACAATCTCAATTAAAAATTTACAAATTACTAAATTAACTACTTCTACACCCCTAAAACTGAAATTTAAGGCAAATCCTAAATGTAAAACACTTTCTAAGTTTCAAACATTTTATAGCCAAATTTTACTCTAAAAGTCTAATTTCACAATCTCAATTAAAAATTTACAAATTACTAAATTAACTACTTCTACACCCCTAAAACTGAAATTTAAGGCAAATCCTAAATGTAAAACACTTTCTAAGTTTCAAACATTTTATAGCCAAATTTTACTCTAAAAGTCCAATTTCACAATCTCAATTAAAAATTTACAAATTACTAAATTAACTACTTCTACACCCCTAAAACTGAAATTTAAGGCAAATCCTAAATGTAAAACACTTTCTAAGTTTCAAACATTTTATAGCTTAATTTTACTCTAAAAGTCCAATTTCACAATCTCAATTAAAAATTTACAAATTACTAAATTAACTACTTCTACACCCATAAAACTGAAATTTAAGGCAAATCCTAAGTTTCAAGTATTTTATAGCTAAATTTTACTCTAAAAGTCCAATTTGACAATATAAATTAAAAATTCACAACTTCAAAAATTAACTACTTCTACAATTCTAAATCCAAAATTTAAGGCAAATCCTAGATGTAACACACTTTCTAAGTTTCAAGTATTTTATAGCTAAATTTTACTCTAAAAGTCCAATTTCACAACATAAATTAAAAATTCACAAATTACTAAATTAACTACTTCTACACTCCTAAAACTGAAATTTAAGGCAAATCCTAAATGTAACACACTTTCTAAGTTTCAAGTATTTTATAGCTAAATTTTACTCTAAAAGTCCAATTTGACTATATAAATTAAAAATTCACAAATTAAAAATTTAATTACTTGTACACTTCTCAAACCGAAATTTAACTAACCTCAAAATTTGTCTGATCCCAAAGGGTAGATAACTTGATTTGGTTGTGAGTATCGTTGCTTCGGAATGAAAAAATTGAGATTGATTGAGGGCAGCTAACTTGTGAGGACGGTTGTATGGGAATGAAAATCTGAGAGTGATGGATTAATGATGAAGTAATGAGTAATCGAACGAGGGTTGCAGGAGTATTTATCAAGTCCCAGTCGGATTGCATAGTTCCGACTGGAATGGGTGGAAAAAAATTAAAAATCTCCTAGTCAGATTTGGCAGTTCCGACTAGAGAGAGCCTAGATTATGGATGAATGTGTTTGTTTGCCGACTGATAGTTAGGTAGGAGTATCGAAGTTATTAAATTTTATGTGATTAATTTTATCTGATACTATCCGTCCCATAATGGTTGTCCACTTTCAATTTGGCACGATTATTAATAAAGTGGTTGAAAAGTAAAAGTTGTGGTTGAGATTTAAGTATAATAAAGTGAATTGATAAGAACCACATATTTCATCCAAAAAATGAAACAAGACATTCATTTTGGGACAACCCAAAAAGGAAAGTAGGACAACCAAAATGGGACGGAGGGAGTAAAATTTTATCTCCTTGATTTTATCTGATTAATTTTATTTGATAAAATTTTATCAACTTGATTTTATCTGATTAATTTTATCTGATAAAATTTTATCAGCTTGATTTTATCTAATTGATTTTATCTGATAAAATTTTATCAGCTTGATTTTATCTAATTGATTTTATCTGATAAAATTTTATCAGCTTGATTTTATCTAATTGATTTTATCTGAATTTATACGGCGTCGTACAAAATTAAATTTATCTGATGGAATTTATGTGAACCAAAATGTCAGATACAATGAAACAGATTCGAAAAAGAGAACAAATATTTCATTACTAATTGGATGCAAAACAAAAAATCCAGAAACGTATACATTACAATATTACTCATTTCCTCTACCCGTAGCACGCAAATCCATTTTGTTAGTAAATCGAGTTCTCTGTGGCCTACCGACTCGAGCCGATCTGTTGTTTGTGGGTGGGAGAAGTGTATGTTGTGTTTCTGCTGGGATGTACGCATTATTAATAGGCATAATATCAGAAGCGTACGTCCGGATGTACGCATTTAACGAATACACAGCTGGGATTAGGCCGTCTACGGTTATTTTTAAAAACCGACAAACCGCATATGCGTGAACACATGGCAGCCCATTCTGCTTCCAATACTCGCACCCACATTCCTGCCTTGTCAGATCGATTGTCATTGGATCATGCGAACTAATAGCTACAGAGTAAATCCCCGTTGTTCGATTGTGCGGGACAATTGTTGTGTGATACCTACGCTGTGATCGCTCAACAACAGCCTTCCATATGTTCTTTGGATACAAGAATCCAGCTTGGTGCCACATTATTCCCGCATTTCGTCCATCGGCAAATAGTTGGACCACTTTATCAAATGTGGCCTTTACTAGTGCGCAGATAGGCAATGTGCGACATCCCTTTAAGACATTATTAAAGCTTTCTGAAAGGTTTGTCGTCAAAATGCCATATCTTTTGCCATCGTCATAGCTCAGGGCCCACATCTCAACAGGAATCTCATTCAAATACAAAAAGGCACTCTCATTTATGCCTCGTATTTGTTCCATACAGTCATGAAATTCTTGTTCTGTGGGAGTGCTACCAGCTTGCCAACATAATTTATTCAGTTCCGCGTTTCTAAACTTCGTCATGAAATTACTCCGTATGTGACGGAGACAATAACGCTTTGAAACTTGTGGCGATCTCAACTCTGGTAAGGATCTAAATGCACTTTCAATTCCTGCATGACGATCGGAGATAACGCACACACTACGATGACTTCCAACCACATCACGCATAACCCTTGCAAAGAACCACGACCAACTGTCAGCATTCTCACTCTCAACAACAGCATATGCAAGAGGAAATATCTCACGGTTAGCGTTCATGGCTACCGCTACTAGAAGAACCCCCTTGTATTTTCCATATAAGTGAGTCCCATCAACCGAGACTACGGGTAAGCAAAATCTGAAACCGTCTATAGAAGCTTTGAATGACCAGAACACTCGACGGAATTCAGACGTATCAGGACTGCTGGCCTGTTGTGATTGCAAATGAACAACCGTCCCCGGATTTGAAAACTGTATAGCTTCCAACAACATAGGAAGTTCATTATATGAGGCCTCCCAATTGACGAATTTACGCTCCAGAGCGATCAAGCGTCCATTCCAAGCTTTTTTTATATGAAACACGGATATCAAATTTTTCATATATGTCTGACATTATAAGTTTAATGCTGTAGTCCGGGTCGACTTTCACTTTTGGAGCGATTTCACTCGCTATGATCTTGGCCGTTAGGATCTTATCATCCCGAGCCGTGACAGGATCCTCCCTGCAACTGTGATGGGGTTGATATTTTTTTACTTTCCACTTTGTTGAAGTCATACCTTCTGCTGCTTGGATATGCCAAGTGCAAAGGGTATATGCAAACCGCCTTCCAGGACCGTACCCTTTTGTCAACCGATTGGAATTGACGAAATTGACGAATGTTTTCTCTCGCCACCACTTCTTTCAGTGCATCATATGAAGGGAAAATTGCGCCGACTTCGAGTCTTTCAGGCTCATAATCTAGCTCATATGGTTCTTCTAGCTCTAGATTGGCCCAGGTGGGGTCTACTGTCTCGTCATTGTTATCCCTCGTGGCTGAATCGACATCACTACAAAAACCTTGTTCGTAGTCTGGGTCGTCCGACTCTTCCCCTGAGTCTGGATGATTTCATATGACTTAATGGGTTAGATTTTGTTTAAACGCGTTATATTATAAAATGTGAGTTTATCTAATTGAATGAGTTAAAAATACTAAAATAAATACTTCTAAACAAAATAAAAGTTTTCTATAAAAATGTAATTTATATAAAATGTAATTTGTAAAATTTAATATATATAGTTTTTCAAAACAAAACAAAATATTTCTAAAAAACACCCCCTAGTCGGAATTGGGCTATCCGACAGGGTTTTTTTTTATTTTTTTTTTCCCTATTTTAATCCGACAGCACTTAAAATAGGCATATAAAAAATTCTATAAAAAAATCCTGGTCGGATTTGTGAATTCCGACAGCATTACATTTCATTTTTTATTTACATTAAAATCTAAATATGTCTTGGTCCCATGTAATGCTGTACGGTTTGCACAACATAATACTCCATATTATTATTTACATTAAAGACATTAATGAATTTGTACATATGGTTTGGATAGATGCGGTAGATGCGAAATGCTAGATGCGAAAAATACAAAGGAAATATAATCACATGAATTTTGATATAAAATTTATTTGATTATCTGTTAAAATTCCATAATATTTGTATCTGAATTACAAAGATATATTAAGAATAATATTATACACTAAATTAAAATTCCAATTTCACAAATCAATGTAAAACACTTTCTAACTTTCAAGTAATTTATAGCCAAATTTAACTCTAAAATTCCAATTTAACAATCTAAATTAAAACATTAAAAAATTCTAAATGAACTACGTCTACACTCCTAAAACCAAACTTTAAGGCAAATTCTAAATTTAACACTCTTTCTAACTTTCAAGTATTTTATAGCTAAATTTAACTCTAAAGTTCAAATTTAACAAATAAATTAAAAAATTCACAAATTACTAAATCTACTACTTCTACACTCCTAAAAAACTAATTAAGTCAAATTATAAGTTAAAGATATATATAGCCTTTTTAATTTAGTGATACTATCTCCGTCTAAATCAATATCGTAAATAATATTTAAAGATATATATAGCCTTATATAGCCCTTTTTAAGCTAAATTTTACTCTAAAAGTCCAATTTCACAATCTAAATTAAAAATTTACAAATTACTAAATTAACTACTTCTACACTCTTAAAATGACAACAAATAAAATGAAATCATTGTAAATTCTACTTAACTTGAACTATACATACCGGGAGTTTCGTAGTTCTGAAACGTTTGGCGGTTGTTTCTCCGACTTGATGATGGGCCTTCCACTCCGGGAGTTCCGTGGAACGTCAAATTTTGTGGCGGGGTCACTGAAGCTTCCACGTAAATGTGCAACTCCTCATACTCATTTGTAGCGATCCGGAAAAAATGACGCCATGTCCGCTCATCATGAATGGGCCATAATCTAGAAGCAACATATACCGAATTCTTATATTTCGGAAATTTTCCGTGAATTAATTTAATTTCGGAAAATCCGTCGCCTCTAACATGATTTAGAACATTCTCATGTATAGTAGTATAATCATCTTCTTCACTGATGAATAGTACAGCCCTAGGAGGTATGGAGTACTCTATTTCATCATCTTTTTGAGATGTAGAGCCATTCCAATGAACCATAACAACAATATTACCCTCACTAGACATTTTTATATATGGTATATATTATAAATATAATATGAGAGGAGAGTGCTAAACAAAAAAAAATAATGAATATATCAAAGAAATTAAAGTAAGAAGTGTTTTTGGGTGAATAATGAATAAATTACTATAACAAAGAAATAAGTGTTTTTGGAATGTGTTTGTAAATTTTGAGAAGAAATGAAGGGATTTTATAGGGGTATCAGTGTAGGAGTTCGGTGAAATAGTCGAACCCCAATTAAACACCTCACCTGACTTTTAAAAAAACTACACAAATTTATTCAAAAAAAAAAAAAAACTACACAATACTCTAGTCGGATTCCCCAATTCCGACTAGGGGTTTTAAAAAAAATCACACAACTCTAGTCGGATTCCCCAATTCCGATAGGAGAAAAGCGTGAAAAATGAAACCCTAATACGCTAGTCGGATTCTCCAATTCCGACTCCCGCTTTTTGGTAACCTAAATCACTTTCCCGTTTTTTGGAATGTTAGACAAGAAACTCCCGTTTTTTGGTAATTTCTTCTAAGAGCATCCGTAATGGCAAAATGGGTTGCTTAAAAATGAATTGCCACATCAGCTAAATAGACTTTGAGGTTAATTTTCTTGCTCCAATGGAAAAGTGAATATATCGTGGGCCGCTGAGCTGGAACGGGAGAAAACGCACGTCCTCTATCTCCCTTTCTATTCTGGCGAGCCTTTCCCACAGTCTGACTCAGCAAGTTGTTGGCGGCAAGAGAAAAATTTTCCGCCTAATCTCAAAAATTTCAGCCGCCAAATCTCAAAATTTCAGCCTACAAAGAGGCTCGTCAAAGCGGTTTTACAAGATCTCTCGCTGGTGCTCTTCGCTGCGGCTCTTCACCCGCCTTCCAGGTATTTTTCTAAACTTCCCCTTTGATTCAATTCTTATAGAGTTCATACCAGGTTTCAATTGAAATCCATTCACGGTGAGAATGAAATCTGCTCTTCCCTTTTATTTGCTCTTGCTATTAATTTTGTTGAGTATGACTTAGCAATCGAAGATCGATCACAGATAGGTTAACAAGGGATGAATTTTGTTCATTAAGATTTGCAGATCGGTTCTTCTCTCTTGTTTGTTCTTGCTATTACTTACGTTTAATATTGCTTAAGAATCTGAGATTGATCAGATCACAGATAGGTTAACTAGGGGAGAATTTTTTTCAGTAAGATTTACTTTTTTTTTACAACAAAAGGGGGCATGACTCGTGAGTGTCTTAAGATGTGCACTGCTTTGACGAGCCTGTGAGTTGATAAAAGACTTGCAAATTCACAGCAACACATATGTTATGTAAAAGGTTATACCCACTTATACGTATAAAAAGACACATGTATATAACTGTGAGTTGATATATGTCTTATCTTGTGTACATATATGTTTATGAACGTATAACCTTCTTCGAATTGTGAGTTGATAAAAGACAGTATTAAGAATTCACCACAAATTGGATAACACCAGTTAGGAATCCAAGAAAATGATTTTCCTCGAATCAAATTGAATGATTTATATTAAGTCGTCATTTTACCATGATGCAAGTTTTTTTCCATTGTAATGAAACCTCTTCAATGATCAAATGTCAAGAATTGGAAAAATAAATATAAACCGTTTACTACCTTCAACTGCCTAAAACAATCATAACAGAGAATTATTATAATAGATAACTACAAAGAATTTGGGGAAAAATTTTCCAACCTTTTGTGTTTCATAGTCATTTCTTGAATGATAAGTGTAACTTAGTAAGGTAAAGAGAAATAGCCACAGATGGACAAATACAAAAATGATGTGGAGTTATCGGCATATATCTTTCAACAATCTCTTATGTAAATTTATTGATTTCTGCATAGATGGAGTCAACATCGCAGCCATTTGCTTACCATGAACATACTCATAAAGACACTGAGATAACTGATCTCACTTCTCAACATGGCAGCACTTCACAGATTAACATGCAGTCACAGATGTTCACATCTATCCCATTTGGTTCATCAAACATGACTTTTAATCCGAATTTTATGATGCATCCTTCATTTCCACGTGCTCACTCACCATTTGGGTATGGAGTTCCTTTTCAAGATCTTTCAAACTCTTCTAATATTCCATTAGAGAGTCATGTTGCTAAAATGAGCAGAGTACCAGAAAAAAAATAACAAGATCGTACAAAATACGAGTATCTCTCATACAGTAGGAGGCAGCAAAAACTGGAGCAAAGATGAAGACATAGCACTAAGAAGGGCTTGGCTATATATTTCTGTTGATGCTGATGTCGGTAACAATCAAAAAATTGCTAATATGTGGAATCGTATCTTCCAAGTTTGGAGGGAGAAAATGGGAACTTATGATGAGTCTCACACAACAAATGCCTTGCAATCTCGTTGGAGTAAGATCGTACCTGCAGTGAACAAATTTCATGCTTTATATGAGCGACTACAAAGGAATCCAAAGAGTGGAGCAAGCCAAGAAGATATGGTAATTTCTATTATGTGTTGTTATATTTTTGTTCTCATTTGATTTTAAATAGTACAATCTGCCTTCTTTTACTGTGAGGTTCACATTTCATAAAGAATATATTTTTATGATGATGCCTAGTCAAGCAATTTCAGGCCTCACCTAGAATGTTATAACTGCAGCTAGTTCTTTCCAATTTTGGATAGATAGTGTATTCTAAAACCCTTGTGCTTTTTCTTCTTTTCACAATTCAATTGGAGGTAAGGCAGACCCTAGATTCCTTTATTTCTCTTTAAGATTATTATATATCTTGTGATGCTTGGTGCTTTTTTTTACTCGATGTGATGGAGATATGACTACATATTGATTTAGGTGTCACCCGTCTAGAATCTAGACCTTCCATAAAAGAGACTCATCACTGAAGTTTAATAAATGAACAAATGATTTGAACATGTAGCAGCATAAGAAGTTATTGTCATTTTTGTAGTAGCATATATAAGAACTTGTACTCCGTTAAGGTTGTCTAATTTACTGCTGAATGATTAGCTTGTTCAGTAACTTGACTAGGACCACTAGGTTTCTCACACTGTGATTAAATAATATGAACACTTCAGTATTAAATAATGCTATAAAATTAGCATTCGGTTGCATGCATACAATAGATAAATGGATTGCATCTGCATTGGGTCAGAGGGTTGGGTATGGTGACCACAATATTTTCTTTTGATAAGGTAATTTGTACTTTGTGTTGTTATATTTTTATTCTCATTCATTTTAAATATTACAACGTGCCTTCCTTTTATTATGTGTTAATGTGTGTATATATGATCAAGAACAAACTTTGTATTTGTGTAAATCTATATGTGTGTATATCTACTACTTTATGTTGTATTTTTATTTTCATTTTATTTTAAATGTTTGCAGAGGCGAGAGGCAATGCGCATGTACGAAGATATTAATCAAGGTCAATCTTTCAAGTATGAACATTGTTGGGATATCATGAAAATAAATCCCAAATGGTGTGTGAAGGAGGGTACTAGGACCAAAGATATCTCCAAGCAAAAAGCTACCAATGCAAGTGGGGATACCCGAGTACCAACTCCACAAGTGAGTTTAGGTAATGAAGACCAACATCCCATTAATGTAGATGCTACTAGTGCTGGTAAATGCAGTGATATTGAACGCCCTGAAGGAAGAAAAGCTACTAAAGAAAAAAAAAGGAGGATGAATGATGAAAAATGTGTAGTTGATGCTTTGATCAACTTACAAACTGTGCTGGAAAAACAGATTTGTGTTAGTCAAGAAGAGCTCAGGGCAAAGAAGGAAAAGGACTTGAAGAAATTTGAGTTACGAGAAATGGTAATGAAAGAAGAGTTGGAGCTGAAAAAAAATGCTCAGAAATTAAAGGAGAAAGATCAACAATTAAAAGAAAATGCTCAAAAGTTCAAGGAGAAAGATCAACAATTAAAAGAAAATGCTCAAAAGTTCAAGGAGAAGTCTCAAAAGAGACTAGATCAAGAGCATATTTTGAATCAAGACATTACCAAGCTTCCCTCAAGCATTAGAGAGACATTTGAGATGTATCAATCACAAATTTTTAAAGAATGGGAAAAAGATGGTTTTTTTGGTAATTGAATATTTATCTACCATTTCTTTAATTTACTAGTAATACTTAGAAAAAAATATTTATTAAAAACCTTATGCTATTTTTTATTGTGTGGCAGGTTGAACTACAGCTACTGAGATTCAAGTCTTTGTGAAGCCAAATATTAAAACTTGCTGGAAGAGTAGAAGACATTCTGTTTGAAGACTAGTTATTTTTTTTTTATTTTTTTTTATTTTTTTTTCTTTGGTTTGCTAGTTTGGAACAATTCTTTTTATGGTTTAGATAAAGTTTAGGTTCGTGAAGTATTAGGAAGACATTAGACTTTTTATTCTTTATATTCATTGTGTTCACTTCATTAAACGACATTGCAGCTCTCTTTTAAACACCTTATGCAACATGATATTACAATGAATAAGGTGTAAATCTCTATTGTTTGCTTTCTTATTTCAGGCCACATTGCAGCTATTTATTTTAATTGCAGGCCTCAAATGAGAATTATTTATGTGGCTTTAAGCTGATCTATAATTTCAGGCAGAATTACAAGTCAGCAGCAATTTAATTCATTGCAGCACCAGTGTCATATAAGCAACTATTATCGGTTTTGCTATGCGAGCAGGATTTGCAGGTGGTATAGTTATTGACTATCCACACAGTACAAAAATGAGGATAGAATATCTAGAGCTCACTTGCGGCCCACCATCTTTGAGCAGTACCACTTTTGTGCAGCCCTCATTAAAGAATATTTTGCCTCCAACATGGAGCTCATTTTGATACATTTGTAAACTAGCTTACTTTAGGAGCTCATTTTTTGAATGGTCAAGGAATTTTGCTACATATCAGATAGCTTTTAAATGTATCAGAAAGCTTTAAAATGTATCAGATAGGTTTTAAATGTACAAGTAGTTCATGGACTTTGCTATTCCTGGTAATATGGTTGAACTTGAAGGAAAACAAAAATGTACTTGATGTTATGAACAAGATATAGAAAGAAGTATGCCTTGAGCAAATGAAATAAGACCGAGAATGTAACATTTCTAAAGAAGCAACCTAATATCATATAGTCATATACAGATATAGTCACACATAAGAGCTGAAGTTTCAGAATAGAAAAAAAGAATTACCCTTGAAGAACACAACAGCCCCATTAAGATTTATCAGAAATCTAAATAATCAACAATTCGAAATAATAAATCAAAAAACATTACAATTACAATCAACTTATTGAAAATAATCAATCCAATCCAAATAAATAAATAATTCTAAAAAATTGACACAGTTCTAAGAATAATGATTAAGAGTAGAATATCTTTCATCGAAATAAAAATAAACTTCAATGACTAATGTAAGACTTTCTTATTAAAAGATCTACTTTAATATCAGCTTGCTTGTTGACCACCATATAGCTCCCATATATGATTGATGAGATCATTTTTCAAGTCTCTGTGAACTCTCTTGTCTTGAACTTGTTTCATTCTTCCGATCATTCTAGAGACAATAAAATTATAATCACGCTCTAATTCAACATTTTCAACTCTTTCATCTCCAAGAGGCTGCCAATTTTCAGGATTCATTCCTTGGCTACATTCACTCTCAATGATCATATTATGTAAGATGATACAAGTTTTCATTATCTTCTCCAAGGTATGTGCATTGCTTTTCTCACCAACTTCAACTAGTTGTACGTTGTTATTGCTGCTAAGTCTAATCGAATTGTGTGTGACTTTTTACAATATGTTATTATGCTTGTGAATGTCACTGGTTCTTCTTGTAAAAGAAAAGATAGACTTAGACAAATAGAGCATGACAGATCAAACTAGTTGAGAGTTTGGAGAAGGGAGAGATAGTAAGTGGGAAAGGGAAAAATCAAGAAGTAAGTTTGAGAAGACTGGGGGATACTCATTGGGGGTCACACTACATAAATATTGTCGTTTGATGTCTATGTGGACTTCGGTTTTAAAAGCACTTGAAAATGTGCATGATGATGGAGACCGAGGAGCGGGGTATGGCTACAAGTTTAATCAACAAGATGGAGAATTATGAATTTGTCTTCATTATGCATTTAATGACGTATTTGTTTGGAATTACTAATGAGTTGTCTCTTGCCTTGCAACAAAAAGATCAAAAAATTATTTTGGCTATCAACTTGATTGGGACAATGAAAGTTTGATTGCAAGAATTCTGAGATAATGGGTGGGAGACTCTTTTAGAAGAAACAAATACATTTAGTGAAAAAGTGAACATCCCGATCTTAAAGATGGAAGAAGAAGGACTAATTTGCGGGCAAAGTAGACCAAGCGGAAAGACAACCACAAATTTCATTCACTTCCGCGGCGGAATCTTTTGTGAGGTATGTGACTATGTCTTTTGATTATTTTTTAATATTAGTATTGTATTCAAGTACTTTGATTATATTATTTTGTACTATATATTAGGTTGTTGACAAGATGATTATATTGTGGAGATGAATAATCATTTTTCAAGAAACAAGTACTGAGTTACTTACATGTATTACATGTCTTAATCCAAAAAATTCTTTCTCCCAGTTTGACATTGATAAACTGATTCATGTGGCTGCAATGTATGTGGAAGACTTTTCTTCCACCGATCGTTTTATAATCAAGAAACAACTTGAGACATACATTCATGTCGTAAAGAGTCAAAGTCAATTTCATGCAATTGAAGATTTGGGAAGTCTTGACAAACAGATGGTTGAAAGTGACATGAACCTTGTGTTTTCTTTGTTATATCGTCTTATTGAGTTGGCGCTAGTTTTACCGGTTACAACAACTTCAGTTGAAAGAGTCTTTTCTGGCATGAAAATCATCAAGACTGATTTAAGTAGTAGAATGGGAGATGAATGGGTGAATGAAAGTTTGGTGATCAACACGGAGAAGGAATTTTTTTCCAAAATTGAAATGAAGCAATTTTACAACGTTTTCATTGTATGCAGACACGCCGCACGCAATTGTCTGAATTGACTTCTTCTTCTTCTTCTTCTTCTAGCATTTAATTGTAATGTAATGTACTCTTCTCACAAATTTTATATTCTGTAAACTTTAATAACAATTTATATTTTTGCATTTTGCAATAATTTTAGCCACACCTTAACTTATTTTCATTCTAATTCCGCCACTGCCAGTGACCACGACCAATTCAACTAGTGACCAATCGGTATTTATAGTTACCAAATTTGACCAGTTATAGTTAGCCGACTCGACCAATTACAATTATCTGATATAACTAATTACAGTTACCCGACCTGGTCAATTACAGTTATCCGATTTAACCCGCTACAGTTACTCAACCTAATTAATTACAATTACGAGACCCGATCAATTACAATTACAGTTACTCGATCTGACTGCTTACAATTAGGCCCAATAGTGACTACCGCCGTTCATCGCTGCCGACCACCACCGGCCTCCATCGACCACAACCATCGGCCACCACCGCTGCTAGTGACAAGCCAACCACTATATAGCCTCCCTAGTCCCCTCTCCACCCTTCCCCAACACCAACCCCTAAGACTCCAGCCTCCGGCCTCATCTCTGTTGCCCCCACCGTCAACGGCAGGGGCGCAGCCAGGACACTGGGCCGGACTGGGCCGATACAAAGAATATTTTTGGAAAAAAATTTACACGGAATTTTTTACACTAAAAATGTAGACATTTTTAAAATTTGGGCTGGGCCAGGGCCAGGGTTGGCCCTCCCCTAGCTCCGCCCCTGGTCAACGGCAATCTACCGCCACATGCCACCCAATAGGAAACAATAGCTAACCCAGGTTCTAGAACTAGAAACAATCGCTGCTCATCGCTTCCCATCGACAGGCCACCACTCCTCATCGACGAAGCTCTGTTATGCTCTAATCGCCGCTCGTCATCTCCATCGCAAAGTAGAAGAAGGAAGATAAGAGGAGGCGCTCACATGTAGACCGCGGCGGCGGCGTGAGATGGCTAAATTGGATTTCCATGGCGGACAGGGCCGGTCCCGAGAAAATACGGGCCCTGTGCAAAAATAAAATGTAGACCTTTTCCTAAAATAGGTAGAAATACAATATAAGTGAAGATTATATTTGTAAAAATTTGCTACAATAATAATTCATATATATCAAAATACAAGTTATTCACTAACATAATAGTTAAAATAAAACTATTCCCTAACAAAATACACTTCATTGATTTGTTAAATTGAATTATAAATTAATAGTTAAAATAAAACTATTCCCTAACATCAATATAATTGATAGACGTAATAAATATTTGATACATATTTAATAGTTTGTTAATTTATTAATGACATGCAATAAAAAATAATAGTAGTTATTATTATTATTACAAATTAATATTGGATGGAATATATGAGCTTAGAATCCAATGAGTTTTTAGTTATACTTTATATGATACTCTGTATAAAATTACGAATTGAGAGGATGTTAACAACAGCCAAATGGTTAAGCTGGTTCGGCGTCCTTATGGGTAAGATACCCACCAGGGTTCGAATCCCCTGGTGTTGACATTTTTTAATTGTGAAGCATGTGATCTGAATATTGGGCTCTATTTGTAGGAAGGCTATTGAAAATTTGGGCCCTCGAAATTTACGGGCCCTGTGCGGCCGCACTGCTGGCACACCCTGTGGGCCGGCCCTGATGGCGGAGGTCTAACTGTGTGGAGAGACGTTGGCAATGGTCTGAATTCTGAAATGGCTGGAACAAGCAGGATGAGGCTGCGTGCATGCGTGTAAATGCGTGAGTCTCTTTTTTGCCAAAACAAGATGTGGTCCTATTTTTGTCAAATGAAAATGTGAAGTATGATTTTTGACATTATTTCTTATTTTTTGGCACGATAAAGAGACTAGCTAGATTTTTAGCTTCTTTTCTTTAAATTACATTTCTACAATATTTTAACTAGAAAAGCAATGGAAAATGTTCAACGCACGCTCACCGATCCAAATCTCAACAGGTTGTTAATTCGTAGTCTAGAAATTGTTGCCCAAGCGGCCAAACATTTGTACAAGTATTATTTCAATTTTTTTTATAATTAGCAATTCATAATTAATAGAAGTACTTCGTATACTTTTTCATTGACCATTGTGTATATTTTTGCATGTAGGATATTATTAATTATACGTTTCCACAAGGTTATCTTACACATCCGGACATTATTTCATCTTTTTATTTTTGAGTTTGTTTTTTCACTTGTATTCTACACTAATAGTAACATATTTGTAAGTATAATGTCCTGTTTCAATGTAGTGAAAAGTATGACATCACCTTTTTGTACATCTCACAAACTAGACTTTTTATTTTTATTACTTTTAAATAACATTTTATTTACTTTTTTAATTTCATTATTTATTTTTGAGTTTGCTTTTTAACTGGATACTATTTTACACAAATAGACTTACATATGCCTCATTGACTAAAACATATAGCAAAAGAAACTTATTGACTAATTTAAAATTAAGGGATAAGGGTCAGATAGGGCCTCGAACTCGAAAAAAAATGTCAAATAAGGTCATATTTCGGATGCTCTGTTTGACCGACGCCATTTGGGGCGGTTCCCGATGGAATTTTTTGATGAAATTTTTTGAGCATCTTCCTCATTAAGTCTAGTTTACTCATACCAAATTTCAGCTAAAAACTCAACCGGAAAGGTAGTCAAATGAGTTTTTGAAGATAACTGTGAAGTTAGACAACGCCGTACATTTCGGAAAATTATTTGACTACCTTCCCGGTTGAATTTTTAGCTGAAATTTGGTATGGGTAAACTAGACTTAATGAGGAAGATGCTCAAAAAATTTCATCAAAAAATTCCATCGGGAACCGCCCCAAATGGCATCGGCCAGACAGAGCATCCGAAATATGACCTTATTTGACATTTTTTTTCGAGTTCGAGGCCCTATCTGACCCTTATCCCTAAAATTAATAATCTTGATATGCACACATCGTGAGTGCATAAGTGTTTGTTTTTAGGCTCAAGTTATGATGCTTTGTTACCTAGTTCATAAGTTTATGATGGTTGGTTTTATGCTTTCCACTTGTGTGTAAAACATCTTTGTTTAGCTTGTAAAATAGGATTAGTTGCTGGTGTGAACTCGGAAAAACGAAGAAAATTAATTCATCATCATCATTACCCCAGTGTCGCATAGGCTCCCACCTACGGTGGGGTAGGGGGTTCGGATGTATGTAGTCAGACCCTTGTATTGAAGCACGGAGAGACTCTTTCTGAATGACTCGCAGTGAAAATCGCGTAGAAAATTGCATAGACTATATGTTACTTTATAACAAAGAAGCGCAAACAGTTTAGTGAGTCATTTTGCTTTATTCCATCATATTCCCAAAACAATAAATAGTAAGTCTTTGGCTCCATTGAAAATGATGAAAAAAATTGAGGAAAATTAATTAATTAATTTAAAATTAATCATTGACGTCAATATAATAACTATGATTCCTGTTTCATTAAAGTCCTCTATATGAGCCATAAAAGAGGAATACATGTTCTGTATCATATAAATTATCAGCTATTGCGTTTAGCTTATATCATTCTCTTGTAGTGATTTACCGTAATAAAATCGGTTTTATTTTATATACTCATAAAGACCGTCTAACCATGCTTCATGTATTGGTTGAGCTCAAATTTTGCAATCACTTATTTCAGTCACTTTGGCAGTTTAGTTATCATACCTTACACATTTATCGTTCAATCCTTCTGGGATATTCTTCCGACATTCCAACCATAATATATTTATGTTTATGCCGTTATATCTCCCCCTAATGTCGGAAAATCTGCCACAATGTTTTTAAACAAGGATTTACGTGCATATGGAACCACTTCCAGGGTCCAAGTACATCATTTCTATAGTGGGGTTTCAATATTGACACATTTTGGCTCATTTAAACGTGTAAACTTTTGGGGTTAGTTATTAACAAATGCCGAATTAATATAAACTACATTTTCTTCATATATTTGGGCAACTTTCTAGTAATTTATCTCAGGCAAAACATTCATCTTATAATGCTAGATATATTTTGTGGGTTACTTTATGTTCTTCACTATATTTTATAAAAGCTGGCAAAGTGGTCTTATACCACTCATTACATGTAGACATTTCAAGAGAGCATATCTTGAGACCAAGTTTAATATTATTAACCCACATTGTGAAACTTTAAGTTCACTCAACTGCCATGGATCCACTTTACAATATTGGGAGAATAGACGGTCTTGCCATTTGAATGGAAGTATTTATATACTGGATGTCTTATGCGGCATTTGGTTTAAACCTGGGTTGACCTTAAATTGGTCATTCATTCAAAAATCTTAAAGTTAATGCAATATATGTTTAAATTATTCAAGTATATATACTATAGTATGAGGAGAATTCTGCTACATGCAGGTATTGTGGAAACACAACTTACACTGTATTGGTATGGTCTCAAACTATCACTCAATAAGTATGATATCACTTTTCAAATTACTATTTCGCAGTGTTTGAGTTGCTTCTTTGAGCTTACACTTAATACCTGAGATTTTATCATTATTATATGCACAACTTGTTTATAAATATAATTTGTGCTTCCATCACTTTTTATCCTTACAATAGGATTGAATTTCTAATGTTTATGACTCTATCAAAACTTAATATATATCAAGCTCTATGCCACAAGTATATACATGCTTCAATTCAGGCATTATATCATCTCTAATACATAAATAATTTGTCTCTAAAATAGTCATTTATATAGTGATTTCTTATGTTCACAGAAATTATAAGAATCACCCACCTAGAAATCTATATAGAGTCAAATGATTAGATAATGCTACTATTGAAGTAAAATAAAAGTTATTAAATAATCAAATTTGTTTAAGAACACTTAAAGTTGTCTCAAAGTATTCACTTGAATGGATTTCTTAAAATTTACCTTCGCACATATAATAACATATATTGTCCGCTTTGGTACTTCAGGACCTCACGGCTTTAAGACACATCTACAAGTAAGGGCTTCAAGCTCCACTTCTCGCACACGCACACACATTATCTCGTGTGTAAGTGATGTGGGAACTTCATGTTCACAACACACCCACTTGTACATCAAATTTATGCTCTTATAGAGTTATAATGACTTCTGGCACTTTGTTATAGTTTCATATTTCCATTTCGGAAATTTATTTGTTTTCTCCCTCTCTCCAGTAGATTAACTTGAACTAATCATTATACATAATTGTATTAAATTGTGATTTTCTAGGCATTATTTGTGTATTCGTAGAAATATTTAACTATATTTCGAATATAGTTGAAGTCTATATCATGTTTTCTAATCATGTATTTTCTTAAAGTATATTACTTACTTGAATGTTTTATAGAACATTGGAGCTATACTAGTCACATCAACTTATCGATCAATATTCAACAATCAAGTTTATTTATAAATGTAATCATATTATGTTCCAAAATGATCAAACTATAAATAGATATATGCGGAACGAACCTGTTAGAGTCCCGGGTTGACCTTTTAGGATGGAAGCCCAGGTCTTAACAGAACCTGCATTTTCTTAATGCTTCTTACATTAATTCAAAGTAGAATGAATAATTTTTATAGTAATACAAGGAAAATGTTCATGAACTGATAAAAGTTACAAAAGGTAACGAAATGTTAATGAACTTATTAAAATCCACCAGTCTCAAAATCGAGTCGCATGGAGTGTTATATATTTTTCCAACTGGTCGTAAGTATGTTTTAGACCTTCAATTCCCATAATTTTAGGGGATCTCTTAATTAAATACTCATATTTAAAATCGTCATGGGGGTAGTGACGGAGATTTATTGTTCTTTTAGCCTTATCTTCTTTAAATGTTGTATTGGCAATTTTAATGATATCACTTAAACTTATGGTGTCTCACGATTTTTCTTTTGGACTGAAATTTGCTGGTCTTGTCTGTTTAAATCTGGTCTGGTCTGGTAACGTCTGGTCTCTGTGGATTTTATAACTAAGAAATCCAGGTCTGGTCTGGTCTGGTCTATTTAAGTCTGGTCTGGTCTGGTCTAGGACTGAAAACAGTCTAAAAGAAAACATGCTCACTCAAAGATATATTCTAAAACGTTTGAATTTTAAATTCTTTATTGATATTATATGTTAACTAAATTTAATTCATGTCATTAATTGAATAAATAAATGTCCTTTTGTAAACCCATATTGACTAATAAATGTCATTAAATTCCATTAAAATAGCTTCTTTATGTCACCGATATTAACTCAAGTGAATATTATAATAAGGACATAAAACAAAAATTCCAAAAGTCTTCTCTCAATATGTTTTCTTTCTATTATAGCGGAAAGTTTTGAGAACAAAAATACTTTGCTAAACAGAGTATCATGTACTGGCACATTAGTAAATACTACAATTGGATTTAAATGTCATAAAGGATAATAATGATGAATATATATGCTAATTAGATTCAATTTATGTCATTATTAGAGAAAGTTAATGTCCTCTAACCGTTATTAGGATAAAAATGTTTAAATTGAAAAGCAAATGCATTAAATTCCTTATTTAATAAAATAATCAATTTATTTTCTTTTCCTTGAGCCTCTAGACTGATCCAATTCATCACTGACCCATTCACATTAACAACAGATCGTGTTCCTGAAACGGGTCTTGATGGTATGCTCCACATTTGAAGGATTTGCAGTGAAAACAACGGAGAATCCGGGGCGGTGTAGAGTGAAGGTTAATTTGGGAGAGCCGTTGACGGCATAGAAAAGTCATTGAATTCGACGATATCTGTTTTTCAAAATTAAAAAGTAGGAACCGACCAGACGGTAAGATGTATTTTATCTGTAGATTTGGATGATAATATTTTGGAGAGGATGAAGAAGAAAGAGCAAGAGGAAGGTGAACGCAAGTAAGAAAGGGTAGAGCTCGCACCTTCAAGATTTTGTGCAGCGAAGGTTTTAAAAAAGTGAGTGGGAAAGGGTAGTTTGGACAAGTTTGAATTAAAAATAGTTACTAGTACCAAAAATGGAAACATAATGATTTATATGGGACGTTCTGAAAAGGAAAGTGTAAAGATTTAACCGGGACGGAGGGAGTATGTTATTTAATTTAAGGTAGTTTCTACGAGAGGAAGTTCAGGTCCAGCCGGAGGGACGGGAGCTGTCATTCGAACTTTGACGTTTGGGGAAGTTCCCGGTGGATTTTTTTTTTAGCATGCTCCTCATCAAGTCCAGTTTATCCATACCCAATTTCAGCTCAAAATTCGATGGGGAAGGCATTCAAATCTTTTTTTGAAGTTGACTGCGCCAAAATATACATATAAAAACGCAGTCAACTTCAAAAACTGATTTGACTGCCTTCCCTATCGAATTTTGAGATCTGAAATTTGGTATGGATAAATTAGACTTGATGACGAACATGCTAAAAAAAAATCATCAAAAAATTCGACCGGTAACCGCCCCAAACGGCGGAGTTCGGACGACGGCCGACAGAAGAGGCTGGACCTTAAACATTTTAGAGATATGATACTTGTCCCATGTGGCCAAATAAGCAATGTACATGTGGATAATCATGTAGTGACCGAGCATTCAATTTAATTAAACAAAGTTTGCACGTCCTTATGAAATACTCCATACACGAGAATTTTAAACGATAACGGAAGTTTGTTGTTCGTTTCCGGCTTTCTACCGAAAATTAATTACATAAAATTAATTAAAATGATTAAAGAAAAACAGAAATAAGATAGAACAGAATTTAGCCGAAGCTCGTGCTATACATAATGTCCTTAAAATGTATCGTTGTCTCCCTAGGTGCTAGGACCGTTGCAACGATCGTTGCCCAGGATACGATGACTACGAACAATTTTTTGAGCACTCAACAAATTGTTCCAGTGAACGGAAACACTGTATGAAAACTAAGGAAATTTTGAAGCCATTCTGTCCGTAGTATCTTTAAAAGTCGCAGTTTTTCTTCTCCGTTTTCGGGATTTCATTCACACCCCCGCGCGCAAAGATAGTTTTTCCACCTAAGAATCTTAACTCATTAAAAGTGGATTCCCTTTATAAGGGGCTTCAAATCCCTTGAGTTTTCCGGTGTGGGATAAATCACACTAGAAACGCATCCTTTTTCCCAATTTTTCCATTTTAACGAGTGAACTTCGAGAATCAATTTCTCATTCACCCATTATCCGTTTTGAGTGTACCATATATCGAATTGTAGTCCTTAAAAGGGACAATCCAAAACCACTTTGACCCGATCCAAATATATCGGAAGTGGACCTCACTCAAAATATTGCCTCAAATTACTATTTAATGCAATTTTAACACATTTTCCAACGTTACCCTCCCCAACCAGAAGGCGGTTTCTTTCTCTCCATCGCAACCTAGGAGACTTCTGTTTTCTCCCGTCCCTCGCTGCTGCTGCATAATCGCGGAAGAGAATCACAACCGCGAGAATTGAAGTTTTATAACAGGCTTCATGTCTCAACGAACTTAGCCCAATCAATTGAGATTTTCAAGTATTGGAAGGTTTCTCTTGATCATATTCTAATAAATTTGGTATGGACTTAGTTTATTCATCACATCTAATTTAGGGATTTGGAAATTATGCATAAATGATGTAAGAATTAACCCTTTGTGGATCGAAATAAAAGAAAAAAATTAGTAACATATATGGGAACACATGGTTCTAGTTAGCATTTTTTTTTTGTATCTGTTTTTTCCTGATTATTTTGATTTTACAAAACTTTTTTTCCAGTTTCTTGATAGAATGGTTTCTAGTTTTAGACTTTTAATGCATAGTTTTGTTATTGATATGCTTTTATTTAGAAGTATGTATTAAACCTTGTAAAACTAAGTGGTGGATGCCCTTGTTGGACTTTGCCCAATTCATTCATTCATATAGTCAGTGTCAGCATATAGGAGAACCCTTTGGATTTGCCTATGTTAAACTCATAATCGCATAGCCTATTGTTTATTCCATTAAGATTAAACTCATTATTTCCTTAAAATTGCATTGTAATATGAAGTAGTCAGGTAAGTTTATATCAATAACAGCCTGTTTTTAAATATGCTATCCAAGCCTATCACATATTACATCTTTTCCCTTGTATTTTGATTGAAATCTGAAGTTTTTCTCCATCAACAGTGAAATGATGTGTCATTTATCTTTTCAGGCAAATCTGACAAGATACTAAAAATTCTAGCACTTTACTTTGAACTGTTGAAACTGATCATCTAATCTGGATGCCTTTACCAGAAAAGTTGTCGTCCTACGGGAATATGATTGTTAAATTTGAACGCTTCCGGTCATGCTTATTGGCGACCATAAGCATTTAAATATATGGCAGAAAATTGAGAAGAAAGGGAAAAAGAAGTAAAGATTAAGAAAAAAAGAGGAGTGAAAGTAGAGAGGAAACCACATGTATTGTTACACTTGATACATGTTTCTATATTGTTTAATATGGCTTGATATTGTCCAACTCAAGAGAAGTGTTAAATTATGTAAAGTAGAAATCGTGTGATCAGAAGTTATAGGGTTTATTCTATTAGGTTTAGGTCAATAATTTCTCAGCAGGTTAAGCATTGGATTTGAAGTGTGTGAAAATTATCAAGTAATCAACTAAATCTAAAATAAACCAAAGAAAAAAAAACAAAAAGAA
Source organism: Cuscuta epithymum (assembly GCA_945859915.1). Taxonomy (NCBI): domain Eukaryota; kingdom Viridiplantae; phylum Streptophyta; class Magnoliopsida; order Solanales; family Convolvulaceae; genus Cuscuta; species Cuscuta epithymum. The sequence continues at coordinate 191,837 of CAMAPF010000067.1, read as the reverse complement.
ATAGAAAATCGGAATAACTTTAATTTAATGAAAATAGCATTCCGTTTAACATCCTGTATAAATATAAGAACTTGATTATCTGTCTTTAATTTAGCATTTAGTTTAACATTCTGTCTTTCAAGCATTATGTTCATAATTTCGAAAATAAGTTTCAATGTTAATATTTGCAGCAATCAAATTCAATGGCCTGCTCTGGTTAGTGAGGCCTGTGGACTTCAAAATGATTTTTCTTTTAAGTTATCTGCACCGACTGCACAACCTTATTTCTTATACTTAAGCAGCCATTGCTTCCTTTTTAAATCTTATGTTTCCGAGTCTGAACCAACGGTCCTTTTCACAGATCTATTAAAAAGATTATATTTAGGCAGTTAAACCACAGAGGTATCTGTCTTAGTTTTTCTCATTTTGTTTTCATGCTTCATTTTAGTTTTGGTAGTAAAATCATGTCCTTCGTTCCAATCATAGCTCTGAACTAATTTAGGCAGTTAAACCACATAGATATCTGTCTTAGTTTTTCTCATTTTGTTTTCATGCTTCATTTTAGTTTTGGTAATAACATCCTATCCTTCGTTCCAATCATAGCTCTGAACTATATAGAATTTTGTAAACCTACAGTCCAATGTCATTATATTGGTCCACTGTGCTGGTTCTTGAAAAGTCAGTAGGACATTTACTCTTTGCTAGATCTCGAGCTTCAATGGCAGGCTTATTTGCTTCTACTTGGTCATTAAAAGCTTCTCTTTCTTTGATTTTTTTGTGTGATTATGGAAAATGAAAACAATGTCACATTCGAAAGATGAGTGTGGCAGATATGAGCATCTTGCGTTGGATGTGTGGACATACAAAAAAAGACCGCTTGAAGAATGAGATAATTAATAAGACAGAAGGTGAGAGTAGCACCTATAGAAGATAAGAAGCAGAAGTCTTGTTTGCAGGGGTTTAGGCATGTGCGTAGAAGACCAAATGATGCACCTGTTAGACGACTTGAGGGGTGGGAAGAACAGACAAAAAGGAGAGGGAGGGGAAGACCCAAACAGACTAGCATTAGAGGAATCAGAACAAATATGCGTCTTCTTGGGTTGGATGAGATTATGGATTTGAAGAGGGCAAAGTGGAAGGCGCGCATTCGTGTGGACGATTAATCTCTTGTCTATTTTTCCTCTCTCCTTTTCTTGTATCGTTTATCTTGTTGTATTTTTTTGTTCTTATGTTTTTTTATCTTCTAGCTTTTTCATGCTCTTTTATCTTTTTATCTCATATCTATCTTATATTCTTATGTTATTGTTATCTTATATTTATTTATCTTTATGTCATTCATTTTTTCTTTCTCTCTCCTTGTTTGTCCTCTCCTTTTGACATCGATATCATGGAACGATTCATATTAACCGACCCCAAAGTCTTTCGGGACTAAGGCTTGGATGTTGTCGTTGTTAATGGGAAATCAAAACTATTCCATCTTGAAATTACTTCTTACTTTGTTTCAATGCATCTGATTCTCACATAGTGTGTGATTTAGATTCAACTCTTCCATTTCCTTCTCCCCTAGCACACTATATCGCTGAAACCACCCATCCCTCCTTTCCATTATTTTGGGAGTTTAAAAGGTAACATATATTATTATATTTAAAAAATTGATTATACAGAGCATATATTACTGAACCAATGTTTGTATAGTTGATGTCACTGTCTTTATTAATCCCCCGTCCCACCCCCATTTCAGGTATTTCCGGATTGTGCATGCACCAATTCTACCCAGGTCATTTGCATAGGACAGAAGCTACATGAAAGATGCTGCATGAAAATGGCAGTCTCAACCTCCTGCTTATGAAGCCATTGGTACTGAAGGTACATACATGAAAGTCATGCAATAATATGTCATTTCATGCTGTGAATGCACACAAAAAGTATTGTTTCAGATTTTATTAAACTGGACCTTTAATATAATTATATTATGATGATGAATGCTCAATGCTCAATGCTGTAAGGTAGAGGACAACCACAAATGTGTATAATATATTTTTTTTTGTGCATTTTGCTTTCTTTTCTAGGTCCTTTAATTGATAGTTTATCTATCTTTGAAATCCTGAATTGATAATATTCCAAAAAAAAATTGATGAGAAAAAAAGTTTATTCATGCTTTTTTTAACCTAGGAAAGTACAAAGGAGATCAAATAAATATGATTACCACTTTATCATTTTACATTATAATTATATTTCTGTATTTATATAAAAGAAATTTATATATACTAGTTTCCTTCCCTTAAGCACTAAATATAACCTTTTTCTCTGTTTTTTTTGTAGGTTTATAGCTGACTTGTTTTTCATGATGATTACAAAATAACTGGTGTCAGAGGGAAGACAAACTAAGTAATATAGGTTACTACCTATTTTAACTTGGATCGTAATTTGTTAGTATGGTCTGATCTGGTCTATTCTGAACTGGTATGGTCTGGTCTGGTAAAGTTTTTCTTTGTTTTTTTAACTATCCAAGACTGGTCTAGTCTGATCTGGTCTGGTCTGGGACTGATTAAAGTCCAAGTAAAAACATCCTTAACCATTAACCTATTAGTGTGTTAGCACCCATTTGTGTGGTATAAGGTATTAATCGATTGATAAGCCCCATAAGTTTTGCACCCCGACATTATATGAAAAAACAAAAATGTCATCGATCAGGAATATATTGAAAGGCAACAAAATTGTTAATGGATGACATTTTTGCCTTTTCACTGGGGTTGGGGTTGCAAAAACAAAGATCTTTAAAAACAGGGTGCAAAGTCCAATTTGAATAATAAAATGAGGTGCAAACTCAAATTACCCTTAAATCAAACTAGACCAAACTTAAACAGATCAGATCAAATTGGATTTCCGTAGTCAGACTAGACCATGCCTGATCGGATTTAATTAAACAGATCAAAGTAGACCAAACCATCAAATGTGTGTGTATTGGAGAAAAAAATACCCATACTCTTTCAACAATCTGCATCTAAAAATAATTTCTACGGTACAAAACCATAACTGCCATTATTCAAAGTGAAGGTTAGAATGTAAAGAATAAATTTTAGTGCAAAAAGTTAAAAAGAACTTAAATAAAGAGAAGAAATTAAATAAATGAAAATTAAATACCTATACGGTATTCTTCTTTTGTACCTACCTCGCCTCTCTTTTAATTTATAAAGAAGGCCATTAGAATTTAATTTTTCGGATAGAAACATATTTGTAGTCTCTATTTTCGGCTTACTACCAAACACAAACTTTTGGCATCATATAAGAACGTGTATAATAATCAAATTTAGGAAGACCGAAGTTATTTTCTGGCTCAATTAGCTGATTTTGATGAGGAGGGTACGCTATAGTTTTTTCACATATTTTTCGTTTTGTTTAAAATTAAGACTTTGAAACTTATGGAGTGGTTTTCAGATCTGAATACTATAGGCCCCCCAACCTTCTCTTTTTAAAGCCAAGCATTCCAGCTCAGCTGGTTGTGAGGTTATTGTTTCTAGCGAGAGGTCTCGAGTTCGAAACCCGCTAGGCACGTAAGAGTTTGAAACTCAATGACGTGAATTTAAGCCCTAATTACTTCAAGCCCCCTCCCCCAGATCCCCTGGAGTAAAAAATGAATAAATAAAAACTAAAGTAAAATAAATTTTAAAAACTAAACAAAATATCCTTAATTCTACGAATTTGACTAATTACTCGATTTGAGCCAAAACTTTAACTGATTCAATATATTTGAGCGCATGACTAAACGAACTTGAAATCAAGGATTCCCGAAGTAAAGGAAATGTCAAATACTCCGTAAGAGATATACTGAGAAGAGATCGATCGAGATACCAATGAATTATTGGTCTATTATATGTAGTATTACATAGTGATAAGTGGTGCTTAAATATATGTATCTTCAGCGCTAGCTAACGAGGGAGACATCCAAAGAGATCGCACCGTATCACTTTGTGTCGAAATAGAAGCACACCCAAAATGGTACAATGCGATCCCTTTGGACGTTTACTTTCGTTGCTGTATGGATATAAGAACGAAGCTTGAATTGTGTACCGTGTGGGTGTATAATATATACGTAGTATGTAGAACAAAAAAATATAAGAACAATTGAATTAAGGATTAAGCTTGAATTGGTTGTGAGTGTATGATATTAGTCTCTGATCCGAGGCAGCTCTCCTTTTATAGTGCTCGTGATCAACTGTAGCAAATCATTAGGGGGGACTTTTTCAAAGCTTGATATATTTTTTAATTTGTATTTATTATGACTTTGGTGAGGTTTTACCCCTTGGTCGGCCTTCGAGTTTTGGGAAATTTCCAACCAGGTAAAAACAAAAAACGTACTCCGTAGATACAACGCTAAGGCCTAAGTTTGTTGATCGGTATAAACAATTGGCGGTCGAGTTATCTAATAGTCGTCGAAAATTTTAGAAAAAGTGTGCATGGTAAATTTAGAGTAGTTTGATCGTTCTGTTCGTCTTATTCTTATTACTTACTACGTATTACTTATTCTTATTTTATTCAGATCAGATCAGATCAGAAAAATTCAGATCAGATCAGATCAGAAAAATTCAGATCAGAAAGATTCAGATCAGATCAGATCAGAAAGATTCAGATCAGATCGGAAAGATTCAGATCAGATCAGACCAGATCAGAAACATTCAGATCAGATCAGAAACACTCAGATCAGAAAAGTTCAAACATGATTTATCACTTTTATTATTATATTAATTATTATTATTAATATTGTTATTACTATTATGATTATTATTATATAATTATTATTAATAATATTAATAATAATATGATAAAAAAATAAGATATTAATATAGTTATAATATTTTAATATAATAATAGTAATATAAATGCAATTATTAAGAAGACTATTATTATTATTACAATATTATAATAATAATAATATGATTAATATTATTATAATATGATATTATAATTATATGTAATTATAATTATACTTATAATTATAATTCTTATAATTATAAGTATATCAATTGTAATTATTATAATTATATCTATAATTAATTATAATTATAATTGTAATTAATTATAATTATAATAATTATAATTACAATCATAATTATAATTATGATTATAAGTATAATATAATATTATAATAATATAATACTAATTATAATAACAATATTATTATTATTATTATTATTATTATTATTATTATTATTATGTTATTGTAATAATAATATTAATATAATAATATCGTTATAATAATATTAATTGTATTTATATTACTATTATTATATTATAATATTATAATTAATGTAAATATAATTATAATTATTATTAATTATAAATATACTTATAATTATATTATAGTTATAATTTATGATTATAATTATTATTTTTATTATAATTATTAATATTATTATTATTATTGTTACTATTGTAATTATTTTACGGAGTAATTATAATAATATTGATAACTATAGTTACAATTATAGAGATAAATATTGTAATTATAATTACAATTATAATTATATAAGTAATTATAATTAAAAATATAATTACAATTATAATTATATCTATATTTATAATTAGTGTAATATGTATAAATTTTTTCATTTTAAATTTAATTTTAATTATTATTATTATTTTTATAGTTACGAGTATAATTATAATTTTATTTAAGTTATATTTGTAATTGCAATTATAATAATTATAATTATAATTATAATCATAGAAATATTCAAATCAGATCAGATCAGAAAGATTCAGATCAGATCAGAAGGATTCAGATCAGATCAGAAACATTCAGATCAGATCAGACCAGATCAGAAACATTCAGATCAGATCAGGAACATTCAGATCAGATCAGATCAGATCAGAAAGATTCAGATCAGATCAGATCAGAAAGATTCAGATCAGATCAGATCAGAACTTAAAAAATTTAGATAAGAAACATTCAGATCAGGCGAAGAGAGCAATTTCTAAATTATGTAATAATCTAGTTCATTAGTGAAAAATTTCTGATATATATGCCACGCTTATTTTATGCGACGTGCGGAGCTTTTAAGCACCGCAAAACCCAGTGCCGCAAATTCAATTTTAACGCCGCTTACTTAAGAAAAGTGTCGCAAATTGTGCGACGCTTTTTAAAAAAAGCGCCATAAATCATGTGGCATTTTTTTGGGAAGAATTTGGCTTATATTGATAACAGATATTTCATAGTATGGGTCAAGTGACAAAAATAAATCCGACAACCGTTATCCCGCGAACCAGACTCTAAATTAATCACCCCCAGAGAAGCAATATAATTCGTTGATTCATAAATGGGAAACCTAAAACCTAAAGCCAAAAACGGTCACCATATTTCTCTCATCCCTCACATCTAAAATCAACGTCTTACAACCAGGAACACAAAAGAAAAAACAAACAACATAACAGAAATAACAATCACTGAACCAACAAATAAAACAAAAGATAAAAAACTTCTTTGCAGCCAGAACACTCGAACAGTCCCTCGGACATGCGGCCTCCATACTCCTGTCAACAGCTTCGGCGGGCTTAAAGAGCAAAGCCCGCCTCCTCCCCGTTTTTTGTCCCATCCAAAGCCACATTGTCCTCTTCTTTCTCCTTCTCTATCTCTTCTTTCTTCTTCTATGTCTGTGTCTCCCAGATCTTCATTCTCTTCGAAACCTCTTCCTTTGGCTCCTCTTCTCCTTCTTTGGTAAAGTTTTGGGCAGATTCAGTCGTTGCCTCTTTCTCTCCAATCTTTTCTTCTGATTTTAATGTCCCTGTATATCCACCCGTTCTGCCAGAGCTCGATGAACCCTCCAAGAGCCACTCATTACCTCCTGTTGGGCTGGTCTTCACCCTGCTTTCTGCTCTAATTAAGATGGATTCCAAACCTGTTTTCTAAAACTAAGCCTTCTTCATAATTTAAGAGACATCAATTATTTGAGTGTCCAATAAAGCCACAAATGAAGCAAAAGTTGGGTAGCCTTTCATATTTGAAATCTACCCAAAAACTTTTACCATCTTTTTTAAGATTTGTCCCCTTCTTCAGCGATTTATCCATCTTCATAAGAACCCTAGCCCGCATATATGGCTCCCATTTACACTTTTCGGATTATCATCATATTTAATAAATTCCCCTATAAAATTTGTAACACGTCTGGCAGTACCCAGATTAACAAGACTATAGGGAACATTATGGATCTGAACCCAAAACTCTGTCTCATTTAAAATAATTTTGGGTGGGATATCATCAGGCATAACTTCTTTTAACATTAAGAGACTACGCTCAAACTGCCACGGACCTCCTTCCAGCACACGCATCATATCGTATCAAAACGATGATTATTAAAAGTAAATAGGTACCTCTTTTCACCAATTTCTTTTACCGACATACCCTTCCCCGGCCTCCAAAGTGAGAGCATCATCTCTTTCAGTTCTGGAAATTTGACCTTACGGTCCGTAAGCACTTGACCAATCACCGAAAAACCCACCACAGCCACCTCCACCGGAACTCCCTCATCCTCAACCTCATCAAGGTTCAAGTCTTCCTCATCGGCCCCGATCGCCTATGTTGCACGGATACGGATACGCCGATACTCGGATACGCGGATACGGGCACGGCGATACGGCACTTTCAGAAAATATAGGATACGAGTACGGGGGTATATTTATAAATAATAAAAATATAGGGTATAATTTGCAAATATATATAATTCAGGGGTTCATAAATAAAATAATAATAGTACAAAAAATTAACTATTATAATAAAGTTTCAAAGATTAGTCTAAAAAAACTAAAGTATTGATATTTTGATTTATATTCAAATAACATTTTTTTGTTCTCTATTTGCATTTACATCTAAGTCTTGTTTCAATTAAAGCTCATCAAGCAATGAAATGACAAATTATAGTATTCCATTATTTTCCATACTCTCGAAACCATCTTTATCAATGTTCCACATGTTGTGGTCGCTTGGGCGGCTACTGAATTTTCGTCATGTCGTGTATCAAATGAGGGGTTATAGGTTCAGATACGTGTATCGGTTCACGGATACGGGTATCGGAAGTATCAATATTTTTAAAATTAAGCCCGATACTTTTATTAAATTACGGATACGGACCCAATACGTACAGGACGCGTATCAGTGAGTATCGGATACGGATACGTATCGGATACGTAGATACGACATCGAGGTGAAGTATCGGTGCAACATAGCCGATCGCCATTTGTTTATACCGATCAACAAAGTTTTCCATGCTCCTAATCTAAACCTCGACCGTCGCACTGCTACTGGAAACCGCCTCAGAAGCTCTACGCTATCGGAACTGCACCGTCCTTCTAGCCTGAACTCGCCCCTTCCCTTGCTTCTGAAACCGAAATAAATAGTCAAAACCACATTCTTCCCCACCAATCCGATTGTCCACAGTCCTGACTCCAACAACACCGCCCAAATCACCCAACCAACCCGCCCTTTAATAGACTCAAAGGTGGACGAGAAAAAAACTAGGGGTTGCGTGAGGCAACCCTAGAGAGAGAAAGAACTGGTGCAGCGTAACATGTGGCATTTTTTAATAAAGTGCTTCATACTTTTATATAAAAAAATATAAGAAAAATTACTAAATTAGTAATAATACGGAATCTCGAAAAACGTAAACCCAATTTTAATAGCACAACAAAATTCAAAGTCTTCAACATATATACATCATATGAATTGTTACACCAATGTCAAAACAAAATTACGTACACATTTCCCACAATAATTATCTAGCTAATAAAACTCAACATACTAAAGAAGTTGTCTCATAGATTATAGATATTGTGAAAATCTTCTACGTGCTTCATTTCTTGGATGTCAATCCTGAAACATTTATATAAGATAAAATGTAAAGTTAATAAGGCATTATATATATTTTAATTTATAAATTCAATAAATGAAGCTAATGTTAATAAAAAATAATAAATTTGCAATACCTTTACCATATATATACATGCTGTGGAGATAGGAATAACTTGCACATATCCTCATGAAGGTGTAAAATAACTTTTATGGTTAGGCAATTATGAAATTTATTTTGGGAAACATAAAGTATCTATTAATGTGTCTTAGTGTAAGACAATGAATCAAAACAAATTATATTGGGGACAAAAATTAAAATTGAATTAGAAATAACAAGGGGAATAATCGTCAGTATGAAATTTACCTTAGATTGATAATATCTGCCTTTAAATAATAGCAAAAAGAACTACTACTCCGGTACGTATTAGAAGTAAAGTAATAGCTTAAATTGGCCATCTCTAAACTTCAAAAGGATCAAGTGTTTGTAACCCACTAACCCATTTACATACTGTCATGCTTGACATACGATTTTACTCAAGCACACTTGTACAAATCATATACTCCCTCCCTCGCTCCCTGAAACAACTTCCTGACCTACACACATATTAAGGAAATAAACTTATTAGAGGGTAAATTTTATTGTTTTTATACTGTTTGACACTGTTTGACACTGTTTTGATGTAGATAATTTCCCATTTAGGGAAATGGGAAGTTAAATTAGGGACATCCAAATAAGGAAAGTGAGAGGTTATTTCAGGGATGGAGGGAGTATGTTTTTAATTTGAGAAGATACGATCAAGAGATAGAATGAAGAAGAACATAGACAGAATTTCGATGTAGTAAACATTAAGGTGTACAAATGAAGTTTTATTTGAAATTTTACATTTTGATTGATGATGAGACACAAATCCAAAATTTCAGAGCGCTTAACCGGAAAATAGAATGAAGACTTCAGCCAAATAGAGTAGTGGCATCAAAAACCGAAACTCATCATAGCTAGTGACAAGCAAAGATCAATATAGAAACACCAAGTATTTATACTGAATCAAACAAAAAGTTCAATCCACCATACATCAACCATATATGAGGCTTAAGAAAATTATTTAACTTGAGAAATCATCATCCTAGGCTAAAAGTGAAAAAATTAAATTGTCATAAATTAAAGCAATTGTAAGTAAACACTAAAACCACTGAACCAGCACCAAAGTCTGAGTAGGCCTTTGTCTTTGAACCCCAATCAGTGAAGGTTCAACCTTTTTTATCATCCTCCTGACAAAATCAAGAGAAGTTAGAAATTAAAGAGAATACCAACCGAGAATAGTAGAAAACAGAAAGAAAGAAAAAATTATGACAATGGATAAAGTTAGAATTTCTTGAATAATAAATAGGAGTACTCAATTAGCATTGAGAAGTAATTTACTATGCCATGGAAATTAACAGCTTCCAAGAACCTTAGATTTTTAAAACCCCTTTGTAATTTCTTCATTAAAAGAACGTTCTCCTATTCTTAAACTTACTTCACTGCAAAATGTTCCATACATTCACTGGCAATAATTACAAGGTTTAAAACCTTGTAGAGCATTTGAGCATCACAACCAACATATTCTTTCTTTTTACTATCATAGACTTATAGTTATTTTGGAGTGTTATATTTTTCTCATTGCATTTGGAGGGGAGAGAATGAAATAAAGTATTAAATAATTTTAACGAATTAACATTTCCAGTAATCTTGTCTAATCAAATCAAATGCACACGTACAATAAATTTAACAAGTAAGAGATACAATTCACTTACTTGAATGAAATTATATCTTGTTTGATAAAGTCATGATTCCCGCTATGATGTCTTTAAATGATGGAGGATTGATCAATAATATTGATCAATTAATAGATGTGTCTCCCAAAGAACTATTTACTGTAATTTATAGGTTTCTGATAAGACGTGATATATATGCATATATCACACATGGTTTTACATGGCAAGTTGCCGATCACGCGCGCACATATCACATGGGATTGCATAATATGTTTTATTTAGTTCCCTCGTTTGCATTACTTTCCTTTTATACTGTCGTAGGGCATTGTATAAATTATGGCAGACACTTAGCAATAAACATCAACCTACGACATTTTCACTTTGTGGAGATTAAAAAAACCGGATGAACGTATTCGTACGTATTTAGAGCGGATCGGTCACGACAAATGGTCTCGTGCATATGCCAGTCGGAATCGATACTCGGTTATGATGTCAAACAATGCCGAGTCATTAAATGAAGTTAATGCCACGGCCCGAGAATACCCAATCTGTAAGTTGATAGAGTTTATTATTGCTAGGATGCAAAAGTGGTTCTGTGAAAGGCGAGAAACTTCGTCGTCGAACACTTGTCGTTTATCTACACACTTTGAGTCTGAGCTAGTAGTTTTACAAGCTATGGCCGCCGTGATGACAGTATTTCCCTCAAACCATTGTCTTTATTTCACTGCTTTATCTGTGTCTATTCCACTGCTATTTCATTTAATTGTACATTTCAAAATATTTTATTTTGTTTTTGGTTATTTGATAATGAATTGTGCAGGTGAAACCATCATGCGCTTTTGAGTTTGAGGTGTTTGATAAGAAATCCCGCTCGTATGTTGTCAACTTGAAGGAACGTATGTGCACTTGTCGGGAATTTGAGCTTGATGGATTTTTGTGTGTACATTCCGTTGCTGCCATTCGCTCTCGACCAGGTCTTTCTTGCTACGATTATATATCAGAATTCTATACAGCACATCATTGGGCACAAACATACTGTGGCATTATTCATCCTATTGGGAGTCCAGATGGTTGGATGGTACCCTCGCATGTGAGTCAAATCATTTGCAAGCCCCCATCATGCGAATCACGACCTCCTGGAAGGCCAAAGAAGAGAAGGATTCCGTCTACTGGAGAACATGTTCGGAAACAAACATGCACTCGTTGTCACATGGCTGGACACAACCGAAAGACCTGTAGAAATCCGATTCCGCTACACATGCGTTAAAAACTGCTTTTAATTTGCTGTTTTTTTAATATTTCTACGAATTTAGTGACATTCACCACTTTGGTTTTGTTTTCTTTTTGAACATTCTTGTTATTTATTTCTGGATATTAATTCCATATGACTTGGTTCCCTCCTTGTGTGAGTGATCGTGCTTTACTAGTTATTTAATGTCCATGTTAATATTTTAATTCCCTACATTGACTGCATACTACTAATTATATTGCTTTTACCAGGTCCTATAAGGTTTTTCTTTTACCAGGTCCTATAAGATTTTTCACAAAAACTAACTCAGCGTCCATGGCATTTTATTTACATTTCTATATTTCATATTCGTCGGGCATTAATACTTCTATATACATGTTCATTTTAATGCCCATGGGCCTTTCCATTTTTCATACACTTAACCTTCATACTACAAAATTCACTAGTATCCTGTTAATGACATATACGTACCTGATAGTCTACCACTTCATCTAATACTCGGAATAATTCACTGTCTTGTAAAGTTAATGGCACGTTTTTATACATCCGTTATCTAGTATTTACACAATAATTCAAGCTCTATAGGCAGTGAATCTAAAATAAGTGCAATAACATTAAAATAAGCCATCACATACCTAAACAATGAAATAAATTGTTCAACTTGTAACAATAATAAGACCTGTATCTCTTAACAAGTAAGAGATACAATTCACTTACTTGAATGAAATTATATCTTGTTTGATAAAGTCATGATTCCCGCTATGATGTCTTTAAATGATGGAGGACTGATCAATAATATTGATCGATTAATAGATGTGTCTCCCAAAGAACTATTTACTGTAATTTATAGGTTTCTGATAAGACGTGATATATATGCATATATCACACATGGTTTTACATGGCAAGTTGCCGATCACGCGCGCACATATCACATGGGATTGCATAATATGTTTTATTTAGTTCCCTCGTTTGCATTACTTTCCTTTTATACTGTCGTAGGGCATTGTATAAATTATGGCAGACACGGCCCAAATATTTATTTGGGCCGTGTTAAAAAAAATACTACCTCCGGTTTTTTTAATCTCCACAGCTTGACTTCACACAAAATAAGGAAAGAAATTTGACTTTACTGTAGAGTACACTGTTGAGGCACTGTTTGACACTGTTAGGCACTGTAGAGACACTGTTTGGCACTGTTGAGACACTGTTTGGCACTGTTTTGATGTAGATTTCTTTGCCAAAAAAGGAAATAAGGAAGTGTGAAGTTTATTTTAGACCGTCCCAAAAAGGAAAGTGTGAAGTTTATTAAAAACCGGAGGGAGTATATTTTTCCCACCACATCACCAGAATTGACTAAAAGCTTAATAGTTGGAAGTACAAATTGCTCTCCCAAGCCGGTAAGATGGTTTTGATCAAACATGTTCTGTCCACTATTCCGATTTATACTATGGCTTCCTCACATGTCCCCAAAAGTGTGCTTTATGACATTGAACAACGTTGTTCTAATTTTTTTTAGAATAAGGATATCAATTCTCCTAAACACTATGACTGGATGTCTTGGATTAACTGCTCATACCCTTATAATGAGAATGGCCTTGGGTTTCGCAGGTTACATGAGGTTCAAAGCAGTTTCTTTCTGAAACTTTGGTGGAAAACACATCAAGATCAAAGCATTTGGGCTACCTTTTCAATTCCATGCGCTCTCCTAGATTATCTGTTTTTTGGAATTCGATGTACTTTGTAAAACACATATATAGTGAAAACACTGTTGTGATTGTGCATGCCGGGAAGAGGTCCTTTTGGGACTCCAATTGGAGTTCCTTTGGACCGTTACACAGATTCTCCTCCGAGAACTACAACCCTAATCTAACTATCAGTGCCGCCTACAGCAATATTGAAGGGCACACCGGGGATCTTCCCCATGATGTTAGGCAGGCCTTGACCACCTCTCCCCCCCCCCCTTCGATAATGAACCTCATAAAATCATTTGGAACCGTAGCAAAACTAGCATTTTCACAATAAAATCGGCCTATGATGTGATTCGCAAAAAGCGTTGCAAAAACGCTAAATTGGAAATTATTTGGAAAAAATCCTATTCCTAAAAAGGTTTCGTTTTTCCTTTGGCGTATTAGTAACAATTTGGTTGTCAATGCTATCTCTCTCCAAAAGATGGGTTTTTATAGTCCTTTTAAATGTCCTCATTCCAACCACTTTGACTCTCTGGATCATTATTTCTTTATTTTTTTAACCTGCCCCGCTCATGCTTCCATCTGGTCGCACTTTAATATTCCGAGTCAAAGGTTGGAAGGCAACCTCAAGGACAATGTTCTCAATTGGACCAACCTTAAAGACTTCCTCTGTTATGTCAATATTCTTTGGACCCTTTGGAAAATGCGTAATGCTACACTTTATGAGGACATTATGCCCAACAATTATGAGGCATTTTCAACATAACGAAAGATCTCCACAACATCCAAAAAGCCAGTTTTGTTAAGCGTTCCTCTAAAGTTAATATTTGTATCCCCACTTGGATTCCTCCACCGATTAACCAATTCACCCTTAGCATTGCTCACACTAATACTTCCTACACTCATAACTTTGGTTTCCTTGTTCGTAATCATCGGGGGGGAGGATAACCCATCACTTGCACAGCTCCTTTACTCGGTTCCCATACAAAGTTTATTTTGAAATGATTTACTTGTTTCTTAATACATGCAGAGAGAGGAGTATAAAAATCAATTGCATAGAAGTCCAGTGATCTTCAAATTGTTCAAGCAATCAATCTCCAGTGTGTTAAATTTTGGGACGTCATTTTCACCATCACTTGCATTCGGCGGATTTTACATCAAAATCAAATCACATTGAGGCACATTCCTGAAGCCGTAAACTGTGCTGCTAAGGCAATCACCAATGGAGTTAATGTTAAATCCAACCGCTTTCTCAACATCCTTAAGTTTGATGCTATGGCTTTTCCTTATATCATTTAATCCTTTTATTCGGCTTCCTGGTAGGTTTTGGCTGCATGTCCCCCTACCATGTACTTCTCTATCTTTTTTTAGTAATTATAAATAAATTCATTTTAAAAAAATAATAAAATAAAAAACGGGCTCTTAGACTATTATTGAAAAGAAACGCGCTGCGAGTCCATTTTTGAAATCAAATTTTAAAAGTGATATTATTTGTGTAAAATTCACTCTTATATTCTGGAAAATAAATAGGGGAATTTTGAGTTTGCACCCCATTTTCAAAACTTTTAAACTTTGCATCCTATCTACAATATATTGTGGAAAAAAAATCTTGAATGGGGTGCAAAGACAAAGACGTTTTAGGAAAAATAGGGTGCAAAGTTTAAGAGTTTTGAAAAAAAATATTGAAAAGAACGATTCAGATCAAGAAAGAAGGTTTATATAAATATACTCCGTAGATTTTAAATAGGAAAGGCTTCACATTATAGCAGGGCTATAAATGATCAACTTTCTTTTCTTTTTTTTATTAAATTAAACTTCAATTAGACGAAGTATTAATTAGGTCGGTTAAAAACTTAAGATACATAATGTCGGTTTAATTGCGGAGTATTATTTATTTATACTCGGTACATTACATTCTATTCTATGATTGCAAATCATATCAGATATGTTCGATTAACTTGTTTGTTTCCAATAATTTAAAACGAAGCTTTCACCGAAAGATAGTGGAGAACGAGGATATGATGAGATTCACAGCCTACGCTGTGTGTGACCGTCCTCGGAGCGCCGCCTCAACGACGGCATCAGCAGGACTGCCTCATGACGGCGTCTATGTGAAGTTCAGCCTGTACACATCCCCATTCCAGATGGACTCCATCACAACCGTTTGCCGTCAGCTTAGCAACGAGGGTCGCTTCTCAATGTTATCGGCAATTCTACCGAAGTGGGGCCACATTCTTGATTGCCAAACCCTATTGGCCATCACAAAAGAGGTGATCAGAAAAGCGCGGCAACAAATCGCTGAGAGTGATCATGATCATCGTAGACGCCACCAGATTCTTGTGAAGATATTGTCGTTCCAGATACATGATGACGTGGAGGCTGCGGACGATGATGATGTTAACGTTGTTCGAAGTACGAGGAAGAGGGCGAACGCCGACATTGAAGGCGGTGACGGTGGGGGTAATTGTTATTGCGTTATTTGCATGGAGGAGATGACCGCGGAGATGAGGAGGGCAAATAAGAAGAGCAGGATGTTTAATGATGTTGTAACATGCAATCATATTGCAACAGGGTCCTACTTTCACAACCGCTGCCTTTGCACTTGGCTGCGGAAAAACCCTTCTTGCCCTCTCTGCCGCTCCCAGATCATAAACAAAATTCATAATTAGCCTCTCCTGATTTTTTAAGTAATATTATAACTAATGGATGTTTGAATGAAACATTGATTTAACTTGTAAATGTCAGTGCATAATTTTTGCATTGAAATACGAAGGCATGGTTACATTACTGTTTTTTACAATGTACTCCGTATATACGATGCAATCTTTAATTCCACTGCACCTTTAATTTCTTGATGTTTCTAATTACTTTAACCACTTTGGTATAGTATGGGGATTTTTCACAATTGTCATACGTTAACTGATTTAATTTGACATCTAGATGCATGAGTGCTTACATATCGTGAATGAAAAAAATTAAAAAGCAATCGTGAATGGACATAGTTTATCATGAATTGGTTAACCAAATCTTTCTTTGGGAACAGCTACGTGGTTAACAAACTCAAAACAATTGGAGAAGAGGTGAAAATACATATCTATATACAATAATAAACATTGGTTTATTTTCTCAATAAAAAGGAAGAGTGGCTGGGAATGACATGAATGTGATTTGTTTAAATATATCAATATAATGTTCTTTTTTATGTAAAATCGCCATCATGCATTTATGAGTAACAACTATGCTATAAAATTTTGGTACCATATTTTTAACATAATTTTCCCTACGGTTTTATGTTTACCCTAATCCTGTTATTTTTTTAATGTTAACCCTAACCCTGTTTAAACGATACATTAAAAAGTGGTTAATCGAATTAAGGAACTAGGAACGATTGTTTCTTAGGGGTTTTTGAAGAATAATATGGAGTACTACAATAAATGTCAAAGACAAAAATAGGATCACTTTCAAAAAGTTCCAAAAAGGAGACTAAACTACTACCAGTGACTAGGGGCGGAACCAGGGGCGAGCCGTGCCGGCGCCACCCCTCCGCCGGAGTTTTTGTAGTAGTAGTATTAGGTATTCCGGCCGGCGCCCCTTCATCTTCTTCGGTGAGACCTGCCCTGCACCCCTGCTATTCCGAGATCCAGCTAACAAGATGACTGAAGCATGGCCAGATTGTTTTTTTTTAACTAAATCATTAAGCCAAATGACGTCGTTTGGTTAAGTGCACAGAAACTGTAGAAACGATGTCGTTTTGATTAGTGTTTGACCTTTCTGTTTCCCTCTATTCGCGTTCCTCTTGGCCTGTTGATACGCTTGTAATTTCCGTATGTATGTTTACGTTTTTATTTAGTTTTAGTTGTTTAATATTTCGGAAATTACACACTTTTGGTGTAATAGTTATGTTTGTAAAATAGTTGTAATATGTTTAGATTAGGTTTATTCTGAGCGTAAACAGGTCCAAAATCAATCAAATGATCACTGGTGAAGGAAGGTGCAAGAGTACAAGAAAAAAAGGAGGCAAAATCCTGATTTTTGACCTGTACCCGGTCGAGTATACCATGTACTCGATCGGGTACCAACTGGACTTTCAATCAGATCAATCAAGAGACAAAGGGGCGTGCAAAGGAAGATTTGGCCACGATCAGTTGTCATACCTGATCGGGTACACCGACACACCTGATCTGGTATGCCTTTTATTTCCACTCTGAAATCGATCGATTATGCCTCAAATTTACACTTTTTACACATACCCGATCGGGTACCCTATGTGTACTCGATCGGGTACCCGAACTGCACTCCCAAAAAGCCTATAAATACACCTCCTTCCCTTCACAATTGGAGACAAATTCCTTTATACTCTTAAACTCAGTTTAGAATAGCACTTCTTTATATTTTCTAGCATGTTTACTCTCCAAATGAGGAGCTAAACTCTCATTTCTTGGTTTTGCTCTTGAAGCTTGTTGATTATATAAGTTGTGAGTTATTTTCTTAACTTCTTCTCTTGATTATTAATTCTTCCCTTAATCTTATTCTATATTAGTGTTGTTGGAGGGTTGCTATGTGACGATTAGTTAACGTTCCGACATTAATTATTACTAGAAACGATCAACGAACCGATGGTTAATCGTTGATGGTTTCACAAGTAAGTAACTTCGGTTTATTAATGCACGGTCGTGGTTAATAAACTTAAGAGGGATTAATTTTGTTGGTTAAACCGAAACCGTTGTGTTAAGGTTACCAATCTCAATTGATTTTATCAAGGAGTTAAAGAGATTAAATGCTACTATTATATCGGTATACGGTGTTGTTCTATATTTGATTAATAGTAAGGGTTATTAATGAACGGTCGTTGTTAATAACTACCCTCGATGAATTGGATATACTCCTCGATTGAGTATTCGAGAGGGGATAAGTTATAGATATATGATAATCATGTAATTTCCATATTTATGTTTGTGATTTTAAGTAGTTTTGATTGATTTTCACTTTGGAAATTACACACTTTTGGTGTAATAGTTTAGTTTGTTAAATTCTTGTAAATTGTTTAGATTAGGCTTATTCTAAGCTCAAACAGGTCTACTATCACTCAAAGGACAGTTGGTGAACCCCAAAAGTGGAAGGAAGGTGCAAAATCACAAGACAAAGGGAAGATCCTGATTTTTTGGTCTATACCCGGTCGAGTATCATCTACACTCGATCGGGTATCTTGTTGAAATTTCAAATCGGATCGGATCCGAAGACAAAGGAACATGCAGGGAAGATTTTGACCACGATCGAGTGTCTATACCCGATCGGGTACACCGACATACTTGATCGGGTGTGCATATAAATAATACTCTGAATTCGATCGAGTATGGGTCGAATTCGAGTTTCTACACATACTCGATCGGGTACTTGTTTATACCCGATCGAGAACCCGAGCTGCACCCTAAAAAGCCTATAAATTCACCCTCTTTCCTTCACAATTAGATACCAATTCACATATACTTCTTAGCTCAGTTTAGACAAGTTCTTTCTTTATATTTTTCATCATGTTTAGTCTCCAAATGATGAGCTAAACTTCCATATCTTGGTTTTGCTACTTTGAAGCTTAATGAATTTGTAAGTCGTGAGTTATTCTCTTTAATCTTCTTCCTTGAATATTAATTCATCCTTTAAATACTATTTCTATATCAATGTTAGGGAGTGTTACTAAGATGACAATTAGTTAATATCTTGACATTAGTTATAGTAATAGCTATTTCTTCCTCTATGTTAATATTGGGGAGTGTTACTAAGATGACAATTAGTTAACATCTTGATATTAACTATAATAGGATTCATCTTCTTTAATATTCTTCCTTGAGTATTAATTAATTCCTATTCATATCTCATATTAATATTTTGAACATTACTTAAAGGATCAACTAGTTTTGTTTCATATATTAATTATTACTAGAATCAATCGGTTAATACGCTTGTTATTAATTCGGTTTTTTCAATGGTAGTAAACTTGGGTTGTTAATGCATGCTTCTCATGGTTAATAAGCCAAGGGGAATTAATTATATTGATTAAACCAATAAACCGCTTGTGTTGAGGTTATCAATCTCAATCGTTTTCATCTTAAGTTTATTGCTACTATCAAGTTAATATACAACGCTTGTTCTATATTGACTCGATAGTAAGTTTTATTAATGAACGCATCTCGTTATTAATAACTACCCTCGATGAACTGGATATACTCCTCGATTGAGTATTCGAGAGGAAGATAGTTAAAGATATAACTGGGATCGACGAACATTTCATTAAGTGGATAAAAGCAAAACCAAGCCTCCATCTCCATTAAAGTAAACCACATAACTCGTTCATCTTCGTGCTTAAATATAATTGAAGTTCATCAACCAAATATAAAAAAACCCCTGTTGTTACTTACCTCTTTCTATTAAAAGAGAAGTATTCCTTTCCATGTGGATACGAACCTTACTTCACTATACTACGTATTAGTGTTGTATTGTATTTATTTTGAGTGTACCTCACGACAAGTGCACGTCAATATAACAATGATCGACTAAAATATATCAACAAGTGGAAAGTAGCAAGACCAAGTCCTTCTATTCTTGAATTTAATCCCATATAAGTCGTTCATCTTCGTGTTTAAATTTATTAAATCACTCAATCAAACCCCCCCCCCCCCCCTTATTTACTAGTTTCATAAAAGAAGAGAGTTATTCCTTTCCATGTGGATACGAACTCTACTTCACCTATACTACGTATAGTTGTTAGTATCGAATTATTTTGACGCTCCGTGACAAAGTGCTCGTCACCCGTTCCACTCTTGAGTTGAGACCAAGATTTTCCGCCTTCGTCCAGAGTCCATACTCCAGAGTTCCGCAGATGTAAGACAGTCGTCGCTCGTTTCAGACTTCGAGAGTTCTTCGCTCCAGACGGCAGAACCGCAGGTCGAGAGTTTTTCGCTCCAGAACCTTCTATGTCCTCTAGTCCTCACTCGTGTGAATCGCTTTTGATACTCAACGCAGGCAGCCCGCAGCCCTAGCGTGTTTCTCCAATCATCCGAGTAAGGTCAGTTGCCTGGGCTAGTTTGGTAAGCAATTTTAAAATTGAAATATGTTTTATTACTTTCACTAGTTATTTGCTTTTATTAATTATTTAATTTGAAATTGGATTGAGTAATTGCTTTAAGGTTTGATTTTTTTGCAAGTTTATTGATTCCTCAATAAAATTGGTTTTTAGTGTATGTAATTGATTATAAACTTGAATTGGTATAACTGTAAACCGTATAAAGTTGAAATTGAAAGTGTTTTAATTGATTTAAATTTTAATTGATGATAAGTATTTAAGAATTTGAAATTGAAATCTTTTTTTAACATGTTAGGTTACTCATGTGATCATGTCTATTTTACAATTTCTCACACAAGGCGGTGGGTCTTCTAGACGAGATAATGAAGAAAGTATTAGAGAAAAACATCCTCGTGTCGAATTTGATCTAAATGATGTTGTGTCTGGTCCTGGATTACGGAAACCAATCAAAGAGTATAATTCTGTTATTAGAGACCATGTTATAAGAGGATATTTAACAAGAGATCCGTGTAGACCGATTGACCATGTATATCCTAAGAGAGTGTGTGGTAAAGAAAAGAGAAATTTTCAACCTGCTTGGTTGGAGAAATAACTATCCATGGTTGGAGTATAGCATTTAAAAAAATGTTTCTTATTGCTTGTGGTGTCATCTTTTCAAAAATTCAAATCAAGGGAACTGAGTTAGTGAAGTTGCATTTACTGACAAAGGGGCAAATAATTGAAAAAAGCACTAGATATATTCAATACTCATGTTGGTGTGGTGGGTAGTGCTCACAATGATTCTAGAGTGAAACTTGAAGCTTTTCAAAATCAAAGACAAAGTGGCTCACATTTGATAAGTGCACATGGTCGAGAAATAGAAGCTGCGTATCGCATTCGATCGTTTAACCGCAATTTTGGATGTTATACGATTTCTGTTGAAGCAAGGTCTAGCATTTCGTGGTCATGATGAGTCATATAGTTCTTTAAATAAAGGTAATTACCTTGAATTACTAGAATGTTATAGTCAAACCGAAAAAACATTGGATTAAATATAACAAGATGTGCAAACCTACTGACTGTGGAGGTTTAGGTATCAGGTCCGTAAGTGATATTCAGCAGATTGCAAGTATTAAGCTATGGTGGGAGTTTCATAAGGGAAGAGACATTTGGGCAGGCCTAATGCAAAGCAGGTATGGAGGTAGGGCTCCTAGGGTGATGAAGCCTTTTGATTCTCCAGTATGGAGAAGAATTTGCCAGGTTAGTGAACTGGCAGAGGGAATGGTTACTAGGGGAACTCATACTCTTACTTGGAATCACTCTACGGATGGAAATTTCTCCACCAAAACAGCCTATAAGGCTCTATGGGCACAGGGGGGTACATCCTTATCAACTAAATACATTTGGCATAAGAAGCAGGAACCCAAGATCAGAGTTTTTCTTTGGAAGATTTGGCATAGAGGTCTTCCATTCCCAGAGCAATTGGCATCCTTCGCGGTAGTATATCCTTCCATCTGCCCGTTGTGCCATAAAGAAGGTGCCAGTCAGGATCATGTCTTGCTAAACTGTTCCTTCTCAGACTCTGTGTGGTGCTTCTTTAGCAATACTCTGCAAATTGGAGGGGGGAGGGTAAGTAGCATACAAAATCATATAATGAAGTGGTGGATTACAGTTGCTGGGAAGTCAATGGACCAAATCTACAAAGCTATTGTACCTGGGGTTATAGCTTGGCATCTGTGGAAGCAATATTGGCGCTCAGTCTGGGAAGGTTCCAAACCGGACAGGGATGGAGTTATACAAAGCATATACAAATACATGGTCAACTGGAGTTGGGCAAACAAAAATCTCAAAGGAAGCGACATTTTACAAGAGCTGGGACTCATACCTCCTAATATATCAGGTCGAAAACCTCGGATTTATAGGTGGAAGAGACCTGCGGCTTCTCAGGTGAAACATAACTGGGCAGTCTTCAGGCAGAATGGGAAATCGGCGGCGGGCTTTCTCCTTCGAGACCATTCTGGCAAGATGGTGGCTGCGTTTGGTTTTCCGATGAGCGGACCTTCCTCAGATGAAATGGAGGTTTTCCAAAAGGCGGTTGAGTGGAGTGATCGAATGGGGTTTCCTAATACAGTGGTTGATGTTTCTGATTATAGGTTGTTGGAGTTGGATGGTTTGGTTTGGGGCCGGTCGAACATGGGCTGGGAGTATATTCCGGATGAAGCTAACAAGGCAGCAAAGGTGATTGCGGGTTTGGGCCTAAATCGGGTCTTCTTGTGGAACTTGGGCCAGATCATTCGTAGAGAACTTGATGGTGCTATCAGAATGGACGAGGTCATGATGCCTTATATATTTTGAGTTTTCACATTGGCATTAATTTATTTTGATGTAAATTTTGGTGAAACTTGTGTATCTATCGATTTTCTTAATAAAAGTCTGGTAAACGTCCCCTGGCGTTTACCCCACCGATGGGTGGTTGGCCTTCCAGGGTAATAAAAAAAATGAAGAGGTTTCTAAGACATTGAATGATTATGCTCCCGGAAATAATCAAATGATATCTCCAAAAGTTCAAAAGGAATTAATTAGTGCTTATGCATTTGAAGTCATACGAGTTATTCTTGAAGATATTGGAGATAATGTGTGTATTTACTCTTATGGTTGATGAATGTAGAAATGTTTTAGTTAAGGAGCAAATGGGAGTTGTTTTGAGATATGTGGATAAACGTGGATATATGTGATTGAATGTTTCATTGGCATTGTGCATGTGACTGATACTTCTGCTATTTCTTTGAAAAATGCTATTGATGAGTTGTTTTCAAAGCATAAATTGTCTATATCAAAACTTAGAGGTCAAGGATAGAATGGTGCTTCAAATATAATAGGTAAGTACAATGGATTAAATGCTCTCATATTGAAGGAAAATCATTCACCAAGATATGTGCATTGCTTTTCTCACCAACTTCAACTAGTTGTACATTGTTATTGCTGCTAAGTCTAATCGAATTGTGTGTGACTTTTTACAATATGTTATTATGCTTGTGAATGTCACTGGTTCTTGTAAAAAGAAAAGATAGACTTAGACAAATAGAGCATGACAGATCAGACTAGTTGAGAGTTTGGAGAAGGGAGAGATAGTAAGTGAGAAAGGGAAAAATCAAGAAGTAAGTTTGAGAAGACTGGGGGATACTCATTGGGGGTCACACTACATAACTATTGTCGTTTGATGTCTATGTGGACTTCGGTTTTAAAAGCACTTGAAAATGTGCATGATGATGGAGACCGAGGAGCGGGGTATGGCTACAAGTTTAATCAACAAGATGGAGAATTATGAATTTGTCTTCATTATGCATTTAATGACATATTTGTTTGGAATTACTAATGAGTTGTCTCTTGCCTTACAACAAAAAGATCAAAAAATTATTTTTGCAATCAACTTGATTGGGACAATGAAAGTTAGATTGCAAGAATTCTGAGGTAATGGGTGGGAGACTCTTTTAGAAGAAACAAATACATTTAGTGAAAATGTGAACATCCCGATCTTAAAGATGGAAGAAGAAGTACTAATTTGCGGGCAAAGTAGACAAAGCGGAAACACAACCACAAATTTCATTCACTTCCGCGGCGGAATCTTTTGTGAGGTATGTGGCTATGTCTTTTGATTATTTTTTAATATTAGTATTGTATTCAAGTATTTTGATTATATTATTTTGTACTATATATTATGTTGTTGACAAGATGATTATATTGTGGAGATGAATAATCGTTTTTCAGAAGCAAGTACTGAGTTACTTACATGTATTGCATGTCTTAATCCAAAAAATTCTTTCTCCCAATTTGACATTGATAAACTGATTCATGTGGCTGCAATGTATGTGGAAGACTTTTCTTCCACCGATCGTTTTATGCTCAAGAAACAACTTGAGACATACATTCATGTCGTAAAGAGTCAAAGTCAATTTCATGCAATTGAAGATTTGGGAAGTCTTGACAAACAAATGGTTGAAAGTGACATGAACCTTGTGTTTTCTTTGGTATATCGTCTTATTGAGTTGGCGTTAGTTTTACCGGTTACAACAACTTCAGTTGAAAGAGTCTTTTCTGGCATGAAAATCATCAAGACTGATCTACGAAGTAGAATGGGAGATGAATGGGTGAATGACAGTTTGGTGATCAACACGGAGAAGGAATTTTTTTCCAAAATTGAAATGAAGCAATTTTACAACGTTTTCAACGTATGCGGACATGCCGCACGCAATTGTCTGAATTGGCTTCTTCTTCTTCTAGCATTTAATTGTAATGTAATGTACTCTTCTCACAAATTTTATATTCTGTAAACTTTAATAACAATTTATATTTTTGCATTTTGCAATAATTTTAGCCACACCTTAACTTATTTTCATTCTAATTCCGCCACTGCCAGTGACCACGACCAATTCAACTAGTGACCAATCTGTATTTATAGTTACCAAATTTGACCAGTTATAGTTAGCCGACTCGACCAATTACAATTATCTGATATAACTAATTACAGTTACCCGACCTGGTCAATTACAGTTATCCGATTTAACCCGCTACAGTTACTCAACCTAATTAATTACAATTACGAGACCCGATCAATTACGATTACAGTTACTCGATCTGACTGCTTACAATTAGGCCCAATAGTGACTACCGCCGTTCATCGTTGCCGACCACCACCGGCCTCCAGCGACCACAACCATCGGCCACCATCGCTGCTAGTGACAAGCCAACCACCATATAGCCTCCCTAGTCCCCTCTCCACCCTTCCCCAACACCAACCCCTAAGACTCCAGCCTCCGGCCTCATCTCTGTTGCCCCCACCGTCAACGGCAATCTACCGCCACATGCCACCCAATAGGAAACAATAGCTAACCCAGGTTCTAGAACTCAATGCAGCCGTCATCGCATATCCGAACCTCATCGACCGTCATCCGCTCACTACTGCTCGCAATCACCTGGTCATCACTGACCTATGTTTGTCGCTCTCCATTGCAAGATCGTCGTTGTGCGCTGCTCATCGCTTGCCATCGACATGCCGCCACTCCTCATCTCCATTGCAGAGTAGAAGAAGGAAGAGAAGAGGAGGCGCTCACATGTAGACCGCGGCGGCGGCTTGAGATGGCTAAATTGGATTTCCATGGCGGAGGTCTAAGTGTGTGGAGAGACGTTGGCAATGGACTGAATTCTGAAATGGCTGGAAAAAGAAGGATGAGGCTGCGTGCATGCGTGTAAATGCGTGAGTCTCTTTTTTGCCAAAACAAGATGTGGTCCTATTTTTGTCCAATGAAAATGTGAAGTATTATTTTTGACATTATTTCTTGTTTTTTAGCACGATAAAGAGACTAGCTAGATTTTTAATCTTCTTTTCTTTATATTACATTTCTACAATATTTTAACTAAGAAAAGCAATTGAAAATATTCAACGCGTGCTCACCGATCCAAATCTCAACAGGTTGTTAATTCGTAGTATAGAAATTGTTGCCCAAGCGGCCAAACATTTGTACAAGTATTATTTCAATTTTTTTATAATTAACAATTCATAATTAATATACTTTTTCATTGACCATTGTGTATACTTTTGCTTGTAGGATATAATTAATTATACGTTCCCACAAGGTTATCTTACACATCCGGACATTATTTCATCTTTTTATTTTTGAGTTTGTTTTTTAACTTGTATTCTAAACTAATAGTAACATATTTAAGTATAATGTCCTATTTCAATGTAGTGAAAAGTATAACATCACCTTTTTGTACTAAAAATAAAAAGCCTAGTCTGTGCACAAACTAGGCTTTTTATTTTTAGTACGTACTTTTTTATAACATTTTAATAATTTCATTATTTATTTTTGAGTTTGCTTTTTAACTAGCTACTATTCTACACAAATAGACTTAAATATGCCTCATTGACTAAAGCATATAGCAAAAGAAACTTATTGACTAATTTATAATTAATAATCTTGATATGCACACATCGCGAGTGCATAAGTGTTTGTTTTTAGGCTCAAGCTATATGCTTTGTTACCTAGTTCATAAGTTTATGATGGTTGGTTTTATGCTTTCCACTTGTGTGTAAAGCATCTTTGTTTAGCTTGTAAAATAGGATTAGTTGCTGGTGTGAACTCGGAAAACAAAGAAAATTAATTCATCATCATTACCTAGTGCCGCAAAGGCTCCCACCTACGGTGGGGTAGGGGGGTTCGGATGTATGTAGTCTAACTCTTGTACTGAAGCACGGAGAGACTGCTTCCGAATGACCCGTAGTGAAAATCGCGTCGAAAATTGCATAGACTATCTGTTACTTCATAACAAAGAAGTGCAAACAGTTTAGTGAACCATTTTGCTTTATTCCATCATATTCTCAAGCCAATAAATAGTCCGTCTTTAGCTCCATTGAAAATGATGAAAAAAAAAGAAGAAAATTAATTAATTAATTAATTAAAATTAATCAAAATAGTCAAAGAAAAACATAAATAAGACGGAATAGAAAATAGTCAGAGCTTGTGCAGCGTACAATGTCCTTAAAATGTATCCGTAGCCTCCCACAGTGCTTGTAGTGTTGCAACGATCGTTTCCCATGATACGGTGGCTATTGAACAATTGTTTGGGCACACAACTGACAATTCCGGCTAATGGAAACAAAGGTAGAACACTAAGGAATTTTTTGGAAACTGGAGGTGTTTTTGAGCTCGAAAACTATGTGAAGATTGTGTAAGTTTGTGTATTGTTGCAAAGCAACTATCAGCTTATTTATAGGGAAGGATTTGTTTAGTGTTAATAGCAAGTTAATGGACCCGAACGTTGGACATCAATGACCAAACCGTTGGGCATTGATTCGTCCATAAACTGTCAATTTAACGCTGCATTAAGGGCGATGATTGTTGGTCATTTATTGTCGTAACGATTCGGCATCATCCTGCTGGCGTGCGTTCAACAGGTGAGCAGCAGCCTGCCAATGGGTTTGTCCTGTCAACGCGGTTTTTCTTCTTCGTTTTCCGGATTTTATCGGCATCCCCTTACGCGCGAAGAGAGCCTTTCCACCTAGAAATATTAACTCCTTCAAAGAGGGTTTCCTTTATAAGGGGGTGAAAATCTCCTAGGTTTTCTGGTGGGGGGAAAATCACACTAGAAACCCATCATTTTCCTAATTTTCTCCATTTCAAGGAATCATTTTCGAGAATCAATTTCTCATTCACCCATTGTCCATTTTGGGTGTACCACATATTGAATTGAATCCCTTAACAAGAAATCGGAAACCACTTTGACCCAACCCAAATCGGAAGTGAACATCCCCACTCAAAGTATTGCCCAAAATTGACCATTAAATGCAATTTTAATACATTTTCCAACATTAGTTAATTTGGTGTCTGATAAGGATGACTTGGAAGACAACAAAATGAGGAAAGCTGATTACGTGCGATTCCCGGGCGGGTATAATACATTACCCGGTCGGGTACAAAGAAAAAGTTAGTGAAACTGATGGAAAATTGCTAAGAATACCCGGTCGGGTATGTACCTATCACGGTCTGATATGACTTGACTTGGCAAATAGACGTGCTAAAGAAAACAGAGGGGTGTGAGAATTATCTGATTTTGACTGATAATCGGTCGGGTATGTACCTATACCCGGTCGGGTATCCGGTGCAGCTTGGTGAAAACACTTATAAATTGCACACTTTTCCATCACATTTATTATCCCTTCTTCCATATAATCTAGCTCAACTCATAATAGTATTTTATTTATATTTTTCTAGCATGTTTAGAGTCCGAATGAGGAGCTAAACTCTTATTTCTTGGGTTTGCCCTTGAAGGTTTTTGAATGCTAAAGTATTCTAATTTCCGTGTGGATACGAACCTTACTACACTATCATATGATATCAGTGCAAGTATTGATTTTATTATGAGGCACACAATGACTATAATGTCGTCAAATCTACACAATGCACTTACATATGCCTCATTGACTAAATGTAATTGAGTATTGAGGATTATAGCACATGCTTAATTAATCCCTTCAATATAGCACAAATTAAACTTTGTTATTTATGAGTTATGACTACACAAATGTATTTCGACTATTAAACTAATGCAGCACTAATTTAACAATTTAACATGATATTGGGTAAATGTTTTTTTTATTTGTTAACGGTTACCCGATAACATATAAAACTACACTGATATACATTTCTTATGTCGAACTTTAAAAGAAATTCGAGAAACTAATGGATAGTGAATTAATGTCCCTTCAAATGGTTTCAAATTTTGTTTCGAAGAACCGAATTGATGATCCCACCCTTACTTTTATCCT
This sequence comes from Cuscuta epithymum, assembly GCA_945859915.1. Lineage (NCBI taxonomy): Eukaryota > Viridiplantae > Streptophyta > Magnoliopsida > Solanales > Convolvulaceae > Cuscuta > Cuscuta epithymum. The sequence goes on along the minus strand of CAMAPF010000067.1, from coordinate 162,941 downwards.
CATAAAATGATAAAAAAAATCACATTTTAATTCTTATATAAGTTGAGGTTGGATTTTATTTTTCTTATTTATATATCGTAATATGATAAAAAAAAATTCAAATTTTGATTTGCAAACCCTACATATCGAGACCATCCTTGTACCCATCTCCCGATCATGTATCAATTCAGGACCAGTTGGTCAGTTCCGACCCCGAGTAAATAATAAGACAATTCATATCTGATTTTTAAATTGGACCCATGCACACTTGTGACCCATAATAAAATGCACGAAGTTCTTTTGAAAGGGGAAGAGAGAATATCAAAATAATGTATTAATAATGAGTTTAAAGTCCACGTACAACAATCCATGTTTTTACATGTCCATAGAAATGATTGAAAATTGAAATACGTCTAGAATTTTTAGACTTCTAAAAGTATATATTAATTTAATACACTTAAACTTTTAGAAATCACGGACTTAAAATTTGCCAATTGCTCCTTATATATTGGGTACGATAATTTGGAAGTAAATTAGACATAATGGACGTTTGGTATGTTGGAACAAATACATGAATATTTTAATCTTTATATTGATATTATCTAGAGAAATAACTGAGCGAAAGTGTACCGGACTTCATAGGAGATGAACTTTATATCCGGGAGATGGAGGTTAGGGTTTGCGTCTTATAGTTTATACACACCCTCGGGGATTATCTCTCTAGCGATGGGATGCACATAGACGGAATGACGTGTTCAACTAGCTAGGGACCATAACCTCTCATTAATTAGGTTAAGCTTGTGGGTCTCTACACATTTGGGCCATATACCTTATTAGATAACATATTAGCCAACTTAAATTAATATCCATAGGACCACTAATTTGTGGGCCTAAATATAAGATAGCATGTAACATACAATTAAACCCAATAGATAATATATTGAGAATATTACATGTAGTATGAGTCCAATAATCTAACATGGTAGGCATAAGCTCATACCTTCTACCTTTTATACTACAGTATTTGTAAAGTCTCTAAAAACTTCTAGATGTATATTCTAGCATTAATTAGTCACAACATCTTGTTATACTAAACAGAATCAAATCAAACAGTCATCTTTTTTCAAACATGCAACTACAACATTTTCCATTTAAGATTATTTTAGTCCCTAAAAACTACTACTTATGTCCCACTTTAATTGTCTCATTTTTCATTTTCCGTTTGTCCAATAATCTAACATGGTAGGCATAAGCTCATACCTTCTACCTTTTATACTACAGTATTTGTAAAGTCTCTAAAAACTTCTAGATGTATATTCTAGCATTAATTAGTCACAACATCTTGTTATACTAAACAGAATCAAATCAAACAGTCAACTTTTTTCAAACAACTACAACATTTTCCATTTAAGATTATTTTAGTCCCTAAAAACTACTACTTCTGTCCCACTTTAATTGTCTCATTTTTCATTTTCCGTTTGACCCACTAAATTTGTCTCATGTCATATTTGATAATATTTGTGTGGTTCTAATTAATTATTACTTTATTCTGACTTTTTCAATTCATTTTCAATCATATAACTTCACTTTTATTTAAAACTGCACCACTCTCTCTCTTTTGTCCCAATCTTAGGGGGGTGTCCCCGGCATGGATTTTAATGGACTTTAGAATTCCATACAAATCTAGGTATCCTCAATTTAGTATTCCATGGAATCCGTTAAAATTCAGGTATTCTTAATCATTCCATAGATTTTAATGAATTTTGAAAGACTTTGATTGGCTTCAAGACCAAAATATTCAATAACCCAATCCACCAACAATCTCAATAGGATTTCTAAGTCCATTATTTATTTCTCTCCCTTCCAACCCAGCGTACACTTCTGATTTCCCTCCATGAGTTCGATCGAAGCTTCTCCAGAGTGACCATTATTCAAACGGTTTGCTGACGGAGCCAACCCAAATCTCCCAGCAAATAGCAATAGGCTTGTGGATCTAACCATTATTTCATGATATTCAAATTGTAACTTCTTATCGTGCCAAACAATTGTGCCTTTAGACTTTGGATTCTTTGTGGTGCTATGTGTAGTCACGCAATTTCCTTAATTTAATTTTTTCCAATAAATAATTACCAGTTCTGCGGTATTAAGGAATTTCACGTGTGTGTTTATGGTATTATGGTGCTATGTGTTTTCAAAATTAAAAATTACCTGCGGTATTAAGGAATTTCACGTGTGTGTAGTGATTCTTTATATTATCAGTTCTGCTACTAATGTAATATGCTCCATATATCTTTCTCCTAGATGATGTTGGTAAAGATAAAAGTCAAAAACCAACGCTTGAATTTGCACAAACCCAATGCACACAAACTGAATTTGGACAAACACTCGTTAACTTTTCCCAGTGAATTTTGAAAAAATGCAAAAAGAAATCGAATAAAAAAATTCATCAAAATATTCCCATGACTTTTCAGATGGCGATTTTGCAGCGGCAGAGCAGGTGTGGAGCAGTGGAGGTTGGGGACCAGGGCAGCGGTTCACATTAGCTTGTATTTCAAATCTATTAAAATCCATTGAAATCCATATGATTCCATGAAATATAATTCCATAGAATTTCATATGAATCTCATGAAATATGTAGAATTCTATTAAAATTCATAGAATCTAAAATCATTTAAAATCCATGTTAGGACACCCCTTAGAGTGTGTGAACAAAAGTGTCTCTTTCATTGAACTTTAGTAGAATAATTATAACTTTTGTGACAATATAATGATTATATAATGTTTAATTGGGAAATTTCCTAGAATATGGCTAAAACTCATCAATTCTCCTTTTTGTTTTTTAATTTTTAAAATTAAGAGTTTAATTTACATTATGGCAGGGGCACATTCCAGAATTACTCCAGTGTGTGTATATACGTAACTTGTACTCCGTAATAAATAATGCTACCCCCTTCCTCTCGAATTAGTACGTTATATATCTTGTTTGGATTTGCTTTTAATTTTTAAAATTAAGAGTTTAATTTACATTATGGCAGGGGCACATTCCAGAATTACTCCAGTGTGTGTATATACGTAACTTGTACTCCGTAATAAATAATGCTACCCCCTTCCTCTCGAATTAGTTATATATCTTGTTTGGATTTGCATACCTATTAAAAAATGTTGCAAAAGAAAAAAAGTGTTGTTAAAGTTTGAGTAAAATAAGCCAATAAGTAATATGAACAATATATTTTTGCCATAAAGGAAAACTAGACAATTATTTTTGACATCCTAAAAACTAAAATAAGACAATCATTTAGGGATTAGGGCAGGGGCGGAGCCAGAAAATTGTGTGAGAGGGGTCGGAATTTAATAATATACAGTATCAAAATGATGGATAGTTATTATACAATATTTGAGTTAAATGTTTCATACGTAGCTGAGATAAATGATAGTTTAATGAGCATTTTTCAGTTAATGAATTGATATATGTGTGATGTATCATAATGTTCACACAACTAATGACTGAATAAGGTGTTTTATTTTTAAATTTAAGAATATAATCAATGTCACACATCAAAATTTGCTTATTTCAAGTTAAGATGGTGCTGATATTTCCGGAAGTCATAACTTTTTACTCGTAATGAGTTACGAGACCCATAATATATCAAATCGAAGGTATTTCAGAGCTCTACATTCTTGAACTTTCAGCGGGATCGGCTGACCACCCTGACCCCCCCTTGGCTCCGCCCCTGGATTAGGGTGTACTATGTTGCAAATTGAGTCATCTACTCATTTCATGCAAGTAATGAAAAAAATTGGATATGAAAAATAGAGAAGAAGATGTTGGAGAAGAGAAGAGCACTATGAAAAGGAAAAGAAGATGATCCAAATGAGCTGCATACAGAGGAAATTAAAGAGAGAAGGGAGAGAGTGAGATCGAGAGAAAATGAGAAAATGAATATGACAAAATTTTAGACTTATATAGTGCATGTATAAATTGTGTACAACTTGTGTCTAAGCAACAAAAAAACAAAAATCGTAATAGAGGAATTATCTGAGAATTATATAATCGGCCTATATATACACTTAACTGACTTAAGTATAGAAAATTATTTTTGTTTGCATCGTTAGTGACGGCACCCTTTCAAATTATAATTAGGGAAAAGTACAAAAAACGTACTTGTGGTTTGGCCCATTTTGAGATAAGAGCATATGTTTCATTTTTTAACAAAGTGGGACATGTGTTTCAATTCCGTTATCACAGCTAGGGCATGACGTCTAATGCCGTTAGAAAAATTAACTCCGATTTTCAAAAGTCTCCGAAACAAAACATTAAAAGAAAAATATTGGGAGGTGTGCTTCGCCAAGGATACTAACAAACTATTGTTCTTTTTTAGCTCTATTTGGATTATTTTTAAAAATGAATTCGCTAATATCACTTTTCTAATTGACTTTCTGAGACAGGGTGGTTGGAAACGAAAAAAGAAAGATGGTCTAGAGGTTTTCTTGACGAGACGCACCTCTTCGTATTTTTCTTTTAATTTTTCGGAGACTTTTGAAAGTCGAAGATAATTTTTCTAACGACGTTAGATGTCATACCCCAGTTATGATAACGAAATTGAAGCACATGCCTAACTTTGTTAAAAAATGAAACACATACCTCTATCCGAAAACGGCCTAAACCACACCTACTTTTCACTTATAATTATTCCTCCTCCCATGCCATTACATCTACTGATCTACGAAGTCTATGTTCTTTTTTACCGGCCTGCTTGGATCAAGTTTGAAATTTTCCAAAACTAGGCTGCGTGGCCGACCAATGTGGGGTAAAACATTTTCCCATAGGCATAGCTGTCCAGTCTTTATGATATGGGACCCACCAAAAATCAATGTATAAGAGTTAAGGGCGGTTAACGAACCGAGCTTTTATCGAATTATTCGAGTTCGAGCTCGGTTTCGAACCTAACGAACCGAGCTTAACGAGCTTTCGAACTCGAACCCGTGCTAAGTTTTAAGTTCGAAAAATTAATTGAGCCGAGCTCGAACATAGTGGTATTCAGCTCGGTTCGAACTCGGCCCTATTGAACACCCTGAAATTATAAAAATAATTTATATATAATCAAAATTTAAATATAATTGGTATGATTTTATGAATTTATATATGTTTATTAACGAACCGAATACTTGTCGAATCATTCGAGCACGAGCCTATTAACGAGCATCACCTAAAATTTTTAAATTCGACCACATTTATCGAGCTTATCGAGCGCTCGGTTCAAACATCGAACGCCCATCGAGCCGAACATGAGCCTCATTTGAACGCTCCTCGAGCTTCGAGCTTGAACCCGAACACCATGAATTCCTTATCGAGCCGAACTCGAGCTTTAGGTGTTCGGCCTCGGCTCGGCTCGTTAACAGGCCTATATAAGAGGAAAATACGATAGAATCCTACAACTCTCAAGTCTATGTCGTAAGACCCGAACCGGACAGGCCGGTTCGATCCGGAAATCGGTCACCCGGCCGTCTATCCGGTCCAGTTGAGCATCAACCCGTAAATAAGGCCAAAACCGGAATTAACCGTTGGCCCGTAGAAACCGACGATGGAACCAACTCGGCCCAAACCCTAAAAATGCCCAAAACCCAGAAATTAGGTCGCTGCCGAGATTCGAACTCGATCGCGCCTAATGCGCCGAACCTGCACGTGCTAACAAACGTGCTACAATAACTAGTGGAAACTACGGTCGATTAGCGATCCTTATACCATAAGTCTGGAATTTCTTAACTAATTAATTAATAATAAAAATACTAATAAATATACATCAATTCTGCTATTATACTTCCCTGATGTAATCTTCCAAATTTGTTGTATTGTATTTTATTTTGTAATTGGTACTCCGTATTATGTTCATATTTATTACCCATCTAAATCCCGATGTATTTTATATTTTGTTATACAACCATTTATATTGTAATACAACCATTTTATATTTTGTTATACACCCATCAATTATATTTTGGCCAACATTGTTTATACAGTATTGTATTATCATTATTAAATTATGAAGAAATATAATTTTTTTAATTATGAATTTAATCTTCATATAATTTATTAATTATATGTATAGTTGTTGACCAGGTTTAAGGGTCGTTGACCGGGCTGGCCCGCCGGGTCCGGGTTGACCCGTGACCCAGTCAATTGTCCGGGTCGCTTTCCAGTCCGGTTTTTACAACATAGTCTCAAGTTTGATTTACACGTGACATAACAATATATAAAAACTACGGAGTATATTGTTTATTTTTGTGTACGAAAAGATAAATAATTTTAACTTATTTGAAAGCAAATGATAAAAAGTTGAAATTAATACTCCCACCGTCCCGCAAAGAAGTTCACGCTTTCCTTTTTTACCAGTCCCAAAACTAAGCTCTCCTTTCTTTAAATGGCAAGTTATCTACATCAAAACAGTGCAAAACAGTGTCAAACAGTGTTGAAACAGTCTCAAAACAGTAGAATTTACTCCTTGGTCGGTTTATTTCTTTAATATGTGTAGCTCAAACCGGGAACTTCTTTGCGAAATGAAGAGGGTAACTAACAAATTAAAATTGAATAATGTTTTATGCAACAGAACTAAAAGATACTCCGTATATCAAACTTTGAAAAATTGGCCAGCTTAATGATTTGCTACAGTTGATCTCAAACACTATAAAAGGCCGGAAAGCTTAACCCCTAATTTAAGAGATCCACTATACTTCATTACTTTGTATATACACACCCACTACAAATTAAAGCTTATTATATTTAACCCATAATTTCATAGTTCTTCTAAATATAAATAGTACACACGCACCCAAGCTGACGGAAGTAAACGCCAAAGGGGTCGCATTGTTTCGCTGCCGATCGGAAGTTTTAAAACGTTGAGCAACTTTGATCGTTATATATATATATATATTATCGATTATATGCTTCTATTTTACAGAGTGCTTCTGAATCATATTGTGAAGCAATGCGATCTCTTTGGTGTCTCCTTCGTCAGCTAGCTTCTAAGTTATGAACATCTCATGAGTGATAATCGATTAGCTGCATCAATTCAAATTATTGCCTTAGAGAGGAGTAAAAAATAACGATCCTATTCTCTTAATAACAATCATGTTTAATTTATATTCTCTAAATAAAATTAAACATTATCCTTCTCGATATACGTAGTAATTACTAAATAAAATTAACAAAAATGATGTTTGTACCCACTCTTATACCCACTTTTGTACCCGCCTATGTTTGTGAAGTGTTCTTTTTTTGTCTGTGAACCCCAGTTCACAGACAATATTTTGCACAAACAAAATATTGTCTGTGAATCGGGTTCACAGACAAAAAAAACACTTCTCAAACATGGTGGTATAAAATGAGTATAAGAATGGATACATCAAACATTGTGGTAAAATTAAACATATTATTGCGTGCAGTTCCCCCAACAAAATCAAGGCAGCCTGTCAGTTGCAGTACTAAAAGTGTGTACTGGGTGAGTTCTGGGGGCAAGCAACGGGGAGGCTATCCTTTAGGGTAGGTGATTTGGCCCCACCTAACTTTTCATACGGAGTATTTTTCTATGTTGTAAAAACCGGACCGGAAGGTGACCCGGACAGATGACTACGACCGGTAAACCCGGTCAACAACAATACAAATAATTAATTTTAATTATATAAAAGTTTTAATTCTTAAATAGAAAAATTATATTCCTTCTTAATTTAATAATAATAATACAATATAAGCAATCTAAAAAAACTATTGTATTTAAGTAGATTGATTTAAAAAAATTAAAATACATTGAAATTTAGATGGATAATAAATATGAACATAATACCAATTACAAAATATTTACAAAAAAGTTGTAAGATTATATACATAAATAGGAAGTATAATAACAGCATTTATGTGTATTTATTAGTTTTTATTATAAATTAATTAATTAATAAGCAAATTATTTAAGCTTAATTAAAATATTCCTGTCAAATAAGCTATAAGTACACCAAAACAACCTAACACAACAACTACCTAGTGTAGCAGGTTGGCCGTTAGTCTTTATATCACAGCGCATGGCGCGAGTTCGAATCCCTTGGGCGTAGTCTTCTCCGGGTTTTAATTATTTTCCGGGTTTGGGTCGGTCCGGGTCTGTAATGGGTTTAAACGGGTCACTGGTTAAATCCGGTTTTGGCCATGTTTCCGGTTGTATGCTCAACCGGACCGGACACAAGGCCGGGTGACCGGGTTCCGGGTTGAACTGGCCGGTCCGGTTCGGGTCTTACAACATAGGTATTTTTAGTGTTGATTAGTTAAACGATAAATATACTACTACGGAGTAGTAATTAGTAAAAAACAATTATACGTTGGGGTAACTAAATGTTAATACCTTTATTATAATATTCTCTAGGGCTAATTACCTAACTAGGAGTAAAACATTGGAAAAGTGCAAAAATAGGACTCAACATTGGAAGAGTGCAAAAATAGGAGTTAAGAGTTCCCTAGGAGCAAAAAAAGATAAGGATGAGACAGATTTGCCCTTGATGAATTGAAACATCTGGTTTCTTCAATTTAAAGCAAATTAATAATACGAAATAATACAAATGAATGTACAAGACACTGCAGAAAACCTAGGACAGAGCACCATCTATGCCGCTAGTCACCTCATACACCATCACCCCTATACCCAGCGGCAACTCTTCAACTACCAACCTCCGCCGACTGTACCTCCACCGGCCGCCACAGCCGCACTGCCACCGGTGATTCTTCCACCATCAGCCGCCGCCTCCACGACTGTTATCTTCGCCGACGGCTCTTCAACCACCAACCACCGCCGAATGCCACCCCTATCACGGCCACTGGCGGCTCTTCCAGCATTGTCGCCTCTCCCGCCGCTGTTATAAATTGAATTGCTTCACTTTAAACTTCTTTGACATCATCTCTAGTGCCATGGCTGCCTCAAGCCAGATGCAGTTGCCATCTTCATGACATGTTATGACACTTGAGATCCAAAACATGGCATTTTGAGATTAAAAAATCATGGCATTCATAGATACGAAAACATGGCATTTTGGGATTAAAAAATTATGGCATTCATAGATACGAAAACATGGCATTTTGAGATTAAAAAATTATGGCATTCATTGATACAAAAACATGGCCTTTTGGGATTAATTTTGTTTGGCATTCATAGATACAAAAACATGGCATTTTGGGATTATATTTTTGGCATTCATAGATACAAAAACATGGCATTAAAAATAATATTGATATGTTGATAATATAATTTCCGTAAAAATGGCACCATGTAATTCTATAAATGCTATTATTTTCAAAGCAATAATGTTGAAATAGAAAACAAATTATGTCTCGTTGTGACTTCGAATGATTAGAAAAAGTAGTTTGTAGGTTTTCAAAACAAATAAATCAAAATTAATTGGAAAAGCTAAAGCAAAAAAATCTGAACAATATTTCTTAGACCTTCCATTTGATATCCAAAATTTTAAGATGTAAATTGTAATGATTTAATTTTAAATCTAGAAAGTAAACAAATTACGTGAGGAGAAATAATTTTTGAAAAAAAAAAAGAAGAAGAAAAGAGAGCATGAGGAGAGAAGAAGAAATAAGAAAAGGATGAAGTAAAGCAATTACCTCAGTGAAGAAAGACGGAGACATTAGAGGTGGAAGCGACGAACAGAGCCGGAGGAGCTGGAGGAAGATTTGGGGCGGCAGAGGTGGAGAAAGTAGCGGGCGGCGGAGGTGGAGAAAGTTGCAGGCGGCTGAGATGAAGAAAAAACAGGGCTGCCAGATATGGAAGGGTTTGGTGAAGAAGAGAGTGTGATATCTAAGTGGAATTGCTTTAGTGAACAGGAGTCTCCCTTTAAAATTTTACTCTGTATATTATAAGAAGGATAGATTTGTCATTAAATTAAAATGGATCCTATTTTGGGAATAAAATTCATACACTCCTATTTAAGAACTTTGTGTATGTTTTACTCCTATTTAGGATAAATTCTCTATTCTCTATTAGTTATGATTGATAGATATATAATCTTAAAGTAATCATTTTGTTACTTTTTAAGTAGAATAAAATTATTCAATTATAAGAAGTTTTTTCAGCTTGGAAAATATACGCATGAACCTATAAATATTTAGCGGGATATACAATGCACGAAGAATAATCTCTCATATTTATAACACTCATTTACGAACTGACAGGACGGGTTTTCCAATTTGGCCATGCAAAAAGTCACTTTCTCTTCCATCAAAATTTTATGAGTGCAGAAAGAAGGACTGATTCCTTTCATGTCATAAAGTTTCAGGGCTAGAGTTTCCCTTTGTTCACTAAGTAAATTAAGACATGCTGATTTTTGGGATGACTCAGGCCCGGATGCAAGAATAACAGGGAGGTCAGGACTATCATCTAGAAATGCATACTCAAGGTGGGAAGGAAGAGACTTTAGATTTAATGGAGAAGAAGTAATAATAGAAGAATCAGTCTGAAAATTTTCCATCTCCGTCTTATCTAAATCATCTTCTTTCCCCTGCACTGGACTAGCATCACTTGAGTCCTCCCGTCCACTAATCATTAGACAATCAAAATTAGGAAGGAGCTTAAGATCCTCTACTGACACACTCTCATCCAACAAAAGATCAAAGATGGCTTCATTAGAAAACATGTTAGGAATGCAATCCTCCACCATAGAATCCACAACATCCATATAAAAACACTATCCACTATCTTGACAGGGGCTCTTCATTATTTTGGACATATCAAAGGTGGCAGTCTCATCCCCATCTTGGAGGACAAGCTTACCGTCTCCAACATCAATAAGTACTCGTGCAGTTGCCAAGAATGGTCTTCCCAAAATCAATGGTACCTCACGATCATGATCCATGTCCAAAATAACGAAGTCTATAGGAAAAATAAATTTGTCCACATTAACCAACACGTCTTCCGCAATCCCTTGGGGATATTTGACTGAACGGTCAGCCAGCTGAGTGCACATATGTGTTGATTTAAGTGGACCGAGTGCAAGCTTCTCATACAAAGCATACGGCATCAAATTAATGCTTGCACCCAATACAGCCAGGGCCCTATCAAAACTAAAATCTCCTATAAAGTAAGGAATAGTGAAAGAACCTAAATCCTTGAGCTTCTTCGGTAGATCCCTCCTAATCATAACTGAGCACTCCTCGTTAAGCATCACAGTTGATGCTTCTTCAAGTTCCTCTTGTTAGTCAGCAGATCCTTCATGAACTTCACGTACTTCGGCATTTGTGCTAGTACAGTGCATCCACGAATGACAAGTTAATCTGAACTTGTTTCATGAGGTTCAGAAACTTACCAAACTGGTCACTATCGCTCTTCCTTGTCAAGTGTGCCGGAAAGGAGAGAGGTGGGCTAAAATTCTTGACCGGAACGGGCTGTGTTGGTGCAACTGCCACCTCTCTTCTCTCTTTTTTCTCGTTTTCTTCTTCCCGGGCAGTCGGTACAACTTCAGCTTCATCGGGCTTCTTCGTTCTGGCAGCAAGTTCTAGCTCTCTTCCACTCCTAAAGGTAGGGCTGAGCAAAACCCGAACCGACCCACAAAACCCGAAGTTTTTTCCGGATAATATCCGAACCGAAATGGATATTCGACCCGAAAAACCCGAAACCGAAAATCCGATTAGTGTTGGGCCTATATCGGGTGGCGGGTCGGGTTTGTAAAATCTCAACCCGCCCCGCCTGAATATCCGAAATATATTAAATAATTTAGTGTGTACTTTGAATATGTTAAACTAATACTTGTGTTCAATTATTTGTGTAATTATTTGTGCAATTTGTGTTAAATTATTTTTTGTAATTTGAATGTGTAGTGTACTAGTGTGTACAATTTTTGTCAAAGTGACATTCCAACACTTTAATTATCCAATTATAATGTGTTTTAATATAACCGAAATATTCGAAATATATTAAATTATGTAGTGTGTACTTTGAATATGTTAAATTAATACTTGTGTTCAATTATTTGTGTAATTCTTTATGCAATTTGTATTAAATTATTTGTGTAATTTGAATGTTTAGTGCACTAGTTTGTAGAATTTTTGTCAAAGTGGCATTCAAACACTTTAATCATCCAATTATAATTTTTTTTAATATAACCGAAATATCCGAAACCTGATCCGATATCCGATAATATCCGACTTACAAATATATCCGAAAACCCCGATTTGAAATATCAAAGGGTCGGGCCTAGTATTTAGCATAAAAAACCCTAACGGCTTTAGGGTACGCAGACCCGACCCGCCCGAACCCGACCCGTGCTCAGCCCTACCTAAAGGTGACTGCCTGAACATGTTCTTGTGGGTTATTCTCGGTGTTGCTAGGGAGGGATCCCTTAGGCCTCTCAAAAACGACCTTTGCGAGCTGCCCCAATTGAGTTTGCATGTTCTGAAGACTTGACTGTGTTAATTGTTGATTTGCCGCAGTCGTTTGCATGAATTGCTTGAGTGCATCTTCCAAGCTAGAAAGCCTTTGATCAGTCTCCTTCTTGAAACTTCATTGAACCTCCTGAGGTGCTTGTTGTTGGGCCTGAGGAGCTTGGGGCTGATTATAATTCCTAGATTGCTGGTGCTGATTTCCCTGCCCGTAATTTCCGTGTTACTGTTGACCATAGGGCTAATATGTTCTAAAAGCATCGTCAAAACGTTAGCCAACTCACAAAGACACATTTTAAAGAAAAAATTTCAAACATTTTGACATGACTTTCCAATGAATATACAACTAACACTAGCGAATGTTCACTCTGATAATCCCACGTAACAACTACTGCCCGAATGCCCAAAGGGGTAAAGAGGAAAGGGTCACGCGTGCTCAAATTCAACTCAAGTTAATTATTACAAACAAGCGAGACTTAGAGTCATAGAAACTTCCCTAGGACGCTGGTCGGTATAGAACATACTAAGTCAATTTATAAACCTCGACGCATCATCCCACAAGCACACACTCTGAGCTGCAAAAGCAAATCAATCAAACACAAAAAACCAAAGAAAACACCCCAGATTTTTTTTCGGGGATTTCTCGAAAGCAAACAAAAACAAAAAGTGCAGAAATAAGCTTGTGTTGCCTCCCTAGAAGCGCCATTTTTAACGTCGCTTGCCCGACGCAACTACCCCACTTAGACTCAATTAAAGATGCTCCCACTCAGAAAACTAGTCCTCCACATATCAAACCTCTTATCAACAAACGCACTAAGATGACGCAAGACCTCTTTTTTTTTAAAACCCGGAAGGCAAACCACCGCATCCAGTGGGGCAAATGCCGGGAGCATTTGCCAGATTTTTATTCATAACGTGATTGAGTATAAAAGGAGAGGGGGACTAGACCAAAACCTCTCCAAGAAGGCATTCCTTCCCGAGAACAGATTAGGGGGGCTAGACCTGACCTAATCTGTTAAATCAACAATAATTTAAACCTCTAAAAGAAGGAAAATTAAAGAAATCTAAATTAACACCGACCTTAATCGGATTGGGCAAGAGATGTATATCAGTCCATAAGGTAAATTGGGCTGGAGAAATGCCAGCAAGTAAATGCGCAGGCCCATTCCCTTCTCGCAGGATGTGTCTGAACCGCACTCCTTTCCTAAAACAGATCTGCCTGAAGCCATCAATCTCACTCTTCCATCTTCCATATTTCCTACCTGAGACATAGTCGATTACCTCTTCAGCATCGGTTTCAACTTGGAAGCTCTGAAAACCTCCCATCAGCGCCCACTTCGTAGCTTCAATCAACGCCAGAAGCTCCGTTTCCAGACTGGACGATGCAACCAAAGGAAAGGAAATAACACTAATCATTCGGCCATGGTTATTCCTCAAGATTGCGCCTCCCGAAGCCCTTCCAGGTATGCAAGCCGCATCAACATTTAATTTAAATCCTAATGTAGGTTTAATCCAACGAACTGGTCTGAGAAACCTCTGGGAAAGCCGATAGGTTTTAGGGACAAGTCCTTCATCATATAAAACCTTGTCAACAATAAGTTTAGCCGGATTTAAACTTAGCACTCAATTTTGAGTGAAGAGTTTAATTTGCCAGATTAAAACTAAAACAAAAGAGTGGTTCTAGGCCTTTATCAGGCTCTTTCTAAAAGAATGGGTAAAAACGGTCTCTTTAAGAGGTGGAGGTTTCCCTCCCTCCTCTCCGGGTGGCTCCATGGCATCTAGAAAACAACACTCATTTACGGACTGACAAGACAATTTTGCCAATTTGGCCATGCAAAAAGTAATTTTCTCCTCCCCAACTCTCAAAATCAATTTCTCTTCCTCAACATCTATGAGGGCCCGAGCAGTGGCCTGAAAATGTCTTCCAAGAATTAAGGGCACATCAAGATCTTGGGGTATATCCAGGACAACAAAATCAACATGAATCACAAATTTGTCTACTTTAACCAACACGTCTTTAGCAATCCCCTGCAGATATTTGACCGATCGGTCAGCCAACTGTATGCACATACGTGTTGGTTTAAGCGGACCAAGTGCAAGCTTTTCATACAAGGAATAATGCATCAAATTAATGTTTGCACCTAAATCAGCTAACGCATTATCAAAAATCATACTTCCTATGAAGCAAGGGATATTAAACTTATCTGGGTCCTTGAGCTTTTTAGGCATCACTTTCAACACCGCCGCTGAACACTTGATGTTAGTTTTCTCGCACTTAAAAAGATTGTAATATAGTGGTGTAAGTACGAGTATCGTCTCCACAGGGACGGACAAAAGGGAATTAGGAATTAACTAAATTCAGCGATTAAAAATAAATAAATAAATAAAAAATGCGTCGTGCGAGATATGATTGGGTTGGAAAATTAAACTAATGCGAATGAGCAATTAAAATAAAAGATTGGTTTCTTCTTAATTAACGACGAAGGGAACAGGGATTGATTCCGGGGTAACCATATTTCTGGCAGAACAGGCCTAAATACATGAAATTGATTTAATTGAGTCTAGCTAATTATTACTAAGTTCTTACCGCTCTCGCGGCGTAGAGTACAATAATTTAGAGGACCAGGCTGATCTCTCATGCGACAGGATCCTAAATTATTGCCAAAACGAGCGAGCTTACGGCCCCTTAATCGTTACTAATCTCTTAGCGAATGATTAAGTGTGTGTGAATGTGTCCTAGAATAAACTAGATCTCTCTTAATTTATTCTACAAGCAATTGTAATTATAGCCGCGGTTCCAGGTTACAAAAGATATCAATTAAATTATTCAAACACAAATTAAACGGCGTTCATGCAATTAAACCAACAAGAATCAAGGCATCAATCATGATTAACCCCTTCATCAATCCCAAATCCCTAATTAAACTACTCATAATTCATAACTGAAGAATCAACAGAATTGGGATGAATAGAAATAATTGTCATTAATTAAAAAGATGAACTTACAAATAATCTCAGGGTCTTGGAGTAAACAATCTTAAAAATGCAAGTAATTTCGTCCCTAGGCCTCTCCGTAATGTTCGTCACGTCAAAAAATGGGTATGGGGCTCTTATTTAAAGAAAACAGATGAGTTTGGGCTGAACTGAGACTAAAAAGGGGCTCAAATCCGCGTTTTGGGGGTACGCACGATCGTGCGTACCTTGCCACGCACGATCGTGCGTACGTGGCAGTGGCTTTCTTCCGTTTTTTCCTCGGACGCACGATCGTGCGTTCCCTTACGCATGGCGTGCGTCAAACTTCCGAATTTGACAAAACTTCCTTCATGAAAGTTGTATATAATGAAGTTCTCTATCCACCCCAATTTGCCGAATGTGATTTGAATCATCCAATCAAGATATATGATCAAAATGGTGGAAGGTGTCATTCTGAAATCGCAGCAGAGATCATTTGACTTCATCGTCTGTTTTCACCTTCTTGCTCTCATATTCTCGTAATGGTGTCTTCATATGATTTGTAGCCCCTGAAGTTGGATTTCGAATAAAACTTGAATCGTGTCCATTGGTTTTTCCTACAAAGAGATATGCTTGAACGACTGACAGAAGGTCATTCTGATCGTCGTTTTCCAGCTTCATTCATCTTCTTTTGATCCCGAAGCCAATCCTAGAGCTCTTTTGTCATCAAATCTTCATCGTAAACATCCCGGTGACCTCCATATCTCTCAAATCAATCGCAAATGCTTCTCAACTCATCCCGATTTCTCCTCAAGCGCCAGTGCCGAACTCTAAAATCCTGATTTTGACTCCAAATGACACAAAACTCGAACCAACGCCTGTTAAACATAACTTGAGCTAATATTGAGACTTGTAAAACCTTAAAGATAGGAAAACCATCAAAAGCCGATCTCAACATGCATCAAATGCGTGTCTAAATACGGACTCATCAACACTCCTCATTTAACACTACCAATTTAGGTTCTCACCACTTTCTTTTGTTGGAGAGGAGTTCTTTCATAAACTTTGCATACATTGGCATTTGTTGCAGCGGATCCATGAATGATAAGTTAATCTGAACTTGTTTGAAGAGGTTCGGAAACTTATTGAATTCCTCGGTATCATTCTTTCCCTTTAAGCGTTGCGGGAATGGGATGGGTGGGCAGTGAGCTTTGACTGGAACGGGCTGAATTGGGGCTGCCTCCACAACTTTCTTCTCTTCTTCCTTCTCCTTCTCATGGACAATTTCAGCAGGTACAACTTCCGCAAACTTCTTCTCCGTGGCAGCAGGTTCAAAATCCCTGCTTGAACTCTTGCAACTGTTTCTTCAACTTCAGTGCCTTGGATGTAGGAAAGTACTCTTTGATGAAAGCACTATGCAGCTGGTCCCAAGTCTGAATATGATTATGAGGATTGTTGTCCAGCCACCTCTGCGCATCGTCCCTCAGTGAAAAGGGGGAAAGTAACATCCTCACCGGATCATCATCTACTCCAGGTATGTTGAAAGTCTAGCACATCCTCAGGATTCGGGTAATATGCGCCACTGGATCTTCAGTAGGTCCTCCTCCAAATTGGTTGTTTGAGATCATGCTAATCACTGTCGGATTAATCTCGTAGCGATTCGCAGTGATAGCTGGCACTTGGATGTTGTCATACTCAGACATTTATGGGGTTAGGTACTCTACTATCGTCTGCCTTTGATACAGAGAGTTGTCCTGTGGGACATAGGTTTGGAATGGAGGGGACCGAGGTCTGGTTTATGGGACTGGTCTTGTTTGAGCAGGAGGTACTTGGTACTGGACTTGGAACGGATTTTGGTAAAGTGGCTGTTTCTGGAAAGGGTTCTGAGAAATCGGGGGAATATTCCGACATGCTCCTTGCATCGCAAAAATTAAATATTGAAAAGTGGTTTCAGGAGCAGTGAAAGTATTTTGGAAAAACGGGTATAGAGGTGAAAGGTTGAATTGTGGAGTTGACTGGTTTTGAGGAAAGAAGGGAGAACGAAAATTTTGGAAACCAGATGGGTGGTTTCTAGGAGAAATTGGTGGTGATGATTGGGTGATGTATTGATGTAAAAAGCAGGCTGGGTGGTGGTGATAGGGACTCCAGGTGTCCCAACGGTTCCAGATGAAGATGGCTCCATGGTAATTCGTCTTTCTTTCTTTCTTTCTCTCTTTCTTCCTTTCTTTCTTTCTTTCTTTCTTTCTTTCTTTCTTTTTCTTTTTCTTTTTTTAACCTGAAAGGTTAAAAAGGAAAATTCCTACGAAAAACCTAAACATAAGTCACTAAAATTAATTAACTCTTAAAATCGACACCGTCCCCAGCAACGGCGCCAAAACTGATGTGAGTTTTCTTGCACTAAAAATAGATCATAGTATAGGGTGTAAATACAAGTATCGTCTCCACAGGGACGGACAAAAGGGAAATAAGAATTAACTAAATTCTGCGATGAAAAGAAAATGTATTAAAAGCAATTGTGCGAGATTTGACTGATTGGAAAATTAAAATGCAGTTAAACGAATAAAAAGCTTAGTTCTTTCTAATTAACGACGAAGGGAACAATGATTGATTCCGGGGTAACCAGATTTATGGCAGATCAGGCTTAATTACATGAAATTAATTTAATTGAGCATAGTTAATTATTACCAAGTTCTTACCGCTCTCGCGGCGAAGAGTACAATAATTTAGGGGATCAGACTGATCTCTCATGCGACAGGATCCTAAATTATTGTCAAGATGAGCGAGCTTACGATCCCTTAATCGCTACTAATCTCTTAGCGAGCGATTAAGTGTGTGTGAAGGTTTCTTAGAATAAACTAGATCTCTCTTAATTTATTCTACAAGCAATTACAATTCTAGCGGCCGTTCTAGGTTACAAGATATATCAATTAAATTATTCAAACACAAATTAAACATCATTCATGCAATTAATCCATCAAGAACTAGCCATACATCATGATTAACCCCTTCATCAATATCAAATCCCTAATTAAACTACTCACAACTCAAATAGCATAAAACAACATATAAACTCGTCCCTAGGCCTCTCTCTAAATTTCGTAACCCCAAAATAGGGTTATGGAGGCCTTATTGATAGAAAACAGTTGAATTCGGGCGAAACTGGGATTTCCGAAGGCAGACACGATGCCAGGCACGATCATGCCTCCCTCCGTGCCTCCGGAGGAATCCATCGTCTCGCTTCCAGGCACGGTCATGCCTCCCGACAGGCACGATCGTTCCTGGCCTCCAGTAGCTAGGCGATTGTTTCTTCTTCAGGCACGGCGTGCCTATCTCCCAGGCCAACTGTGCCTGGCCTTTTTTCGTCCGAATTTGACAATACTTTCTTCATGAAAATTGTATTCAATGAAGTCCTCTATCCACCACAACTTACAAAACTGGATTTGAATCATCCAATCAAAAGATATGAATAAAATGGTGGAAGGTCGCATTCTGAAATCGCAACAGTGATCATCTGACTTCCTCGTCTGTTTTCACCTTCTTCCTCTTAGATTCCCGCAATGGTGTCTCCATATTATTAGTATCCCTTGAAGATGGGTTTCATATGGAACTTGAATCGTGTCCTCTGGATGTTTCTACAAAAAGATATTGTTAGGTCCCTCAGACTTTGATGAAATATAGTTTTGATGATGCAATCCTCCCTTGATGTTTAGATTTTCTATTCAATATTAAATGATCATTGTGTGAACTGAAGTGTGGTCTAAAAAGGAAGGTGACAAAATTAGGAATGTATAAATTATGTCACAAAATAAATATACTGAAAATATAAAATGCAATAAGGTAAATCCCTACCTTTCAAGGATATTCAAATCCAATCAGTATATTTATTTGTGACACAAATTTATTATTGTCACTAGTAAAATTGTGACTAATCTTACATGTACATCTTATGTACAAAATTAATTTTACTGGAAATATAAAATGCAATAAGGTAAATCCTTCTTTACCTTAAAAAGGATATTTAAAATCCTACCAGTACAAATTAATTTTGTACACAAGGACCAAAGTCACAAAGTTTACTTGGTAAGCTGTATAATCACGAGACACTCCAGAGTTGCCTGTGAAGACAAAATCCCACTAGATTATGAATAGTGCGCAAAAGGCCTAAGGAATGGGTTTACATTTCCTGCAAAGCAAGTTGCTCCAATTGCGTCTGAAGATAAGCTGCTCCAACACAAGAAGACGAAAGTACAAGAAGCCTCAACGACATAGATTAAATCCTCTCAACCAACGGAGGAGATTAATCAACCAGAGATGCCTATAAATTC
This sequence comes from Cuscuta epithymum, assembly GCA_945859915.1. Taxonomy (NCBI): domain Eukaryota; kingdom Viridiplantae; phylum Streptophyta; class Magnoliopsida; order Solanales; family Convolvulaceae; genus Cuscuta; species Cuscuta epithymum. Next base: position 143,270 of record CAMAPF010000067.1, on the reverse strand, counting down.
GGGCATAAGCATGAGAAGAAAAACAAGCTCCTGAGTTCACTAAGCAGAGAAATCATACTACACAAAGAAGATATCTAGCAAAAAGAGAAAGTGTTCATTACATTCTGCTCTCTACTTAGACTCATGCTTCACTAAACCTTCTAGAACAGAAATCCTCATTGATACACTCAGAAAGTTTAGTTTTTAGTTGGAGGCTAGAAGTTTGTTTCATATTAAAACTGTTGTAAACACTTCTAAGGATAGCGTCGTCTAAGTCCTTAAGTGTGGTAGAATAGGATAGAGTACCTTTTGATCCCCACTGGATCAATCGAGAAAAACCTAAAGGATTGAGTAACTTGGAGTGGTGTGTACTCTCAGTGAAACACCTTGAAGTCTGAGCAAGTTGGTAATAACAGCCAGACGGTCACTAATTGTATTGGGCTGAATACTTTAGTGGAAATCCATCTGAAAGAGGATGGGACTGGATGTAGGAGGATTACACCACCTCTGAACTAGGATACATCTCGTGTCAATCTTATTTACTCTGATCCAAGATCATCAGAGGACCTCATGCAAGAGTTTCTGATTCGAGATCATCAGAGGACCTCACTTAAGGATCTCTGATTCAAGATCATCAGAGGACCTCATACAAGGGTCTCTGACTCTAGATCATCAGAGGACCTCACTCAAGGGTCTCTGATTCAAGATCATCAGAGGACCTCATACAAGGGTCACTGACTCTAGATCATCAGAGGACCTCACTCAAGGATCTCTGATTCAAGATCATCAGAGGACCTCACTGAAGGGAGTCTGACTCAAGGTCATCAGAGGATCTCACTAAAAGATCTTCAAAGCAGAGCCTCTAGTCTACTACACACTCCAGTCACTAAAGATAAGTTGTCCTACATACAAATACCTCTTCCCTCTTATCCTCTCATAAGAAAGTTACCATTCACAGTCAAAAAGAGGTCATAACTTCCGCTGCGATCCTAAATCTCTCAAAAGATTTTAGATCATCATACCTATGAGGGAAACTCTTTAAAAATTGAAAGATCTTTAAAAGTCTATTCACCCCCCCCCCCCCCTCTAGACTTTTACCTCTATCAGGGACCATCAGATATGCTTGAACGATTGACAGAACGTCATCATGATCGACGTTTTCAAGCTCTCTTCATCTTCTTTTGATCTCGTAGCCAATTGTTGAACTCTTTTGTAATCAAATCTTCATCGTAAACCTCTCGGTGACCTCCAAAGCTCTCAATTCTTTCTCGAATGCTTCTCAACTCATCCCGATTGCTTCTCAAGCGCCGGTGCTGAACTCTAATTTCCTGATTTTGACTCCAAACAACGCAAAACTCGAACCAACGTCCGGTAAGCATAACTTGAGCTAAAATTGAGACTTATGACACCTTAAATCTAGGAAAACCATTAGAAGCCGATCTCAACACGCATGAAATGCGTGTCGAAATACAAACTTATCGTGTTTCTTCTTTGAAGATGACCATCTCAGAGTCTGATCGTAGGGGTTTTCTTGAGTTTAAATGAAGTCTGTTTGAAGATAGTTGGCGGATCTTGAGTCTTTGTCCGATTGTACCTCCAAATTATTGGTTAAATTAATATAATCTGACATTTTCTTTCAAAAATGGATACATAGCATTTAATAATTTGTAAACAGGTACAACACAACCCACAAATTTACAATCCTTCTGTAATAGGGAGTACGAAGTATGTAAACCCGATGAACTTAATATTTAATGGGTTGTGTTCATAAACACAAATTTAGGGAAATTGTACGATTAAGCTAAGTTGAAGATCAATGTTGAAAAAAGAAATTGAATTTAGGCTAAGTAAGTTTTTTTACATAAAGGTAAAGTAACTTCTGGAACAACTAATGTTGTGTTCGTAAACAAAAACTTAGGAATACTTCAAACGCAAAACAATGTTCTCATACACAATAATTAAATTAAAGACTAGATACACAAGCTGCGTGACACTACAACCTTCCACATTAACCATTTACATTCTTAGCAAAGTATCTTCAACCTCATACCTTTTCAATCTTTATCAAAACGTTTTCCTTGGTTTTCTTTGACAATTCCTTCTACATTTGTTTGGCAATCAACGGTTACCAGTTTGAATTATACCTTTTACTCTGAACATTTTAATTTTATCTAATTAATACGCATTTTAGTTTCACCAAATGCATAATTCAATTTCACATATTACAATTGAACGGTCCAGAGTCATTTTCGTTTCTCTCCTAAGAGTCCTTTTCTACCATAACCGCTCCCATAGTTCTATTCTCTAACGCTGAAATGTTTGTAATTAAAATCGAGTTGTACTAACCAAAAACGGATTCAATAGACTACACCAATCCAATCCTAGTAACAGTATGGAATTGAGTAAGAAAGGTTCAATTAATAAAAAACATAGCTATAAGATGTGGGTAACAAGGGTTCAATAATGAAAATTATATAGAGCTTCACAATATAGTAGAGTTATCAAAGTAATGAGTAACCTCTCGTTTCTCATAAAATTAAATTAGTACTATGTATTACTATGTATTATTAAATTAATTTTCAAAAATACTACGTCGGTTTAATTTTTTTTGGTAAATATCAGGTCGGTTTAATTAGATTAAATTGTCGCTTTAATTAATATTAATATTATACTAGTATAAATTATCATGATGATTGCAATCAAATGCCAAGCCAAGTTTTGACAAAAGCCTAGATATGAGATTCATAGCCTACAAAGTGTGTGATCGCCCTCAGAGCGCCGCCATAACGACGGAGCCAGCACTGCCTCACGACGGTGTCGAAGTGAAGTTCAACATGTACACATCCCTTTTCCAGATGGACTCAATCAGTACCGTTTGCCGCCAGCTCAACAACGAGGGTCGTTTTTCAATGTTATCGGTGATTCTACCGAAGTGGGGTCACATTCTTAATTGTCAAACCCTATTGGCCCTCACAAAAGAGGTGATAGGAAAAGCACGACAACAAATCGTTGAGAGTGATCATGATCACCGTCGACGTCACCGGATTCTTGTGATGATAGTGTCGTTTCAGATACATGATGCCGTGGAGGCAGCGGACGATGATGATGATGATGCCAACGTCGTTGTCCAAGGTACGAGGACTGTGTCGAAGAGGAAGAGGAAGAATGCCGACATTGAAGACGGCGGCGGTAATTGTTACTGCATCATTTGTATGGAGGAGATGACGGTGGAGATGAGGAGGGCAAATAAGAAGAGCAGGATAGTTTATGGGGTTGTAACGTGCAATCATCTTGCGGCAGGGTCTTACTTTCACAACCGCTGCCTTTGGATTTGGCTACGGAAAAAACCTTCTTGCCCTCTCTGCCGCTCCCAGATAATAAACAAAATTCATAATTAGACTCGTGGTTTTTTATGTAATCTTACTAGTAAGGGCATCTTATCCTTTACCATAAATAAAGTTTAATTGAATCATGTGTAAGATTATTTTAAAGATTATCATTGTGAGTGAAAGATTATTTAAGGAAATTTTTGTAAAAGAATTTTTCATCATTGTTGATGAAAAGCTTTGAGATTATTTAAAATTTATTGAATAAATATGATGTGGCAATGATATGTAATAGAAGAATCGTTTATTTAAAGATCATGAATGAAAATGCAGTAATGATGCTTGAATGAAGCGCACAATGCTTTAATTTGTAAATGACAGTGAATAATTTTCACATGGAAATAAGAAAGCATGTTTACATTAATTTTTTTACTATGTAAATACTCTGTATGATATAGTCTTTAATTTCCACCCTTTTTTTATCGTCAAAACAAACCGCTTATATTGATATCTTTAGGAATCAGATCGTTACAACAAACTCAACAAGACCAACCCTGACAACAATTATCCTTAACCAACTAGCACTATCAACCCTACGGATAGACTCAGATATGATCACCCCTGAAAGAGCAATATGAATCGCTAACCACCAAGCAAGTGTGACACAACAATCACTGGCCATATAGATCCTTCTAACGACATAATATCTAGTAGAATTGTCAATCATAATTGTTGACCTAAAACTAAAGATACTAACAAAAAAACAGAGCAACATTAAACATAACGTGAAAATAAAATCATAAAAAATTAAATAACTAATAAATCTTCCAAACCCTAGCACCTCGATCGCTCCAAGGCAGCGGTTCAGGAGGAGGAGGGGGCGCCGATCTGTCTTCTCCCTTGCTCAGTCCTTCACCTCTCCCGCTGTTCTCATCACCCGTTCCGCCCACACTACGACCACCACCCTTTGCCCATGTTAATTCGCCAGAAATTGAACCTTCGGCCTTCTTTTCAATTGCATGAATGAGACAATACAACTCTAGATAATCCATAGAAGACATGATTATCGTTTCTGGAACCTTGGATTCATTTCTAAAAGTTGCAGCCGCACTCACGCCTCCTTAAAAAACACTCTAGAAACCTAGAGAAGAAGTGTCTCACAAACAATTGGCAGAAGGAAACCCTACGCGACGGCAAAGCCACTATGGAGACAATACCCTACGCGATGCTAAGTCGCTTTCCATCTTTTAATATCTTGTTGTTTCAATTCCACTTACTTCAAACACTTTGTATGACATTTAATTTGATCAATGGACAATTAGAATTAGATACACCACAAAAAGGTAGTCCATTTGTCACAGATCCCTTTATAAGAAATATAATCCCTCACAAATAATTCTGTCATGGATTTTATGCATGACAAAATCCCTGACGTCACAGGCATGACAACTACTTGTCAGGGAGAATCACCTGTGACAAGATTTCATCACGACGTTGTCACGGATACACATCCGTGTTAAATGTCCTCACTGGCCGGCCAAATATTTTTTTGTCATGGAATACATCCGTGACAAAGTGTAGCCTCAAATAAAAAAAATAAGTTCTTTTTTATTTTGTCATTAATTTATTTTATCAAGAATTTGTTAATAAAATTTTTACTTAATTTTGAACAGTTATATGGTTAACAAACTCAAAACAATTGAAGAATTGAAAAACTGCAAATATATATCTTTATACAATAAACATTGGTTTATTTTCTTAATAAAAAGGAAGAGTGGGTAGGAATGACATCATTGCCATTTGTTTAAATATATTATTATAATTTATTGTTTTCTTTTCGTAAAATCTTCATTATGCATTTATGAGTACACTCTTAACTTCTCAAGTAACAACTATGCTATAACGTTTTTGCCAAACAAAACTATATGCTATAAAGTTTTTGGACTATATTTTTTAACATAATTTTCCGTACGGTTTTATGTTAACCCTAATCCTATTTAACGATACATTAAAAACTGGTTAACCAAATTAAAGATGAAGGGACAATTCTTTTTTGGCAAGAAAGATGTAGGCACGATTGAGAGACTAGCTAGATTTTTTTCACCTTCTTTTCGTTAAATTTCATTTCTACAGCACTTTAACTTGAAAAGCAATGCAAAATGTTCAAAATGTACATCGCCGAAAATTGTTGCCCAAGCAATTGTACAAGTATTATTCCAATTCTTTGTAACAATTTCATAATCAATATACTTTTATTTTTAACCCGGAAGGTAAACCACCAAAATCACTGGGGTAAACGTCAGGGAATGTTTACCATGTTTTATTAAAAATAGTAAAAACAGTACATATGAGAGGGGGACCAAACCAAAATCTCTCAAGGAGGCATACCTCCTGATAAAACAGTGAGTAAACTGGAAGTAATAAAACATTGGAGGGACTAGACCTTACCCAATGCAATACAATCAATTAATTAATCTAAAGAAGGAATTCCAAAAAAAATACATGAAATAGGCTCGTCTTACCAAATGAGGAAGAGAACCCTCATGATAAATGACCTGGGCCGCAACAAATTTAGCCAAATAATGGGCCGGCCAATTGGCCTCTCTCAAGATATGTCCAAATTTTTCCATTTTTTCACAATCAATATACTTTTTCATTGATCATTGAGTATATTTTTTTTGCATGTAGATATTATAAAGTGTACGGTTCCACCGGGCACAAGATTATCTTACACATCTAAACTGTCTAGTTGAAGAATGACTTCTTGAGTTCTATGTATGGACACTACTACAGTATATAAATACTACTCCCTCCGTCCCAGAAAATTCTTTCCAGTTTGACTTGGCACGGAGATTAAGAATGTGGAATAAAGTGGAAATGTATGATTGTGGTTGTGTAAGAAAAAAGGTAAAATGAATGTGAGCCACACACATTGTCCAAAAATGGTAAGTGGGAAGAATTTTTTGGGACGGCCCAAAAAGGAAAGTGGGAAGAATTTTATGGGACGTAGAAAGTAGTATATTACATCTATTATTTTACATATTTTACATCGATTTTTAAAGGGCCGCCTAAATAATTTAAGAGAAGTTACAGAAAACAATGTATAATGTCGGTAAAACATCGATTTCATTATGTAGTTAAAATTTGAAGTTATGACTTAGTTTTATTCTTTCACATGAGATCTCTGGAAAAAACAAATGCAGAATAGAGAAGCATGTGACGATAAAAGTGGGCATGGAAGAAAATCATATGCCCAATGCATGCACGAAAACTAAGACTTGAATCATTGTCATTACATTTTAAATTGTGGTATTGATTAGTGTTGAGTGATTGAATATATATGGGAGTGGTGTGTGATGACTGATGAAATATGAATACATGTTCTAATAATATTTTGTGGTGCAATTTCTTGCGGGCAGTTTTTTTTATTTCATTAATGTTTTTGGACAATTTTTGCACATTTTCTTGCAGTTTTTTTGCATTTTTTGCATTTTTATGGTGGTATAATACTATGATGTTTTAGTCTTAATGGTGAGTAGTGATTGAAGTTAGTTATTTTATGTTCATGTTACTTTAATCATTTTTATGTGCTTGTTTATTGTAATGAATACTATATAAGATAATCTGATAACTGGTGAGCAGTGTTCGGCTCTTGAGAATTGGAAGGATCAACGCTTGACTCCTAGTGGTGAATGGAGGACTAAAGAATCACATGACAAATATTTAAGTAAATGATTTTTTAATTAGTTGTATCCTTAATAATATGTAATTGTTTTGGTATATAATTTCATAGGTACGTCCCAATGAGCTAGGAGTACTAGACACAATTAGGACAAGTAATGGGTCATCTTCATCAGTAAATGAAACTGAGATCATGAATCGGAACTTGAAGAATCATCGAGGACGACAAAGTGGGGTAGGTCCTACACTGTCAAAGAGTGCATCTCGTCACTTGGAAGATGGTGCTACTTCCACATTTCAAAATCACTGTGATGCTCAGATAAGTGAATTGTGGGCAAATCAGGAACTCATACTCAGTGCTCTATGATATTTTATTCTCGGCTTTCAGTTGCCTTCACGCGCCTCCGGAAGCGACATTCATTTGATATCAAGTGTGAATCAAAATGATGAGAGCCACAATGATGATGATCAAGATTAGTGATATCATGTTCAATATACATTATAATTTGTTAAGGTGGATGAGTTTACGAATCTTGAATTATGACTTTGTTTGACATGAATTACTTTAATTTTGACGTTGTTAATTTAAGATTATTAGACATTTAATGAAATGATATGTTCGTAATGATATTAGTTTTTGTCATTTGATTGTGCCAACTTTGACCTAGTTAAATATTGTGTAGCAGGAGCAAATAGACAATATAAAATGAATATATACATTTTTTTAAATTATTTGCATCGACACATTGACGCAAAAAGTTGGTAGAATTAAATGCGGAGGTCCTCTTTAGCGTCAACATGTTGACGCAATTGTTCATCTCATTATTTGCATCAACACGTTGATACAATTATTATAGTCTTTTGCGTCGACATGTAGCTGATTATACCCGTAATATCTTTTCCGTTCACATGTCGACGCAAATAAGTTACGCTCATTAGCGCCGCATGCGGTGGATGCAAAATAACTATTTGCGTCCGGATATAAGTTACGATCATTAGCTGATTATGTTGGGTGTGTTTCGGAAAATATAGAAAATTAATTAAAATAAATTAATTAAATAAAATGACTAGAGAAAAACAAGAAAGGAGATGAAGCAGAATTAGTCAAAGCTCGTGCTACGCACGATGTCCTTAAAACGTATTTGTTGCCTCCCACGGTGCTAGGAGCGTTGCAACAATCGTTTCCCAGGATACGATGACTACGAACTAGTGTTTGAGCACTCAAACCCAGGTTCCAGCGAACGAGAACAAAGACTGAACACAGAGGAGTTTCAGAATGCTGGCAGTGTGTTTTTAGAGCTAAAACGTGTATGGATTCGTGTAAAATCGTGTAAGAACGTGTGTTGTTGCAAACCACCTGCCAGCCTTTATATAAGAGGATTTGTTGTGTGTAAATGGTGAATTAATGGACCTGAACGTTGAACATCAATGACCAGTCCGTTGGGCATTGAATCGTCCATTTAACGCTGCATTAAAAGATATAAACGTTGGGCATTAATTGTTGTAACGTTTCAGAAGCGCGATAGAAGACCTCCATCAGAACACCCCGGGAGGGGTTCTGATCGGAGGCCAATCAGAAGACCCCAACTCTGATCCGCGGCCATTAGAGTACCCCCAACTCTGATGGGCGGCCATCAGAATACCCCATGAGGGGTTCTGCCATCAGAACACCAACGAGGTGTTCTGATTCGTAGGCTTCTGTTCGAGCACTTCTGCCGCTGGGAAAAAATTAAACGTTTCGGGAAGAAAACAAAAATTAATCGTATCTCTTGAGAGATAGATTTTTGGACGACATTCGTGTCCGTAGGTCGCCCGCGCACGCAAGTCGCGGTTTTTTCTTCTCCGAATTCGGGATTTGATTTGCACCCCCCCTGCGCGCGTGGAGAGAGCCTTTACCCTTAAGAATCTTAACCCCATTTTTTATTGGAAATTGTAGAACATATAAACATAATTCGGATTTTATTGAACATTTGAACCAAAATTGTATCCACACCTCCGTTGTGTTAATTAATAGTGACGGCACCCATACAAATTTCAATTAGAATGTTTTTACTTGGACTGTAATTTGCTGGTCTGGTCTGATCTGATCTGATCTGGACTGATCTGATCTGGGACAAATTACAGTCTAAGTAAAAACATCCTTCCTCCTACTACCGTAACGTTACATCTACGAAGTCTACGTGCTTTTTACCAGCCTGCTTGGATCAAGTTTGAAATTTTACAAAACTTATCTGGGTGGCCGACCGATGAGGGGTAAAAGTAAAACCTTCTCCCATAGGTCTAGCTGGCCGGTCTTTTATGGTATGGGACCCACCAAAAATCGATGTATAAGAGGAAAATGCAATTACTCCTAATTAATACGGAGTACTTTCAAGTCTGATTTACACGTGATATATGAAATGAAAAAAATTATATTATTCAAATTTTCGTCAAGAAACGATAAATAATTATTTTATTTGAGTGAAAATGATAAAAAATTGAAATGACTAAATAAGAAAATTTGATAAAGTTGTAGGGAAAATTCCTGAAATAGGAGAGAAAGTTTAAAAATTTCAAAATAGGACGTTTTTGTTTCTAAAATATGGGTAATTACTGCAAACAACAACAATATTAGACCTGCACAACAACGGGTTCAGTCTCGGCTCGGGCCGGACTTTGTATAATTTTTCTGTCCATCATGTGTGGGCGGACCCGGCCCGCAAAAACGGGCCTAACCCCATGTCCATATCCGCTCATAAGAGCGGGCCAGGTAGTCCACCGGGCCGCCCGACCCGGTTGGAAAAATTTAAAATTTTCAAAATCATATATATTTTTAATACTTTATAAGTAATATTATGTCATTTAGGGTCAACTGACATGAATCGATTCATGATATCAATGCAAAAAAGAGATGACGGACAAGAAGGAAAAAAATGAATAGGATAAAGATAAATAAATATAAGATAACAATAAGATTATTAGTCATATTTTGGCACTTTCCCAACGTTTTTAATGCTATTAAGGGTAATTTCTCAAAGTATTATGCAATAGAAATAATAAAGGGAAATTGTAATAAATATGAATAAAAACGTTTGTGTATTTCAAAATAGGATCATTATGTTTTTAATTCTTAAATAGGAGTAATTACTGACATGTTTTGGTAATACCAAACTTTTCACTTGACAGTATTTTCCATGTTTGACAATTATTACTCCTACATAGTTAATAAATAAAATATGATAATCTAGTTTTGATATTTTCAAACGTTTTTACCCCTATTTCATAAATTTTCCCAAATAAAAAGTACTCCCTGTATCAAAATTTGAAAAAATGACCAGCCTAATGATTTGCTACAGTTGATCTTATACACTATAAAAGGCCGGAGAGCTTAACCCCTAATTTAAGAGATCCATTATATATACACCCACTATAAATTAAACCTTATTTTTAACCTCTAATTTAATAGTTCTTCCATATATAGTATAAATCCACGCTCCACGAAGCTGACGAAAGTAAACGTCAAAGGGATCGCATTGTTTCGCTGCCGATCGGAAGTCTTAAAACGTTACGGAGCTTTTATCATTATAATATCGATGATATGCTTCTATTATATGGACTTCTGAATCATATTATTGCGAAACAATGCGATCTCTTTGCCGTCTCCTTCATCAGCTTACTTCTAAGTTATGAACATGTGATGATGAGTGATGATCGATTGGTTATTTCAATTAAAATATATACCTTAGTACTAATAAAGTAGAGTCATTTCAATTGAAATTGATTTCTACCTAAATTGCAATTGCGTCCAATATTTTGAAATTGATATTTTGAAATTTGGCCCAAGAATTCTTACTACTTCCCTATTTTATTTTGTGTTTGTTGGAAGCATTTGTTTTTTGAAATGACAAAAGAGTAGGACAGTTAGTAGTTACTAGTTAGTACGTGGCTTATATATTTTTTCAATTTAAGTTCAAGTTTTACTTCATCTTTTCAAATTGGCCATTCTTCATGTAGCCATGTAGGACATAATGACAAAAAGTAGAATATGCCTCCATTGAAATTCAATTACGCTTAATTATTATGGAATATTATAATTAAGTCTAATCATTAAAAATTGACACTTTCAAATTATGTCCATAAATTTCAAATTCTAGATTACTTTGTGAAACACTAACAAATAAGGTACTCATGAATTACATAAAACATTACTAATTCTAAACATGATTTAGTCATAAATTAGGTCAAACTACTTAGTCATAAATTAGTCATGAATTACACATCATGTCTCACTATTCCTAAGACATACAAAGTACTTAATGTTTTTAATTAGAATGATTTTAGTCATAAATTAGGTCAAACTTAAAAAAACTAAAAAACACCATACTTCAACAATTGTGATGTACACATAAAATAAATATTTATCAGACATGTAAGACTAGACCAGGTTAGACCAGACTTAAACATATCAAACTACATCAGACCATCCAAATAATGTTAGAAAATTTCATTATAATCAAAAACATCATAACATCACATTGACCATCACACGTTTAATATATACCACTGAATGGATTTTTTATCATTCCTACAAGTAGGACTCTTCATTTTCTCCTTTAATCTTATCAAACAAGTAGTATCTAAAACGTGATTGCCGATTTTACAATGAGCTGAAACATGGCAATAAAAGAAAAGATAAAGGCAAAGAAAAATTTGTCGTTGTTATCACGGAAGCCAATATGGTGGAGAATGATGGTTCCTAGTTTATTGGTTCTGGTGCTACCAAGCATGTATGCAAAGATAGGAGTATGTGCAATTCTTCTACTGCTACAAAGGTGTTGGATAAGTTGATCTGGAATTTACTTCTAGAAATATGTTGTCTATAACTAATGTGTATCATGTACGTGATGTTAGGAAGAATCTCATGTCTGTAGCTATCCTTAACATGCATGATTTTAAACTAGTGTTTGACGGTGATAAGTTTGTACTAACTAAAGGGAGTATTTGTAGGAAACGGATATTTGTATGAAGGCATGTTTAAGCAATTAAGCTTAATATTAATGAAATAAAGAATTGTTTTGATTATATTGTTGCTTCTTCATTGTGGCATTTGAGATTAGGACATGTTAATATTAAATGTATGAAGATCATGCCAAAGTTAGGCTTAATTCCAAAACATGATGCTAATTTAAGTTGGATGATAAATGTGTAGTTTATGCACACACAAAAATCACTAAAACCCCTTTTTGTAATAAAGTAGAACATTCTTCTTCTTTATTGCATTTGATACATAGTGATGTTTGTGATTTTCATAATATTCCAACAATTGGCAAGATATTTGTTGGCAACATAGTGATGTTTGTGACCTTCATCTGTGACTACTCAAAATATTGTTATATTTATTTGTTATCAAGTAAAGATTGACTTCTAGAAAAATTAAAACTATACAAAAAGAAGTAGAGAATTTATGTAATTGTTCTATTAAGTGCCTAAGATCATAGGGGAGGGGAATTTCATTTTCCCGCCTATTGTGAATCTGTTGGGATTATTCATGAAACCATCATGGCATATACTTCTTAACAAAATGGAGTGGCAGAAAGAAAAAATAGAACATTAGCAGAAATGGTGAACTCTTTACTTTATAACTCTAGTTTGATTAGTGGATTTTGGGGGAAGCAATGTTGACAGCATGTCATGTTTTGAACTGAATACCCCGCAAGAAAACTCATGTTACTATATTTGAAAGTATGAGGTTGTAGGGCAATTGTTCGCTTACCTGAACCTAAAATCAAAAAGTTGGGAGTAAGAGCGGTTGAATGCATATTTGTGGGATATTCTAAACATAGTAAAGGGTATAGATTTCTTGTGGTAGAACCAAATGAATTTACTGGTGTTAATTCTATCATTGAGTCTAAAGAAGCTATTTTCTATGAGAATAGTTTCAAGACTTTTTCTAGGTTTAATGGTTCACAAGAATCCCAAAAGGAGCATGAGGTTATTGTCTCTAAGAGACATCTTAAACAAGAATAAGTTCAAGAATCTGAACCTGAACCCGACCTCAACCAAGAAGAAGTAAGGGAACTAGAATTGAAAATTCATTTGGACCTGATTTTGTGGTTTACTTGGTTGAGGGATCTAGAACTTCTCATTTTACCGAAACTATGATTTCTAGTAGTGTTGAGTCTGATCCCCAAACTTTTGGTGAAGCTATGAAATTATTTAATCATAAGATGTTTCGTTTTGGAAAGAAGCTATTGATGATGCAATGTATTCTACCATGGGTAACAACACTTGGGTGTTAATTGATTTACCCCCAAGGTCTCAACCTATAAGGTGTAAACGGATCTATAAGAAAAAGGTGAAAGTTGATGGAACCATAGATAAGTTCAAAGCTAGGTTGGTAGCTCAATGCTTTACCCAAAAAGGAGGTATCAATTATTTTGATACATATGCTCCTATTGCTAGAATTTCTACCATTAGAGTTCTTGTAGCTTTGGCTTCTATATATGGTTTTGTCATCCATCAAATGGATGTGAAAACTGCATTTCTCAATGGAGAATTGGAGGAAAAAATAAACATGAAACAACTTGAACGTTTTGTCATGCCAGGACAGGAGAAGAAAGTATGTAAACTCATACGATCTTTGTATGGACTGAAACAAGCTCCAAAGCAATGCCATAAGAAATTTGACAAGTTTGTTGTATCTAATGGATTTGCAATCCATGAGTCAGATAAGTGTGTTTATAGTAAGTTCAGTGGCAATATAGTTGTCATTATATGAACCAAGCATTCCATCCCAGCTGGTTGTGAGGTTACCGTGCCTAGTGAGAGGTCTCGAGTTCGAATCCCGCTAGGCACACAAGGGTTGAAAACTCAATGGAGTGAGTTTCAGCCCTGATTAATTCAGGCTCCCCCAGACCCCCCTGGAGTAAAAAAAAAAAAGAGTTGTCATTATATGTTTGTACAGTGATGATATGTTGGTCTTTGGAACTGATATGGAATCAGTACACCATGTTAAGTCATTCTTATCTTCTCGTTTGAGATGAAAGATATTGATGCCGCTGATGTCATTCTTGGAATAAGGATCAAGAATACTGAGTCCAAATTGGTTCTTTCACAATCTCATTATGTGGAGAAGGTTTTTAAGAAGTTCAATCAATTTGATGGCAGTCATGTAAATACTCTTTATGACCCTAGTATATCAAACTGTATAAGAATACAGTAAGAGATATTAATCACTTAGAATACTCGCGGGTCATTGGGGGCATTGTTGTACGTCATGACGTGCACAAGGCCAGCCATTGCTTTTGTTATTGGAAATATAGTAGGTATATTAGTTGTCCTAGTAACATTCACTAGAATGGCATTAACAAAGTATTGAGATACTTGAAGAAACCCATGGATTGTGGTCTGCATTTTAGTGGTTATCCTAGCGCGCTTGAAGGTTTAACTGATGCTAGTTGGATAACTGATCGAGAAGATCACTCTTTCACGAGTGGTTGGATATTTATGCTTGGTGGAGGTGCAGTTTCATGGGCTTCTAAGAAACAAACCTGTATCACTGATTCTACCGTGGCTTCGGAGTTTGTGGCTTTGGCCTCATGTGTTAAAGAAGCTGAATGGTTAAGGAATCTCCTTATAGAGATTCCTGTGTGGCCAAAACCGGTCTCACTATTGTCTTTTTTTTACATTGTCTATACATTGTGATAGTGAGGCCAATATGTGTAGAGCCTATAGCAACATTTATAATGGAAAGTCCAGGCACATTGGACCTCGACATAGCTATGTACAACGATTGATCAGCAATGGTGTAATAACTATAAACTTTGTAAGATCTTTTCAAAATTTGGTTGATACGCTTACTAAAGGATTGTCTAGGGACTTGATCTTTAAGACCTCTAAAGGGATGGATCTTATGCCCGTTTAATGATCACCACAACAACAACAACAACATTCAAGCTTTAGTCCCAAAAGATATTGGGGTTGACTAACATGAATCGATACATGATAACACCAACAAAAGGAAAAGAAAGAAAATAAAGATAAAAAATAAGCTATTATAAAAAAGATAATATAAAACGGGATGAATATACTTAAAAATGATAAAATAAAAAGGATAAAAATAATGTTTATATATATAAGGATAAAAGAATAAAAAAAACAAGAAGAAAAAAGATGAGGGGAAAAGATAATACGAGATCACTCCTCCACACGAATACTCTCCCTCCACATTGCTCTCTCCAAAGTCATACCCTCATCCAACCCAAGAAGAAGCATATCACTTCAGACTCCCCTAACCCACGTCTGTTTGGGTCTTCTTCTCCCTCTCTTCCCTGCCTCTTCTCCACACATCTCAATGGCGCCATGTAATGTTCAATTGTGTATTCTGACGATTTTGCTCCATATGGCAATTGTGGAAGCAAGTTTTAGAGTTGGTTTGCAACAACTTAAAAAAACACTTCTCTACTTTTGGCTTAGAAAACACTTATTTTACCAAACACTACCAATTTTTACTTTTCTCGGCTTTCGTGTGAACAGTATTTTTCCCTTTTTATTACACAAAAAGCACTTATTTTACCAAACACTACCAACTTTTACTTTTCAAAATCGTTTTTTTCTCAAACACTATCATTTTTTAGTACTATTCATTTTTTCCAAATCACTTCAAAAGTGTTTTTTTAGACAGAAGCAGTTGCAAACACTCACTTAATCGTCGATCATATTTACCACTATAGTGTTCCGCAGGGGCTGAGGCGCATCCCCCCCCCCCCCCCCGTTTTTAATGTTTCTTTTTGTAGTTATGCCATTATTATGTTTTCTTGACCCCCAACATATAATAATGCGACAAGTTAAAGTCTTGCGTCTCAAGTTTAGGTTCTTGGCCAATTAAAAACCAATTTCAACAAAGATCCGAAGATCTTAATAAGTACTCCGTAAATATTGAATAGTTTTGCGCAGGAAACTTGATTTTTTTAATTGAAACTCTGTTGTGTAAGTCTCTCCTTTTGGAAGCTTTAAAGCTTTCAAACTTTTACAACACACAATAAGGAAGAAAGCAAATTTGTTACTACTATTATATTGACAAGAGCTAGCTTCAGCTTGTGATATATATACATATCAATCTAGAATTGCCTCTATTAGCTAGGATTATAAAATTTATGTGCCTTACATATTTTAGAATCCACCTTCTGAAAATATGAAGTATCTTACATATTTTTTCAATTCCATTCGCTTTTTAGAATATAATGTATTCATACGATTTTGCTTTAATTTAATAATTGGTTATTTGTGTTAACTAATTACCAATTAATTTAATAAGTAGTTAATAACGTGATATAAGGTGTAGCACTTTGGTGAATCGTCATTAATTAATAAGATTATTATACATTTATACAAATTCAATAATAATTATATAAACCGTTGTGGTTATTTTATTCTAGGGGATTGCTCTATGAATATTATAACAGAATATCAATATATATTTTTATACGCTATGTTTTCATACTCCCTTCGTCTCTCAATTATCTTCAAAATTTTCTTTTTCTCCCGTCCCAAAATAATCATTCATTTCCCTTTTTGTCAAAAAAATTGTGATTCACAACATTTGTTACATATTCTTACATATTTTCACAAGTCTCCATCACACAATACGCACTATCTTAATCCTCGTGTCAAATGTACTTTGGAAGAATTTTTTTTGGAAGGAGATGGTATTTAATTATATTTTAGTACTTGTATCCCCCTTATACTCAAGTCTGGCTCCGCCCCTGGTCTCCCGCCTAATATGTGTATATATGTTAAGACACGAGGTTCCATACTAAAAGGTCAACCTGATAGGAGAAGTAGCTGATGTGTTAATATAAACATTTTATTCATCCAAACTTTTCTGGTGTGGGACATTTAACACCTCTCCTCATGACCAGACATTTCTTCTGAATTGTGCCATCATTCTTTTTTTTCATCGGTCCGTTTTTTTCATCCGACTGTAATTGTCATTTTTTTTATAATTGTGTCATCATTTTTCATAAGGGGTCCCACACCATGAATCGATTTGGCTATGATATCATGTTATACTCAAAGGTCAACCTGATAGGAGGAGTAACTCATGTGTTAATTTAACATTTTGTTCATTCAAACTTTTCTGGTGTGTAACATTTAACAATATATAAAAAGTCATTTCATATTTTTATCTTTAAGTGGTCCCATCCAAAGGATCCAAAAAGGAATAGAAACTTATCTATAGCCCATGATGGAGAAGATGAAATAACTTTGGACTGTTAGAGCAACTCCAATTCAAGGGTGTGGTCTCTTACTCTCTTACACACCTTTACGCATGGATCTCATTTTTTATCTCACAATTTTTATGTGTAAGACCCACATATTTCCTAATTTATTTTCATTTTTTAAATCACTTTTAACCCATTTTTCAACAATTTTTCCTTCTCGAATCCCATGTAAGGTCCATATATGGACCTTGTCATAGACCTTGGTCCATTTTTACCTCTATCTCTCTCCTCTTATTCATTTTCTCCTACACACTACTCCATCCAAATATTTATTCTATCTCTATCTCTCCTATGCCACATCAACTCCAATACACCCTCCCATTGGATATATCTCTAGCAACGTTTTTATCAAGCGATAAACACGCCGTCATAGATAAAATGCCTAGCAAAATCTATAACAAAATCATTTATTCGGGATATTTTACACTACCGCCCCTAACAAATTCCGTGACAAAACATCTATGTTTTTTTGTAAAAGATCTGTATGCAAGGTGACATTTGTTGGAGCTCTACCAGAAAACTTTCAGTTGGAGATCATTCCAATTGTATGAGATTGACAATAATACCACTGCAGCAATGTTGAATCTAGGGTGTGCCGTTTTCCAAATGGAGTATATTAACCGCAAACAGTTGAGCTCTCCAAGTAACAACAAAAAGTGGAATGTTGGCTAAAATCAAAATAAATACAGAAGTACAAAGGAAAAATCTTTAATTTTGTAACTAAGAATGTTCAATAAAGGCGAGAATGTATTTATTGGGAAAGTAATATGACCACCAGAATTAGTGAGTAGACTGTCAAGAAAAGATAGTCATGGCTTGGGGTTACTAACAATTTGTTAAAGGGAAAGAAGTTTTTATGGAGAAAAATGAAAATTATAAGGAGGATATATTTTATTAAGACTTAAAATTTGTCACTTTCATTTGTGGTGTCTAGTCATGTTTTTATGTCACATATGATTGACACTATTATAAAGTAGAAATGATATGTCACACAAATATCTACTAGTGACACTAGAGAAGTGTCACACAAAAATATGTCACTATATAAGACTATTTTCTACTTTACACTATTACTCATTTAAACACTCAATCGTGTTTGATATTATAATTATTCACACATTAATCACATGTACATTATATCTAAAATGATAGCAATCATTCAAAGATATTCATATTTTGACAATAACCAATAACATTAAACAAAATTACCTAGTAATTACACCAATTCTGAGTGATATTAATGTTGTTTAATTTTTCAGGTGCCTTCAACAATCAGGGGCGGAACCAGGGGTGGGCGAGCCGGTGCCGGCGCCACCCCTTCGCCGGAATTTTTTTAGTACTAGTAATAGGTATACTGATTGCCGCCCCTCTTCATCTTCTTCGTTGAGACTGACGCCCGTGGGAGATGCTACGAACCAGAGTTTGGGGAAGGAGCGGACAGGCAGACAGCCTGTTTTTTTCTTAATAATTAAATGAGCCAAACGACGTCGTTTGGATTAGTGCACAGGGAAAACAAAACGACGTCGTTGTGACCATAACTATGACATACGCTTTGACCGTCTTTCCGTAATTTCGTCGTTCCAGTCCAGAAGCCTTCCTTTGCCACGCCAGTCGCCGACAAGCCGTTAGACTCTGGAATCGCCGTCGCAGGCTCACCCTCGCCAGTCCCTTCTTGTCTGCCCCTGCGTCACGAACTCCAACTCAGTTGCATAGTTTGGCCGTTTGGATAAGTCCGTAACTATGGCAATTAATTTTAAAATTGTAATCCGTATTAATTACTTTATTTGCTTTTTTAGTTTAATTAATTATTTACTTTAAAATTGGATTGAATAAATGGTTTAAGGTTTACATTTGATTAATTGGTTTAATTGATCTAAAGTGTAATTGATTATTAATGAGTTTTTTACACAAATATTACTAGAGTAAAACTTACGGAGTATAATTTACATAAATATGGTCATTCAGTTACTACAATGTAGTGTCATAATAACTCAGGTTTAAAGTTGAACACAAATTACTATAATTTCATTACTACTATAGTTACTAATTACATTTTTGTAAACAGTCGTTATTTTAGTCATAAATATGTAATTTTTTCTTGTTTAATTGCTTGAATTGGTATAACCGTATAAAGTAATGACTGTCACTGGACTAAAGGCTAAAATTAAAAAAAAAAAAGTATAACCGTATAAAGTTTAAATTGATTGTGCAATTTTTTGATTAATTAGTTTCATTGCTTTAGTTGTTTCAAATTTTAATTGATTATAACTATGGAGTATTTAAGAATTTGAAATTGAAAACCTTTTTAACTTGTTAGGTTACTCATGTGATCATGTCTATCTTATAATATGTAACATGAGGCGTTGGGCCTTCTAGACGAGATAACGAAGAAAGTAGTAGAGAAAAACATCATTTCGGCTTTCTTCTAACATTTAATTATAATGTAATGTACTATTCTAATAAATTTTATATTCTGTAAACTTTAATAACAATTTATATTTTTGCATTTTATCTTACTTTTAGCCACCCCTTCATTTTCGTTCTGGTTCCGCCACTGTCAACAATTATCCACAAGTTCAACAACCTCAAGATTAGACAATAATTATGTTGAACCACCACAAATGAAGGACACAATCACACAAATACCTTTTTTAGCATCAAGTTTTGTTTTATTCTCAGAGCCAGAGTATCCTAACACGTAAATCAGGAGATGGGGCAGAAGAAGGATATCTTCTGAGCTGTTACATAAGAACGAAATCCACAACGAACAAAGGCCCTTCTTTGATTTCTTCTTCTTCTAAGTGGGAGAACTAGTGTCAGTAATTGGGCTACCAAACAAGGAAGAGAAAGGAGTTGATGCGTTATTGCTAGCAATACAGCATCACCCACTGATTTTGGAAGGGAGAATTTGATTTTGCACCCCATGTTTTGGTTAATATTGGACTTTACATTCCATTTTCAAAATCATTAATATTTGCACCATATTTCACTATATAATTCATTTGACTTTGCACTCCCTCTTTCACAATTTTTGAGCAAATGAGGTGCAAATATTAATGATTTTGAATATGGGGTGCAAAGTCTAATATGGCCTAAAACATGAGGTGCAAAGTCAAATTCTCCCTTTTGCAAACTCCTCATTCCAAGTCAGGGGCGGAGCCAAGTGTTGACTTATGGTGTCAAATGACACCACTCAAAGTCTCAAAATATATATTTATTGTATATATATATATATATATGTAGAACGAAAATGTTAAAATGACACTACTAATTTTTTCATAAACAGGGTCAATATATAAAACGCATTCCCCCTATCTCACAAGTTTTTCATGTATGATTAAAAGAATGATGTTGATAATATTTAATTAGAAAGTAACAATAATATGATACTCTTATTTTTTTTAATTTACATCATTTGTAATCTTAAAGCCCGTTGGATAACACTATAATTGGCTGAGTCAGCTAGTTCTACTCAAATTTATGAAATTCTGAATCAAGTGGCTAGATTAGCTGCTTGAATAAAATAAAAAATATATACGGAGTATTTAAAATATATTTTATTAATAAAAAAATATAAAAATAGTTAAAGTTGTCCTCTACAGTAACTTCAATCATAAAAGTAACTTCAATTTTACTTATTTTGATTATTGCACAATTTAACGTGCAAAATCAAAAGTTGTGAAAAAATTGACTGATAAGCCGAAAAACGATCACCAAAAGGACTCTTACCTAAGGTAATTTTTATTGTTATATTACTTTGACACCACTCATAGTATATCCCGGCTCCGCCATGGTTCCAAGTCACCAATTCTAAGAACGCTTTCCCCTCACTGTTTGCTAACAACCTGAGATATTCCGGGTGTATGGGAACCCAAATTTCCTCTTGGCCTCTATTGACTTTTGTTCAACAACAACTTGAAATATTCCGGGTATATGGGAACCCGAATTCCCTCTTGGCCTCTATTGACTTTTGTTCAAGAAGATGGAATGAAATTCTTGGAGAGTGAATATTTCACTCACTCCCCAACAAGTGAGAAAATAGGTGAGAAATTTGTGAAGACGTACCAATGATGTAGTGCCATGGTCGCATGCTTTGTCACTACGTATAAGGGTGAATAGTTTAATTTGGGTGTCATTTTATTTTATAGTAATTTATAACTATTATATTTATATTCAAGCCAAGCACATTGTGGTTCCAAGAAGGAGGTCATAGGTTCAAAATCCATCTCAGTCAAGGATGTTGACATTGAACATATACCATAAAAGAGACTAGAAAGTCTAGCAAAAAAACTACAAAATTCAAGTAACTATATATTGGTCAATACAATAAAAAAAAAATTAAATTAAAAAATTAGATAATATGTACTCAGAACATATAACTTCAATTAAGGGGGTGTTTGGAACTGATTTTGCTTCTGCTTCTTTTTTAAAGCAGAATCAGAATCAGAATCGGTTTTCAGAAGCTGATCTCCCTTAACTTCTAAAAAAAACTGATTCTAGGAGTAAATTAGAGCACCAGAATCACTTTTACACTTTCACCCAAACACTTCAACTTCTGTTTCTGCTCCCTGAAGGAGCAGAAGCAGTTTTAAGAATTGGATCCAAACACCCCTAATACAGATGTTCGAATTCAAATCTATGACGTAGTGGAGTACTGTTAAAATTAAATAATTATTAACATTTGAGATAGAGTAACTCAAAGACACAAATACTGCACAAAAGCGACAGATTCATAATATAAAGAGCCCGTTTGGTAGCACGAAAATCGGCTGTTTTGGCTGTTTCTGCTGAAATTTATGAAGTTCTGGCTGAAGTGGCTGTTTTGACTGATTCTGCTGATTCTAGAAAAAAATATTTTAAAAAAATATTTTATTAATAAAATAAAGAAAAAATTACATGTAAAAATAGCTAAAATGGTCATCTACAGTAACTTCAGCCAATACAGCCAGAAAAGTAACTCCAACCTTACTTTTTCTGCTTATTACACAATTCAGCACGCGAAAGTAAAAATTACGTGTTTGGTGAAAAAGCTGGCTGACAAGCCTGATAAGCCGAAAAAAGGGGTCTCCAAACGGGCTCAAAGTGATACAAAGATTGTGATAATTCAGACGAAAAAATTGACATAATGACCAAGCAATTCATTCGCTATCTATTTCTTCTTCTTCAATGGCTGCTCGGAGTCGAATTGAGCTTCTACTAACTTTTGAAAGAACTTGTAAGAGTAGATTTGATAATTTCCGATTTGCTGATGCTGTGTCGCGAGAATGCATGTACACGCATATGGTAGGAGTAAGTGCACATATTTGGAAGTGGAGGAGGAGCACCAAATCCGTCTTCATAGATACCATTGTTCCTGACATTGCAAAAGTAATTCCTCACTTCACAAGTAACTCGATATTTCTGAAACATTAAAACAAGAGGTGAAATCTCCTAAAGTTTAATATATATACAAAAAGTACAGTGTAGAAGAAACATTTTATAGTGATAATTATTCCCGTAAAGCATACCCAAATTTTAAAAATACCTTAATTTTTAGTGTAAAAAATTCCGATCTAAATTTTTTAAAACAAATATTCTTTGTACTGGCCCAGTGCAACCCAGTGCTCTGGCTGAGTGCATGGAATTTGCATTAATTATGACTCATGCTAGAATTGAAAGAACAAAATGATAAATGACTACTGAGCATATTTAACAAATTTATCACAACTTAAGTGTAATTGTGTTTTGAATTTGCCTGTGTGGGCTACGTGAGCAAGTCCAAGTAGTTTTGGAAAGAAGAAAATAAAAGGAGGAAGTTATAAAAATATTAGAAGAAGCAAAAAGAAAAAAGAAACGATCTATCTGAGCAGGAAAAATGCTTGAGGTACACAAAATGTGTACACAAAATGTGTCTGTCCTTCACAGAAATTTTGTCTGTCACAGACAGCTGATTTTGAGTTGTCTGTGGCATACAAAATTTCTGTGAAGGACAGACATGTGTACACCTAGCAAAACTCATCTAAGCGGTACGTTACGTTATACGACGTATGCGGTAATATGGTTCAGTTTTTGACTTTTTTCAACCATTTGTCACTAACTATTTAAAGTGATAAAAGTGGTGACAAACACTAGATTTACTCACAGATTCTATAGGTGAGAAAGGTGGTGAAAATAGTCACATAAAAGTGACTAATTTAAGTGAATGCAATACAGCTCAGTATCGATCCCTGTTATGCAGTGAATGCACAACACAACCTCTATCCCTTAAAAAACAAAACAAGGACACACTTGAGTCATCAAGCAAGCAGCAGCTCAATAAACTTGTCCTTAATCTCAAGCAGTGGGTCCCGGTCAACCAGCTGATCACCCTTGTAAGCTTCCCTGAGCATAGCCGTCTTGATCCCTCCCTTCAATGACACGTAAAACAGCCCCGGATGCCTCCCGAACAGGTTGGGGAATGCGTTTGAAAACCTGTACTCCTCCCCAAACTTCCCTAGAACTGGAATCGAAACCCTCTTGTGAATAGATAGGGAAAGCAGTTCGTGGAAGATTCCCACTGTTCTCTTCTCCATCTCTCTCGAACATTGTTCCAAGTTTGAGACATCCGCGTATGGGGATACATAAGGCAGTTCCATCCAATCCCTCACCCATTCCCTCATTTCCTTTTTTAAGAAGAAGCCCGGTGGAAGGATCCAGTCAAATGCCGGCATCACCCTTATCCCAGTTAACCTTGACTCTTCCTCTGCTCTCTGTTCGATCACTGATTTTGCAAAATCCTCATTCCAAGTCACCAATTCCAAGAACGCTTTCCCCTCACTACCCGCTAACAACCTGAAATATTCTGGGTATCTGGGAACCAGATTCACTAAAAAATCATTTGGGAACCCGAATTCCCTCTTGGCCTCCAACAATTTACCTGCGCTAATCACTCTATTCCTAGCCATCATCAGCAACTTACATAGCTTACAAACTAAAAAGCTCTCGTTTTGGATGTAAATCCTCTTCTCTTCTTCCAGGAATCGCCTCAGACCCGTACTTGCCCGTAGGAATGGGACGGGTTCAGACTTAGGTCGGATCCGATCCTTATATATGTCGAACAACCCCGGGTTTTGTGAAAGGAAAGTTGTGACGTTAACACGGAGAGAGAGCCTCTCCCGCCGTTTCTGTAAGTATCGGAGAGGAATTGCCTGACCGGGTTCGTTCATCACCTCTCTCACCACCCTTGCGCACAGCCTCCATTTCTTGTCCTTCTCGATTGCTTCGTCTAGCTTTTGGTCCTTTCGCCAGGGGACTAATTTGAGGCTTGAAATTGAGGAGGCTGTCGCCACATACTGCATTGCAGCTCCGAGTCTACGGCGGCTGCTTGATGATGGGGAATACACGCTATATCCATAAATTAACATTACTGCTGCACAGCTGCCACACAAATACCTATTATTTGACACTAATGAATAATAACATCCATACAAACGAGTAATTACAAGAAGGGCTAAAGGGTTAAATAGGCCCTCGAACTAACATAAAAAGTGCAAATCACCCCTATATAGGAGGCTATGTCCGGCCGTCACCATTTGGGGTGGTTCCCGGTGGAATTTTATGATGAAATTTTTTGAGCATCTTCTTCATTAAGTCTAGTTTACCCATATCAAATTTCAGATAAAAATTCAATCGGGAAGACAATCAAATGATTTTCTGAAATGTATTGCGCTGTTTAACTGCGCAGTTATCTTCAAAAATTCATTTGACTGCCTTCCCGATTGAATTTTTTGCTAAAATTTAGTATTAGTAAACTAAACTTAATGAAGAAGATGCTCAAAAATTTTCATCAAAAAATTCCACCGGGAATCAACCCCAAATGGCGACGGCCGGACAGAGTCTCCTATATAAAAGGTGATTTGCACTTTTTAAGTTAGTTCGAGAGCCTATTTGACCCTTTAGCTTTACAAGAAGTAATGAAGTATGGGTCAAACTGATGTTATTTTTCAGATTTCATCATTAATATAGCACAAGTACCTCAACAATATATTGAATATTCAACCATTATATATGGTGAGCCCCGAATAACACACACAAACACCTATTAATTAACATAAAGCGATAACACCATCAAAATATACCAAGTTATCACAAGATATTTAGGTCAAAATTCATATTAGATATTGAATAATACAACAATCTACAACACGTACTTCAACACGATTGGATGTGGATGTCACTATCGCACATTCACAAATAAGTTCCTGTCGAACTACACTTTACATTTCACTCTCTGTTCATCTCCTTCAGTTAGGTTCCAAACACATAAGTTACATGATGACAATTACCACATCACATTACTTCTAATAACATATTTGCTAATTATCATACCTTGGTTATTGTACAACATATACCCTATAGCTAAGCTAATATTTCCCTATCCTTCAAATACTGGTTACTCTGATGCTACATCAGTTACCAGTCCACTAGATAAATTACTTCATTTCACTTGCTACGATCCTATGTTATCATTCACACTAAAAATAATTTCCCATTCGCCAAGTTACTATATCACGCATACACAATCACAAAAATACTCATTATGTTTGCTACGTTACTATTTTCCCGCACTTGGAGTTCCACTAATTTTAATTGTCCTCTCAACATACATCGGACCAAATCACATGGAACCCTCCACAAAAAACATCTGAACATAGCGAAATTCGAACATAGATGATTCACTGAATAAAATAACTTCACATAAATATTTACCTCTTCGTATTCTCCGTCCCATGTAGTTGCGTTTGATTCCGCTTCTGAAGTTTCCCAGACTCTACTATTTTACTTGATTAGTAATCTCCATGATTTCCTCATCGACGCACCCGCCTCTCATCCAGAATTTTAGCCTTCAATTTCTTTTGTTTTGTAACAGTCCGGGGCAAGAATGACATTTGATTTGTTGGGTATTCTTTATTTCTTTCACACATACGTTTTAGACCGACTAGTCATTTTTTTGTCCACCTATTTTCTAGTAGTAATATTCATGTAATAAACTCTAATATATCACTCTTTTCGTATTTGTCCACCTATTTGTCCACCTCTTTCCCTAAAAGAAGTAAATGTTCACTACTTGTGGCCAACTTAAATAGCTCTGAATCTTTTACATTATATATTCAACTTTTATCAAATTTGAAATTTCTTTGCGCGGTTATAATACTTTTAATACACTTACTGATTATGTAAATTTTATAAGCTTAAAAATCATCTGAGTATTCAAAGGGATCCATTAACTTTATCACCAGTCAAACTTCGTAAACCAAAATGAAACTTGTTTTAAGGGACAGAAGGAGTAGTACTCCGTAAGAGATTGCCAAAGGAGATTCCTCACTCATTGATAGAACATTGTGGATGAAAGTAAGGAAAATGTCTCTTGAAACTCCAACCCTTCTAATTCTCATGGAAAATTCAGGGTATCCAAGGTGCCGGTTGAATGGGTTGTTGATAATCATTGTAAAAATTTAATGCTAATTCTTTTTTGAGACTCATTGTATATCAAACCCTTTCGTATGCTCAAAATAATGATCTATAAATACATTTGAAGTTTGGTAAGACTCCACAGATATTTCTCACCACATCAGAACCCTTTCTCTACAATTCTTCCAAGAATCTTTACTTATTTTCAAATCTCAAGGAAGAAATTTGTGTGTCCATTAAGCAATGAGTTTGACTGAAGTCTAGCAACATGGATCGATCAAAGAAAGTGCCCTTCATTCTTATACGTTGTGTGAGGGCATATTTTTCCAAATCAAATTAAATCTTAATTATTAAGTTCCAAAATACAATGCCATACGTAAAAACATCAAAACTGAGAAAAACTATCACAAAATACAGCAGCACTATAATACCTAGATTACTGAGCAATGAAGAGTCAATCTGAACCCGGCAGGATTAGTTCAGTAGCGGCGAGCGACCCGATCAATAGATAACTAATTAACTATCAATAATTAAGAATATGAACTAAAAGTTTATGAATACTCAACAACCAAGAAATCAATTAATTAATAAAAACGAAATTATTATAAACAAATCAACAACCAAGAATCAAAATCATCAATCATTAATTGAATACTGGAACTTTAAATGAATTAATAAAAGTATAAACTAATCAACTAAAGTATTTTTTTTTTAAAATAATCAACTAAAATTCTAAATTAAGAAATAAGGAACTACGGGGGGCCGGACTCACCTGAAGAGTCAAGAGCATGAAGGCTTTCTCTGATTGGTAAGGCCTGAGGCAGACAGGCAGTGAAGCCGTGAGGGGCTGAAGGCTAGTAGGCGACTCTGCACCAAGCAGCACAAGAAGGGTGAGGCCTGAGGATTGAGGAATAAGAAATTGAAGAAATCCGGCAGGCGGCAAGCGGCAACCGACAAGCGTCGCCGCGTCGGCAGTAGCAGTTCGTGAGGTCAGAGTTCGTCCATGTTGCTGCTCGTCTGTTTCCGTATTTTTTGGCCCTTCGGACGATTGGGCCGGACAAAATAAATAATTTACTCAAACATATTGTAAAGAAAAAATCTAAAATTTCAATGGAACATAGATAATACTTCCTCCGTCCCGCTATTAACTTCCTACTTTCCTTTTTTGGCCGTCCCAAAATAATCTTCTCATTTCCCTAAATGGAAAGTTATCCTACATCAAAACAGTGTCAAACAGTGCAAAACAGTGTCAAACAGTGTCTAAACAGTGCTAAACAGTGTCTAAACAGTGCCAAACAGTGTCTAAACAGTAAAGTCAAATTTAATTCCTAAATATGTGTGTAGGTCAAAGTAGGAATTTAATAGAGGGACGGAGGGAGTATTTTTTTTTTTTGAATGAAATAGGCTTAAAATTGATAACACATCATTCAGATAGTAGGTAATCCGATAAAAAGATTCCTAACAACCGTCGTCCCGCGAACCAGATTCAGAATTAATCACCTCAAAAGATGCAATATAATTCATTGATCCATTAATGGGCACAAGTGAGCCAAAGACAGTTATCTCAATCCTTCCATCACCCACATCCAAATTCATCGTCTTACATAAAGGAAAAGCACAAACGAAACAAAACATAAAACAAAGTAAATTGTCACTACAGAAAAAAATAAAGCAAATAAAGCGAACAGAAAAGGGAAAGGGAAAAAGAAAGAACGAAGGGTACCTGAACAAGAAAAGCTTTGGAAAGCTTTAGAGAGAAGGCAGAGCAATAGGCCAAGGATGCCAAGTTTTGAAACCCAGAATCAAAGCTGGAGAAGCCTATTTATAACTTGTCACACCGAATCGTTGGCCAATCAAAAGGAAACTCGTCACTAGTAATGATTACAGGGACACGTGTCACATAGAGAAACACCAACAATTAATCATGACGATTATCGAGAAATTGAAACGGCAGCCGCAGAAAACCGTCAAGATTAGGCCTCGGGAACTGGCGAGATCCCATCCACTACATACCCGAGCAGCGTTCCGGCAAAATTTTTCTACTTCCTTATGCACTCACTACTGTTCGAGACATAGGAAGTGGGGGACTCGTGTTGGGGTATTGGGCCCAAGCCCAATACAACCCGGCCCAAAGCATAAAGAAGGCCCAGGAAAAACAGGAGGCCCAACGGAAGTAGGAAGGTTCAAGACGTCCCGAACGGGGATACCTGAACGACATTCGGGTGGATTTGTCCACTTGAGACAATCAACGGAGTACTGACATCAAGCACCCTCAAAGGGGCCCACACACCGAACGTTCTACCCGAACGGGTGCCAGCAAGTGGGAGGCGCATTTAATGCTGAATTATGGCTACAGCAAGTAGAGGCATGGGTGCATTTCGTGACAGGGGTAACAGCCTACCGGGTTCAGCCACGTGTCCATCTCACCCATCCCCTCTCTAGTATAATACATGGGCTTAATACATTGTAAAGGGTTAGCATTTTCATACTCAGAGCTTAGCAATAGAATCATCTCTCTTGTATTGTACTCAAACTCGTACCGACATACCGTTCGGGCAGTTATATTGTAATCACCGAATTACTTAATACAAGTTAGCTCCCGAGTACTTCCCAATTCACTATTTTTTATATTTGATGCACTTTCTAAACCAGAACCAAACGTCCTTAATATTCAAAGCGTGTGTTGGGCTTTCGGATCTACGGGAGAAAACTCAACAACAGACTCTTCCCCCCCACCACCCATCCTATCATCTGACTTATTATCCCCCGCATACCTACGGCTGCCAGAGCTCGATGAACCCTCTAGTAGCCATTTGTTACCTCCTATAGGACTGGTCTTCATAGGTCAAAGGGAAAAATTTATCTGAATGCCCAATCAATCCACAAATAAAGCAGAAGTTAGGTAGCTTTTCATACTTGAATTCTACCCAATAACTATTTCCTTCTTTCTTCAGATTGGTACCTTTTCTCAGAGATTTATCCACATTCATACACACCCTGATTCTCATATAAGACTCACACTTCTCACTCTTTTGGTTATCATCATATCTTATAAATCTTCCAATAAAACTTCCAACTCGTCTGGCAGTTCTTAGATTTACTAGGTTATATGGAACATTATGAACTTGAACCCAAAAATCATCCTCATTTAAAACAATCTTACGCGGAATATTATCAGGCTTAACTTCTTTCAAAATCAACAGATTACGCTCAAATTGCCAAGGGCCACCATCAATCACACGATACATATCAACACAATGATAAAAAGTGAACAAATACCTTTTTTGCCGACTTCTTTGATCGAGATTCCTTTCCCCGGCCTCCAAAGCGAAGACATGAGTTTTTTGAACGCTGGAAATTTTACCTTCCTGTCTGTTAGTAGCACCCCCACCATCGGAAATCTCGGGTTGGTCTCCTCTATCGGAGCATCCTCTGCATCAAATTCATCAAGGTCCAGATCATCTTCCTCTGCCCCTATCGCCATTTTTTTGTACTTGTCCACAAAAAATTAAGTAAGTTGAACATGAAATTAGTATAAAGATCATAGATGATAAATATGAGAGAGGTATTTTAAAAAAAATTATCCCACTTTTACCCCACCAATTATACGTATGTATATTTTTATATATGTATGTAAGCAATTGAATAATGGTTCTCTAAAAGTTTTATAATGAACAAAGGACCAAACTATTGGGCGTTAGTAAGAACCAAATTAGTATGGAGTACAAAATCAAAGGAAGAACTCCCTAAATAGGTCCAAAACATGTTCAATTTTCAAAAATAAGAATTAATGTTTTACATTACATAAATATAACTTATTATTTGTGATTAGACAAAAATACTCGTATAGAAATTGGAGCACTACTATCGCCAGTCACCTAAAGTCCACCATCACTCACCACCCGAACTGCTGCCACCAAGGCATGGACTAGGCCGGCTAGGGCCCAAATATTTTTTTCTTTCGGATGAATTGGGTGCTACGCGAGTTGGGCTGGGTGGTTTGGGGGGTGGGGGTAGGAATAAATAAGAAAAACCAATTTAAAAAAAAAAACTAGACCCAACCCGTTCTGGCCCGGGCCCGGAACCAACACGGGCCGGTTCCGGGCCTTCAATTCCCAAACGTAGTCCCACCCAAATCCGGGCCCGAGGCCGGTCCACCCCTACTGCCACCACTACTGGACTGCCTTGGATATGTTTGGGAATTATGGGGCAATCAATTAGATTAATTACTCGTATCATTGTAATATTTAGTTCTATTAAAAGAAAATGAAACTTGTAATCTTATTTAGGGAATGTGTTTATGTTTTAGTCCTCTTTAGATCAATTTTCTCTAAATTAATAACTCATGAATAGAAGTTGAATTGAACCAAGTTATAACAATTTACTTGATACTTGAAATCTTTCAAAAAAAAACCCAATTTACTTGTAATGGTTCTCACTTTACTAGTTCTTGGCTCAAAAATCAAGCTGAAGATGTAAAACAGAATGCTAAATTTATGATAGGAAGAACTATACAACTAGGCATGGATCCGGTTCGGGCCGCCCAGCCCGGGACCGGCCCTGCCCGCCACTGTGCGGGCCCAGAACCGGCCCGGTTCTCGGGTCCGGGTCCGGGTCGGGCCTAGGCCCGGTGGGGGGGGCGGGTCCGGACTTGGGCCTTGTATTTGGCGAACCGGCCCGGCCGGGTCGGGCCCGGGCCCGGGCCGAATTGATTTTTTTTTTTTTTTTTCATTTTTTGGGGTTAGCTGGGTTGGGCTTGATGGTTAGGAGGGGTTTGGGGGGTTTGGGGGATGGGGGGGGTGAGTGGGGGGGTTAGGAAAGCAAAAAAAAAAAAAAATTATGACCGAACCGGAGGCCTAGCCCAGCCCAGCCCGGACCCGGTGGCTACCCGGGCCGGTCCCGGGCCTTCCTTCCCAAAAAAAAAGCCCGGCCGGGCCCGGCCCGGGTCCATGACTATATACAACGTTCAAATTCAAGGCTATCGTGTAGAATTGCAAATAACCAAAAATTATCATGTAATTTTCTAACTTCCAAGGAAACGATAATATCAAGTTATCAACGTTCAAACTCAAGGCTATCATTCTCATTGCACCAATGTATAGCCCCAAGGCCCCCAACCAGGGACGGATCCAGGATTTCTATTCAAGGGGGGCGAAATTTTTCGGTAGTGTAGGGGGTGAAAAAAATTTCGTTAGTGTAGTGGGGCGAATTTTTTTTCCCTAGTGTAGCGGGGCGAATTTTTTCCGCTACTGTAGGGCTATGCGGCTAATTTTATTTAAAAATGACATTAATACATACACATCCCCAACGACATTTAAATCTATTAAGTAGTACATTCTAAGTTTAAATTAGACGATGACAAAGACATCAACCAATACATTTTTAATAACTTCTACATTGTTTAACCTCATGAATCGGTTATTATTGAATTGTAATTTTTGTCCGGCCACCAAGGATGGTGTTCGTGAGTCATGACTCATGAGAAGTTTTCTTAATATTACAATAGTAGTATGTATGATATTATTATTTTTAGAATAATATGCACCACATACACACACATATATGGTGCATATTATATTTTAATATTTGTATTAATGCTATAATAATTTAAAGTTTATTATCTATGCAATAAATTATTTTTAGAAAGCAAGAAGTAAATGAATTATGTAATTTAATGTCAATAAACATTTATATTTTGGATTCATTTCACGTGATCTAAAAACTGTGTAATTAATGTGTTTCATATTTAATATTGTTTGATATATATTTTACAAAATCAAGTACTTGTTATCTAATAAAGATAATTAAACATTACAAAACTAGGAATTCTTATATAATAAGTATCCTAAATCTTAAACAACGAGTTATTCTATTGTTTATTTGTTTAAGTTATGTGATTATTTTAGATGTTCCTTCTTTTAAATCTTCAATTAAGTATTACATTATGTAACACTATATATTAATTTTGAAAATTAAAAGTTAAGGGGGGCGAATCTAATTAAATTATGAAAGTTTTATGAAAATATTACATATATGGTAGAAAATTTTGAAATTCCAAGGGGGGCGGTCGCCCCCCGCGCCCCCCCTAAATCCATCCCTGCCCCCAACCAATGGGAATTGTCTGATTAAAACATAGGCACAGAGCTACACAAGTTCACACATAATCAACGACAAAACCCGCCACATGATGTATACATGAAACACTCCAGAAATCAATCATGAACATTTGGAGAACAATAGTTTGATATGCTACTGGCCAAATTACTGCAAAAGCACACTGATTGATTGAAGTAAATGGCAAGCAGGAGCAGAGAAAGACGCAACAAAAAGATCATTAGCGATTCAATCTTCAAACATCGGGAATGGGAGTTATTGGGCGTTTCATCGAAGCCGACTTGATTAGGTGGTTGTAACTACCTTTCTCCTTGAACAGTTGGGAGAAGTGAGGCTTGCAATACAAGATTCCATCCAAAGCTGCATAGTTTGAGGGTGTTAAGGAGCATCCTCCGTGAGAACACTTAAAACACGACTTGTGGTAGGATTGGTTCTCAACTGTCACCTGAAAGTTGTATATGAAAAAATTCATGACATGAAAACCAATGCACAATACTGGCTGTATGATAGCCGACTAAAAATTATGCAAGAAAAGGATTATGTGATCAAGTTTTTTCCATTATTTAGTATGCACTATGCAGTTATTCCTTGACAGTTGACACTAAGCTATTTCCTTTTATTAAGAATCGAAGTTCATTGAGTAATATTTTATTCTTTTAGAATTTTTTTGTTATGTCATCTCACATCAAGCAAATAAAAAATTATGAACTCACATATAAAGCTTGCACTAGGCTTATCACCTTTTCAAAATAGTTGAGTTTTAATATAGTACCTCAGGTCATTAAAAAGAGACAACAATCTAGAAATAAAAATATTGGGCATCCCAACTTCTTTTCAGCATATAAGAGCTAAGAGCTTAAGATGGCAAATCTACTTTTGCAGACACATCAATACATCATATATTGATCCAGTCCTGTGTACTAAGATGAAATATTGCAAGAAATCAAACAGAAAGCTACAATCACAATCAGTATTTAATTAATAAATTGACATGCATAATTTGCTCCTTTCTCTATATGAATGATGTCTTGAAAGCATACTAAATCAGTAATATTTAAAATTTATAATTTTGAAAAAAACATCTGCTTATGAAACTATTTATAGACTCGTTTCTATAAAACCTCAGTACATATATGCAATCCTCCTATCATTTCACATAAAAATAAATATAAAATCATGTTTAAAAGAGTGCTACTATTTTGTTAACCTCACAACAATATTAAATAGACATTTTGTGTTAGTAAAGAGAGACATAACATTGAGTGAGACAGGACAATCGGTTCTATTCAATCTCTTGATGTGATTTAATAAATACAACCAAGTCATCCCCATCAAATAAATACAAAAGCATACATGAAGAGACAAGACTTTGGACTACTCACGTTCAGTTGACCTTCTAAGATATAAACTCAAGTCTTAATATGATATCAAAATATATTAAGCTCAATTAAGTAATTTGATCACGACGATCCTAAAAAGCAAGCATGCAATTACATAATACGGAGTATATTAACTGATAAACTACATAATTGGTTGCTAGTGTCTTTATACACCCAGAACCTATTCGGCTTTCTTGTGTATTTGTGATTGGATTTTCGTTTTAAAGTAGCATTTCAACTAAATCAGTTAGGGTGCTTATCAGCCAAATACAAGTAACACACCAGACATTGCATGCATGGTTGAGAATTATATTATGTGTGTAAGACTTTTAAATTTGTTCAGGGTAACCTTCTCCAGAGGGTAAGCCGTCTTCCCACAGGTAGCACATTTTTCCTGAGTCCCAGAGAACATTCCAGCAGCTTTGCTACGGGACCTTGTCTATGTACCAAAGGGGTAAAATTAATACAAAAATTAAATAAACAAAAACTATGATACCAATAAATAGGTCAGAACAAAATTTACCAGCTCCGGAGTTAACTTTTCAGCTGATTTGGCAGCTGCTGAAGGCAGTGGAAGCATATAAAAATTATTAAGCACATCAGAGGAATCATTAAGATTCTTTTTATAGGATATATCTAATGGCAAACAAAAAGATATGACTTACGCGACTGGAAGTTCTTATTGAAATTCCCGGATTCCCTGAAGAGCTGCTCAAAATGAGGTTTACAGTACAAAACACCTTCCATCGACGAGTAATTACTCAGCTATCAATCCACCACAAGTAACATGATCCAAATCAAAATGATTGAATATTACAGACTATTGCTATTAAAATTTGATATTCCATCCTAAAATTGTTCAAAATGTTGACTCCGTGGAGCAGACCAACCTTCATAAGCAATGAATATGACAAATTAATGCGATTAAAATTTGAGATTTTATCCTAAAAGGTCTCACGAATGGTCACCCATTTGAACATACAAATCTTGATATCATTGTGCCCATTGTTAATTTGTTTTAATTTTATCCTAAAAGGTCTCACAAATGGTCACCCATTCGAACATACAAATCTTGATATCATTGTGCCCATTGTTAATTTTGTTTTAAGTTTATGAGGATTATTTTTTTGATAGGATATCACGAATTTGGAATTCCATCCTAAGAAGTCACATTTATTGTAAATAGCTTAAGTTTTACATGTTTGTTTCTGTTTTATTTTTTCCCTATGTACAATGGCTTAACACTCTGCTCACCCTAGCAAAAGGGTGTTATTCAAAATCAAACATTTAGCTTTAATTAAGCCCATCAACATTTAAAAGAGTACAATTGTCAATCTTATAACATAGAACATAAGTTGAGGAATTTGAATTCTTATCATGCTCTTAAAGATAATTGAAAGATAAGAATGTCACCTTAAGAGTGCCTTTGCAATGGGTGCATCTGAAGCAAGACTTATGATAATTAACTCCATCAGCTGACAATAGCTCCACAGGATACACTGTCTTCTCACAAGCCTTGCATTTCTGTTGAGTCCCAATGAAAGACATCCCCTCCTCTTCCTCTTCTACTTCTTTTTGTGTACCTAAAATCCAATCAAAGAAAATTCTAGATCTGACCCTCCACACCCAAGATTCAAACTCAGAACCAAACACCTAAAAATCCAATCTTTCCCCCTATTTCCAATCTTGATTGCCATTTTAAGCCGATTTGATGCTAGAATTTTCAAGCTCAATTGCCCAAAAGGGAAACTAAAGTGACATGAGATCTCCTATTGAGAAATGAGAAAGCAAACCTTGAGAAAAAAGTTTTGATCTAATTGATAGTCTCGAAAGGCTTGAGCAAAGCAGAGTTGAGTTCCAGAGACCAAATAAATTACTATGGAGAAGTAGATTCCAGTGGAGGGAATGTGAACTATAAAAATCAGTGTCCAACTGTCCGTACGTTGGGTGTTAGAGGAGAGAGAATGAGGAGATGGCGAAGAGGAGGATGATGGGGAGAGAGAAATAGAACAAAGATATCGTCCCTCTGCTCAAGTCTTCGGCTCCACTTATCTGGTCGAAATAGCACATTGCGCGGCTTTTTTGACACCAAAAGTTTTAGAACACGTTTGGTGATGAAGAAAGTAATTTTAAGGTGCATTGTCACAAGGGGATATTTTTCGATAAAGAATAAAGAGAAAATATAGGTGAACAGTATGCTACCACTCTGTATATAGAGTGTTTCATGATTCATGTAGAGTATGTTTGCAAACATGCGCAGTTATCTTCAAGAATTAATTTGAATGTGTTCCCGATTGAATTTTTAGCTGAAATTTGGTATGAGTAAACTAGACTTGGTGAATAAGATTCTCAAAAAAATTCATCAAAAAATTCCACCAGGAACTTCCCCAAATCGCGACGGCCGGACAAAACCTCCTACAGAAGGACTTAATTGACCTTTTTATGAAAGTTCGGGGACCTATTTGACAGTTTTCCATTTTAATTTACTTTTGAAAATTTTACAAAGTAATTAGTAAAGATGATACATCGTTGACAAAAATCACACTAAATCTAAGAAATCATTCATCAATTGTCAACTTATATAGGTAGTATGTTCTTATATATACTCTCCTTCAATTAAAACATTTACGCACTTCGTACTTCGTTGTGTCATCGAAGTCATCTGTTATGACTTCTATATATTTATAATAAAAACTAGAACAAAAACAACACCATTGGCTTAGGAACTTGGATCAACAGTTAATACAAATTAGTTTCAATGATTATTTAATCACTAAAAATCATTAAATACATATTAGTAGAAATAAATAGCATTAGTAATCAAACAAAAAATAGCAGAGAACCAATTTGGACGGCTAGTCCATCTTAAGCTGAGATTGGTTTTTGCCTTAATATATTAACCAATCAGTATAGCAAAACCAATAATAATTGCAATGAATATTATCAATTGACATATGATGCCAGAAACAGACAAGTGCTTGTTCTGATTTTCTGAAGTTTACTATGGTACATACTTGGGCTATCCTTTCATCTAACTTTGACAAGCATTTTTTAATCATTTCATCTATAATGTGAGGAATATATATGTATACCAAGTCATAGTATATGCACCAACAGTCCAACATAAACAAGATCGGTATAATTTAAGAAGTCAGTCGCAATTCACACAATTGTGTATGTATTTTTCATTTTTCTATACCTATGTATCATTTTCTATGTAAAATGCTCAAGTAGTAGCAGAAGCTTTAATAAGGATGGATGTAATTTTTTCGCTTCCGATGTTCTAAACTGAGCTTTAACTTGATCTTGAAATAGGGCTTGGTAGTCCAAAAACACGCGTGAATGAAGATTGGCTAGTTAGAACATCCAAATGGCTACTAATAGCGGCTACAATGTGAAATCCCGCCTCTTCCAAAGCTTTCCTTTGCATGAAGAAGTATTCCCGAGTATCTGTCTGCTTTTCATGCTCTTTTCTGTAATAGGATAGCCCATTAGTCATGCTATTCAGGAGCTCACAAGTACTAATCAACACAAATGACAAAAGAACTACCAGTTTCAAGGGACAATTCTCGCGCTAAATAACTATATATATATAATATATCAACATATTATACACTTGACCACTCCTTACAAGATCATAAATCAAGTAAATATACATTTTTATTACTTTTTGTTCAAGTGCCTATCTCAAACCGATTTAATATGAAATAAGAAACTAATTTATAAGATCCTATACTATTTATAAGTTTGACATTTTAGTATGAAACTCCTCATCTTAATAATATTTTAGAATTAAATAATTCACACAATATCCACTATTTATGCATTGCTAATAGGTGCCTGTTGTTGAGCAACCGAGGCAACAACTATAAAATATATAGAAGAGGGAATACCTCATAAATAGTGATGACCAACCACTGCATCCCAATGAAAGAAGATATTCTACTGTGGCATTACGCAACTTC
The DNA here is from genome assembly GCA_945859915.1 of Cuscuta epithymum. Lineage (NCBI taxonomy): Eukaryota > Viridiplantae > Streptophyta > Magnoliopsida > Solanales > Convolvulaceae > Cuscuta > Cuscuta epithymum. The sequence goes on along the minus strand of CAMAPF010000067.1, from coordinate 105,135 downwards.
TCAGGCATTCTTGATACCAAAACCAAATTCAGCCCACTGGCCTGAAGTTTCATATACAACTTTGAGACAAAAACCTGTTTGGGACATTTTATGTACCCTTCTTTACAATTAGAGCAACCATTTTCTTCAACTCTGTCAAAAGATAGACCACCATTAGTCTAACTTTGCTCGTAAACAGCCTAAAAAGATGACATAAGGAAGCACTTCTTAGCTATTAAGTTATCAACTTGTGACACATATTAAGTTGTTTCACATCGAACCAATATAACAATGCAAAGTGAAATATAAATATGTATAACTAACCATTAGTATTATGAGCGAATGAGCTGCCATTTTGTGGGGCACGAGGACATGTTAAGTTATTTCACATTGAATACATATATTAATTCAAACGAACAATGAACATATATTTACAAGATGAAACGAAAATCTTAATACAAAGAAAACTTGTTAAGATTAGACTAGAAGAAGGGAATTGTATGAACCGTTGAAATGATTGATCTTCAGGGAAAAAATCATCGACATCCATCAACACAACATCACAGGCATCTTTAAGTGGTTTGATTGTGCCAAAGTAATTCTCAATCATCTGGACTGTGTCATTGAAGTCCTCCATGGGTTGGCCTTCTGTGATGTATGGAACTGAGGAATATTTACAAACTTCTGGGAAAGAATCTGAATTCAAACTACTCAGCACCATATGCATTGCAAAAGGCAAGCAGTGATGATAATAATAAGTGGATTTGGGAACTTGAAGAAGATTCTCTACAACCCCAGAACGTTTACTTTGACAAGAATGTAACATCACAGTTAAGGTAATTACTAGTGTCACCAGTGAAACCCCAACTGTCACAAGCCCAGCAAAGAAGACAGTGGCTGCAAACGGTGACATGTAAATTCCCGATTCCATGGTGAAATGACTTCCCATTTCTGCGCAAGTTGTTATCAATAAACAAATTCAAACACAATATTCAAAAAATGTGTTAGAACAGAGTTTGTTTACTACTACGAATTATGTATTGATTAAATTCAAAGATACAAATCAACATAGAACATCTTGTATGTTAGTCTTCCTATCAAACACCTTGGAAGCGTATTCTAAAGCATCATCTTTATTGAAATTCGGTGTTCCATAACAAAAAGAGTAGTAGCCCATAATCTTATACTCATATACTCCGTATATGAGTTTGTATCTTTTTATTTTGTTCTTATGGTCCCCTCATAATCCTCTATCAAAACAGAACCTCAAGGTAGAACGCAACTTTTAAATAAGATAGGAAAATCCATTAAGGTCAAAAACAAGCAATTTGATAACATGAAGTCTAAATGACAACACATAATACCATCCCAAACCAAAGAATACCTTCATTAAAGTTTCTCATATCTTTGATTTAATCATGATAAGGAAAAATTTAGTGTGGTTGGGTGTTATGATCAAAGGCCTGCTGAAAACAAAAACAAAAAAGTTGAAATACGAACCTGAATTTTCTCTGCTTGAAAGACTGTGAGCAGAAAAATCTCTTTCCATCAAATGGCCATATGCGGACATAATTATCAGTTCAGAGCCTTAATAAAACTCAAAACACAATCTTTAAACATACAATGACCAGATTCCCTTCTAGTAGCGGGTAAAAGCCTGCATTTTTAATGGGTAAACCAACTATTCAATAGCAGATCAAAAGAAGATAGTATGTGTATGCCAAAAGCCTACATACAAACCCACAAAATGAATTTAGATTACAGCTTAAAAGTTTGCACTTTTTCATTATCATTTATTATTGAATGAGATGACAACAGACCACACAATTTTTTCATTATATTTATACCAAATGAAGAAATGGGCACAGATTAATAATTGGGAAATAGATAGAAATCGGAAGAGCAGATTGGTTGCCTTACTACAGTTTAACAGACTGAACTGGGGATTGGGAAAGACGGAGTGAAAGAGTAAGAGCAATTTTATTTATAAACAAAGCATTAAATTATAAAAAGAAAGAGGCAAAAGGAGTGGGAAACGCGAGACTTCCATGATCTCCATGTGATTGCCGAGAGAATAATTTAATTAGATTGAAGACTCATGGGCACTTGCAAGTTACAACGGGAGGGTATCTATTGAGTTCCTATACCGTGGGATCATCCCACGGTGCTCCACATCTGAAACTACGTAGTTTTGCACAATATTTTTAAAAAAAATTCGCGTGAACAGTAACGCGTGAACAGTAACTTTTTTTCTTTTTGACCCAGTAGCATGAATAATGTAACTCGCGTGTAAAGATATGTAACTCACGTTATTGATTAATGTAACTCAAGTCCATTCGAAATGTAACTTGTCAAATACATATTATAAGAAATAAAACATTGATTTAAATGTAAATAATTTAAAAAAAAGAGTCTAATTGCACAATTACTTTACGTAAATCGTGAATATGTTTTGTTTTTAATATCATGACCATCAAAAGAATTTAAAAAAAATCATCCTATTTTTTGCTTTAATACCAGAGGTTGATTTTTTGATATAACTCACGTTATTATAAATGTAACTCATGTTGATGGCAAATGTAACTTAGGTGTATACAGAATGTAACTTGTTGGGGCAAGTCCATATGTAACTCGCGCTTCAAAAGATGTAACTCGCTTGTAAAAAAGATGTAACTCATACACATAAAGATGTAACTCACACACAAAAAGATATAATTTCATGTACTTCGTATTATCAAATGTAATTGTGAGAAGAACAATTGTATGAGAATCCAATAGTATGTATATGGGAAGAGAAACGTCTGAATAGAGTGTGAATCCCAAACAAAATGCATTTAAATAAGGAAGATGGGGGTATATATGAATGGATCTGAGATTTTAAGCTTTGTGTATCTTCTTTGTCTGCTAACATCCGTTTCTGTAATACATATGCACTGAGTATAAGAAATTCGATTCAGTAGGGATGTCCGGCAAGGAAGCTTCGTACCACCAAAGGAAATTTTTGGCCGCAGGGATGAAGCATACGCTGGACGGTTGGAGAAGACGGTGATTTTTTGTCAGCTCTGTTTTAATTAATACGGAGTATAAAACGCTGTCGTTTTGGGATCGGCACACCCTGCTCATGGTGGGCCGATCCCACGGTATAATTTGCGTATCTATTCTATTCAAAAAGAAAGAAAAATGACACATAAAACATTACTCCAATAAAATTCATTTTAAAAGACAAAAAAAATCATTTTAAATTTGGCTTAGTACTTAACTGAGACCGGAAAACCGGTCCCTGGCCGGTCTCAAATATTGTCGGAACTAGCGGATCGGGTCCACCCGCAAACTATTAGGTGTGTCTCGGAAACAACAACAACAATAATATCCAAGTCTTAGTCTCAAATGATATTGGGGTCGGTTAACATGAATCGATACATGATATCACCACCAAAAGGTAAAGAAAAAAAATAAAGTTAAAAAATAAGCTATTATAAAAAGATAATATAAAACGAGATGAATATACCTAAAGATGATAAAATAAAAAGGATAAAAATAATGTTTATATATAAGGATAAAAGAATAAAAAAAACAAGAAGAAAAAAGATGAGGGGAAAACATATCCTCCACACGAATACCCGCCCTCCACTTTGCTCTCTCCAAAGCCTTACCCTCATACAACCCAAGAAGAAGCATATCACTACGGACTCCCCTAACCCACGTCTGTTTGGATCTTCCTCTCCCTCTCTTCTGTGCCTCTTCTCCACACATCTCAACACGTCTGACAGGTGCATCACTCGGTCTTCTACGCACATGACCAAACCACCGTAGGCGAGACTCCCGCATCTTGTCTTCAATAGGTGTGTCTCGGAAAAACGAAGAAAAATCAATTAATTAAAATTAATTTAAATGACCAAAGAAAAACAGAAAAGAGATGGAACAGAAAATAGTCAAAGCTTGTGCAACGCATAATATCCTAAAAACATATTCGTTGCCTCCCACGGTGCTAGGAGCGTTGCAACGATCGTTTCCCAGGATACGATAACTACGAACAATCGTTGAGCACTCAAACGAATTGTTCCGGCGAACGGAAAACACAGCAAGAACACTACGGAAATTTGCAAAATGCTAGAGGTGTATTTGAGCTGAAAACAACATGAAAAACGCGTTGTTTGTCGAGTTGTTATAAGGCACCTGACAACCTTTTATAGGGAAGGATTTGTTGAGTTGTAGCTGTGTAAGGATTTTATCAACGTAATGAGATTGGCTTAAAACAAGACTGTCTGGTCTCATATCGTCAAATTTAGAATTTAACATAGCTTTTTTTTTTAACATTGTGGAAACTTTATTAGTGATGATTTAAAATAATACACTGGAAGAGTATTTAGATCAAAACATGCTATTACACTACACCAAAAGGCAAGACTACAACAGATTCATCAGATTAAGGCTTATTATACAAGTGTGAATCGTCCTCGAGCGGAATTACATGACCCTTGGCTTTAACACAATAGTGGAATGCTTCAAAATGTGAAGACTGAACTGCCCGCCCTTCTCACTGGTATCAACCTTGGACTGCCCCGGTGGCGGCAAGAGCTCGAAATTCTGGACTATACGCCCCAAGACAATCCCTAGTATGGGGCCTATGGGCAGCGCCAGGATTATTCCTGGGCAGCTCTTCCTCCCTACCCCAAAGGGCAGGAACCTGAAGTCATTCCCATTGGCCTCAACGTGCTTCTCCTCTTCCAAGAACCTTAGCTTTCAGGTCTGAACTCTTGGGGCTTTTTCCAAAGGGCCACCATGCATTGACTAAGATTTTGCTCTCAGCCGGAATGTCATGCCCGCCGAGCTTGGCTTCGTGGAGGTTCATGTGTGGGACAAGAAGTGGGATGGCCATTCTTAGACGAAGAGTCTCCTTGATCACGGCCTGAAGGTAAGGAAGCTTGTGGGTATCTGGTTCAGTGATTTGAACGCCAGGCCCGAGGACTGTGTCGATCTCATGACGGAGCTTCTTCTGGATGTGTGGATGGTTGACTAGCTCCGCAATATAATGCCCCCACTCAATTGACCAGAGCGTAGTTTCGATTGATGTTATCGACAATGTAAAGGACGTTATCTTCATTGATCTCTCCCTTCTGTTCCGCTTTAAAATTATGATCTATAGCACATTTGTGATCTATAGCACATTTGAGACTGTTGTTATTCATCTTCTTTGTGCTTGAAATATTCTTCCTTTCGTCAACAAAGAAGTCCGGCCTTGAATAGCTTCAACCTCCTCTCCTGAAGCTCCTTGCAAATCTGCCTCTACAAAATGGTCTGAAAACAGGAATGAAATCTCCATAGTTATAATTAAAGCTCTGAGCCAATCTGCTCCTCTCGCCGTTCAATGCCTTGAGCTTGATGAACAGAGGATCGTCCTAGCTCTCAAATCTTCTGTCGAACATAATCCGGTACATGTTGTTGTACATCGTAAGTTGCAGCCGCCGCCTCAACACGACTCCGGATTCTTCTTCACGTCCTCCACCACGCTCTCGATTTCCGCCTCCCACCCGGCCCGGTACTGCTGGACCACCTTATTGGTGAAAAACGGGACCGTCATAATCCTCCGCATCTTCCGCCAGTGCTCGCCGTAGACGGTGAACACCATGTCCTGAACCTTCCCGGTGAAGATATCGAAGACAACATTCCGCGTGCGAGACCCGAATTCGACCCCCTGCGTGTGGAGAACCTTCTTAGCGTACTCGGTGAGGTTCCGGTGGTTCAGGTCATCGCCGACTTGGAGCCAGTTCCCGAACAACGGCACTGGGATCGGGCCCGGCGGGAGCTTGAACTTTTTGCCGCGAAGCTTGTAGACAACTACAGCCACTACGATGGCGAAGAAAAGGCCCAGGAGAGCCTTCTCTATGAGGAGAAGATCCATTTTGAACCAGAGCTTGAGTGATTTAGAATTTAACATTAGATTATTGATATATCATCCACGTATAAACACAAAATGACATAGTTTTCTAGTGTGTTCTTCACATAGACGCATTTATCACTTTCGTTTATTTTAAACTCAGTAATTAATATTGCATGATCAAACTTTTTGCGCCACTCTTTAAGGGCTTGTTTCAATCCATACCATGATTTAATTAATTTACACACTTTCCTTTCTTTGCCAGGAACACAAAAGCTCTTGGGTTGTTCCATATAGATTTCTTCGTCTATATCACCATTTAGAAAAGCGGTTTTTGCATCCATTTGATGAATCCACTTGTGATTTTGTAGGATAGAGTTCACCTCACTTTTGATGGCTTCTTTCCACATAAGACCTTCGATAGACATCACGACTTTCGTATAAGTCCGGGGCTCATTTTCTACCAAACTTGCTAGAAAATCCGCTTCGTTTTGACGTGTTTGGTTCTTCATTGGACTTGCATGGAAATATATCTTCAAAAATGAGGCATTTCTTGATTCAATTATTGTGTTTTTATGTACATCCCGATTATTCGAATCGTACACTAAAAACCGATAAGCACTATTATTTTGTGCATATCCAATAAAAATACAATACACCGTTTTAGACCTATTTTATTTTGGTAGCTGTCGGTACAAGCACCTTTGCAAGACACCACACACACTTTTAAATATTGATAGGAAGACTTTCTACCTTTCCACAACTCGTAGGGAGTTTATCATATTTTTTCTGGGGAATCATATTTAAAAGGTAGTTGCTTGACAAGACTGTTTCGCCCCACATATTTTGTGGCAGGCCCGAACTTACTAGCTTCGCATTTATCATGTCTTTCAATGTGCGATTCTTTCGTTCGGCAACACCGTTTGATTGAGGTGAATATGGTGTGGTACGTTCATGTACTATACTCACGCTTTCGCAAAATTCACCAATTGGTGCTTCATACTCACCACCTTGATCATTTCTAACCGTTTTAATATGTCAATTAAGTTGATTTTCTGCTTCATTCTTATAAAGAATGAATTTATCGATTTTTTGGTGTTTATTTTTAACAAATAAACATAGCTACAGCGAGTGCTATAATTGATAAAAGTAATAAAATATTTATCACCGCCACATGTTTATATTGATTTAAAGCACAAACGTCACTATGAATTAATTCAAGTGGTTCCGTTTTTCTTTCAATCGATTTGAAAGACCTTTTCGTCAGTTTTGCCCCAACACAAATTCCACATTTGTGCTTCGCATCAATTGTGAATTTAGGAATGGTTTCCATGTTATAAATCTCTTGGGTTTTCTGATGTGGGATAAATCACGCTAGAAACTCATCATTTCCCTAGTTTTCTCCATTTCAACGAGTGAATTTTGAGAATCAATTTCTCATTCACCTGTTATTCGTTGTGAGCGTGTCAGATATCGAATTGTAATGCTTAACAAGGACAATCCGAAACCACTTTTACCCGACCCAGATCGGAAGTGAATCCCGCTCAAAAAATTGCCCAAAATTGTCCATTTAATTCAATTTTTAACAAATTTTTCAACACAAATCACCACAACAAGACAACTATCAATCGCCGGAAGTCATATGAAATCGTCGAATCTAAAAATCACCACTGAAAGTCATTTGACCCTCTGGTAGCCGTTGGGGAGTCACTGGACGTTCATCAGATCTTTGCCCCTTCATTGCCGAAAGTTGTCAAAAAGTCACTATATAGCCGTCACTTCAGTACTTCACCTAAGTGGCTAAGAGAGATTGCTAAACTCTAATAGCTAATGTTAAACCTTAAGAGGGATTGGTATTCTGGATGTTTTTATTTGAATTTATTTCTGCACCATACCAGATCAGATCAAAACAGAATCGATTTAACAGACCAAATTAGATCAGAACAAACCAGATCAGGCTAGATCGATTCAAATAAGAACAAACTAGATCAGATTAACAGACCAAATCATCATTAAACCTTAAAAAACACCTTAATTTTTTTTTAAATCAATAGAGTTACTCTCTCCAGATATAGGGTCATATAAATCATATTCAAGGAATATAAATTAGAAATGTTTCACTTTGGGAAAGAAGCCAAGTGTTTATCTAAAGGAGCTAAGGGAGTGTTTAGCATTGCTTAAAAAGTGGTTTTTTAATTTTACATTTAAACAATTAAAATTGTGTCTTCAAATAACTACTACTTTGTCCCATTTTACATGTCTTACTTTCACTTTTGAGTTATCTCGAAATAAGTGTCACATTTATTTTTTCAAATTAAAAGAAAAATGTTGTCTACAACATTTCACTCTATTATACTCAAATTTCAAACATAATTTTTACTTTTCAACTACTTTATTAATAATTGTGTCAAACCAAAGTATGACACATAAAATCGAACAGAGATAGTGTTTAAATTAAACAGTTTAGCCTTAAGAGCTGGAAGCGGGTGGGGTGCTTTAAACTACTATTTACTTTTTCTATTACACAAAAAGTATTTTTTATCAAACATTCTAACTTTTGCTTTTTCAAAATCATTTTTTTCTCAAACACTATAAATTTTACTAGGGGTTTTGACAGGAATATTACTAAAAAAGAGTTAATTGACAAAAAAGTGACCTTATGTTTTAGTTTCCAAAAGCATGGCTAATAAACACCCGGTTCTCTAAATTACCCTTCGTAAGTGGATATCCTTTACGCAATTACGCCGTCCTATTGCAATTTGCAAATGCTTACCGGTGCACTACTATTTCTAAATCTGCATCCGTATAATTGGGATAACCTCATGTTGTCATATTGCAAATGCTTACCAATGCATGTAACATTAACATTTTTTAAAAATTAATGTTTCTTTTGATTTTAAAATTACTCCATATTTCTCAAGCTACATATTTTGATAAGGAAACATAAGAGTCTTAAATATTTAAATTATTATATCAAAATTTGTGTACAAATTATCCCAGTTACTACTACTTCAGTGACTACCGCATCGTTTACTACCGCTTCAGTGGCCATCGTCCTAATTAGTAGTTACTATCGCTCCAGTGACCACCGACCCGGTGACCATAGGGGTGTCTAAATATTTAAATTATGACACTAAAGTTTGTGTGAACATTGTTTCGCTCGAGTGAGCACAGTTCCAGTTACTACCGCACCAGTGACCACCGTCTCAGTTACTACCGCTCCAGTGACAACTGTCTCAGTTACTACCGCTTCGACGATCATCCTCCCAGTTACTATCACTCAAGTGACCACCGTCGTCCTAGTTATATCCGCTCTAGTGACCACCGTCTTAGTTACTAATATCTCAGTGACTTATGCTGCCAGTTACCGGAGTTGTCAGTGACCACCGCCACCACGCCGCCGCCACCGGCAACTACTCGGCCCGTGACAAATACAGCACTGTCTCAGGAGCCCCAGTTTTTGTACACTCTAAAACTAATCACTTTTTTAAAAAAAATAGAAGAATAAATAAACACTCCCTATGTGTCTCTAAGAAGCTCAATTTATGAGTTACTTCGTTCGGCTAATCTAAATATTTTTTATCTGATTTTTTTAATTTGATTGGAATATTTCTATTTGATCTGAATGTAGGGGTGGGTTTGAAAAACCAAAATCTAAAAAACAAATCAAAATAAATCGAACCGCAACCAAATTAAATTGAAGCGCAAAAAAATCGAAAGCGGAATTCATTGATAAGGCAAATAAATATCATCTCTAACTATATCTATTTTTTTTTTCTCACTCTAACTATATCTTATATAATGTACATATTCATAATATGTTTTTAAACTAGTCACCAAAAATGTAAATTGAGAATATATACACTTTCGTTCCAAGAATTTAGAAATGTATATTTTGTCTCTCGCATACCCATATAATTAAAGACATATTTATTTCTCCTCTTTTTTATATTCTTTGTTCTAGTATGCTTGCATTTTTTAATGTGATATGGTTGATCACTCGACTATCGTATCATTTTAAATTAAATGACAATTTTGTAGTAGAAACATCGAAAAAATTGAAATCGAACCGAAATAAACTTAATCAATCAAATCATAAAAAAAAAAATCATAGTTTGAAGTTTGGAAATGTTAAAGGGAACTGAAACTAAATCAAATTTTTGTTGGGGTCAAACCCACACCTATGATTGAATGTTGATGATATCCATATAAAAGTGCCTCCACGTGGCATCAATTCCATTATCCGTTATCTACTAGCTCTAGCAGCTCTCCTTTCATGCTGCCCACTGGTGCTGAGATCAAATTCAATCTGCGCAAAGAATAAGAAGAAACTCTTTAATTTTTTTCAATCTTCTTAGCCTCTGTCTCATATTTCAGCTTCAATCCCCAAAACCATGGAGACTGGCATCACGTGCTGCTCACGTGCATCCATCCTTCCAAGCCTTTCTTCCCAACATGCAGCTGCACTAGCTACTCCCAGACCCATTTCTCAATCTTTCACCCATAACAGGGTATGCTATGTATGTCTACCTATCACATTATAAATTAAGATTATATGGTAAAAGGTCAAGTGACATGAGAATTACCATAATGCTTGATGTATGTTGTTTTTAATTCCCAAAAATAAAATCAGCATCTTCTTTTTAATGTATAACTATATGAGCTGAGTTATGCATCATGCCTACAATTTTATACGTAGTACTCCGTATATATTTGTTGGTTTAGTTTATTATGGGAAGAATAACTTTAGATGATAAGGAGTATCAATTATCACCCTTCCATCAATAATAGTAGCAACTATAGAAATTAAAATTTTATCCGCCAACTATGTGAAATATTACAAAAAGAATGCAAAGCCTGTTTTTTTACCGTAATTCTGGTCATTTAACCATCACACTTGATATAAGACCATGGTGTAAAGCTTATGAGTTAAATGGACGGATTTGTAGTCCAAAAGTATATCAGTATCAAGTATCAACCAGTGATACTTTGGGGAGTACAATTTAAAGTTATTCTCCTTTAAATTTATATCATATAATTTGCCCATGACTCCTATGTCAGTTTTCACAAATCACCTGAAAAAAAGCTTTGTTAAATTAAACTAGACTACTTTATGAGACAAAAAAGTGTTTGAAACATGACTTTTTTGGGATGGAAAGAGTGATTATCAAATGTGGGAGATTTAAACTTTAAATATGTATGCTAAAGTAGAAGAAGAATTCCCAATACAAAAAGTTCAGGTTAGAACTCTAAGCCACAATTCTTAATTAATGTGATGATGGTGTGATATTGAAAATGTTGTGCAGAGTGTGAAACCGAGTTCATTTTGGGGGGAGTGTTTGCGTATACCGCCTAAATCGTCTCAAAAGGTGTCAAGGACAAAGAGCACTTCTTCCTCAGCGACCAGATGTGAATTAGGTGACAGCCTGGAAGAGTTTCTCATGAAATCAACCAAAGATAAGGGGCTGATCAGGCTAATGTTGTGTATGGGGGAAGCACTTAGAACAATTGCCTTTAAAGTCCGGACGGCTTCTTGTGGAGGAACAGCTTGTGTGAATTCATTTGGGGATGAGCAGCTAGCTGTTGATTTGCTTGCTAATAAAATCCTCTTTGAGGTTTCCTTTACCTTCCAATTGTGTGTTTTTTAGCACAATATAACCCGTCTTTGGGTTCTGTTTGGTTGCTTTACCTGACTTATTCTGCTTATTTTGCTTGTCCTTGTATCCAAGTAAGCTAAATAAAGCAGAACAAGTAGCTTTTCAGTAACTTATTTGATTGAAATGGATGGTACGAAATGCTTTAATTTTTAGAACATTCATCCCATTCAACCAAGTAGTTTGACCAAATGGGCCCTTATTGTTGAAATCATATTGATCTTTTAAAGCCCCATTTTAATGTTTAGGCCTTGACATATTCACACTTCTGCAAATATGCTTGTTCTGAAGAAGTCCCAGAGCTTCAGGATATGGGAGGACCAACTGAGGGTTCGTGTGAATTGTAATTCTTTTTATAAGTTCCATAAATAACACATTCAATTATACAGGATCATGGTAGTGTTGTTTCCTAAAAAAAATAACTCATTCACTCCTAGGGAGTGTTTGCAATTGCTTCAACTTTAAAAAAGTGATTTTTTAAAGTGATTTTGAGAAAAGTGATTAATAGTAAAAGTTGGTAGTGTTTGAGAAAAAAGTGATTCTGAAAAAGTAAGAGTTGGTAGTGTTTGGTAAAATAAGTACTTTTTGTGTAATAGAAAAAGTGAGAAGCAGTTTAAAGCACCCTTCTACCTGCTTCCAGCTTTTAGCTTTTAAGTGATTAATTTAAGCAGAAGCTGTCATTTGAAAACACTCTTTTCAACTTTTTTTAAGTCAAAAGCTGAAAAGTGCTTTTTTTAAGCAACCACAAACACTCCTTTACTCTACTTGAGTTTGTAACACGGCAAATGGTAGGGAAAGGGAAATTTGTTTATTTTATGTTTTGATTTAACTTGAAATATACAAAGAAAAAACAGTTTGATTAAAACTATGTAAAATATTATACAGAGAATATATTTATATATCTTAGTCTTAAAACAGCAATATATTTTTATGTAACATGAGTTTGAACAATATTAAGAGTTCATTTATTGGGTTGGAATAAAAAAAGTCATTTTTTCCCTTTATTTTCTTCTCTATAACTCTATTGTCTTTTCAGTAATTCCTGGGTTCCAAACAACTGTTTGGACTTGCATTACTAGAAAAAGTACTTTGTATAACTCTCTGTTAGTGTGATATATGAATAGGTGGATTCAGTGTTGCTTTTGATCCACTTGATGGTTCAAGCATCGTGGACACGAACTTCACAGTAGGGACCATCTTTGGCGTGTGGCCCGGGGATAAGTTAACCGGTGTTAAAGGGAAAGATCAAGTTGCAGCTGCAATGGGGATCTTCGGACCTCGCACTACCTACGTTCTTGCTCTCAATGATGTTCCTGGAACACATGAATTCCTCCTCCTAGATGACGGTACTGACTTTTAACACTCCACTCATTCTCAAATCAATGTTGAAATATATCCTTCATGTGGAATAAGTTTTACTATACACTGTTGTGAAGATCCTTGCCTAGGCTCCAGATTCCTGAGAATTAGAAAGTGTTCCGAAGAATAGTTTATCAAGCTTATTAAACAATGTATGTATACAAGAGTAAGTCATATGGATACATTGTATCCGTAGGTTCTATGGATAATCCCTAGACAGAGTTCTATCATATAGAAATTACAAAAAATGATTAAATACGATTTCTCCGACTTTAACGAGTTTGACACAACATACCTACACACACACACATATATGAATATACACTCTCCTTGGACTACTAGGCTTCCCCCCATTTTCGTCCCTTTCTTTTTTAAATGACCATAATTGTTGACCAGGGAAATGGCAACATGTCAAGGACACAACAGAGATTGGTGAAGGGAAAATTTTCTCACCTGGGAACTTGAGAGCCACTTCTGACAATCCTGACTACTCTAAGGTTTTGAACATGCACCATGTTGTCTTGCTCTTTTTTCACAGTGAGAATACTGAGAATAGAGGTGCATTAATAGAAGTATATTTATTTTGTGCTAAAAATAAGACTAGTGCGGTCTTAAAAACAATAGAACTAGTTAATAATTCCTGTTTTGGAGTGAAAGAGTTCTCATAGGGTATGCAAAAAAACAAAAATGAACTTATTAAGGAAACGTGTTACCTTGTAATTTGTATGTTTAATTCTATTTATACAACATTCACTGTTTTCATCTCTAAGTGATATGAGGAGTACTTGAATATCTTACATGTTGTTTTGCATGAGAGCTTAATATGTTCTGAATTCGCAGCTGATAAACTACTATGTGAAGGAGAAATACACCCTTAGATACACGGGAGGAATGGTGCCCGATGTAAACCAGGTATGTCTAAACATCTTTCAATCTCACCTTCCATTTCCAACAACGTAATGCAGCTTTAGGTCTAATAAAAGGCAGACTGGTGCACATTGGCGACCCTCGCAAAACGAGGGTCCAGGGAAGGTTCCCACTTCCCACCACAAGGGAGTATAGGGGGCAAGTCCTGCCTTTGTCATTTTGACAAAGGGCCACTCTCAAGACTTAAACCTGTTATCTCTCGGACACACAGAAACACAAGTCTCCCCTTCTCAGCTTCCGATTAAATATCCTTAAAAAATGCAGATAATTGTCAAAGAGAAGGGTATATTCACTAATGTGGCATCTCCATCAGCGAAAGCCAAGCTGAGATTGCTTTTCGAAGTGGCGCCTTTGGGATTCTTGATAGAGAAGGCAGGAGGGTATAGCAGCGATGGGAAGGATTCTGTGCTTGAGAAGGTGATCACAAGTCTTGATGATCGGACTCAGGTAGCCTATGGTTCCAGAAATGAGATTATTCGGTTTGAGGAGACACTCTATGGATCCTCCAGGCTTAATAAGATTGCTGCTGCTGAAACAGTTGGAACTACTGCTGCTTAATTATAAGAACAAATAATATTACGTAATTACTTTGTAAATTAATACTCTCACTACTATAATCTGTAAATTAATACTCCCAATACTCAGAATGCTTTGTTTTGTAGGCATGTGAATGCAGATATTCAATTTAGACCGTGGTGGGTTATGCTTTCAAGTCAGGCCAACCCACACTTCATGCAACTTTTAAGTTTACAGTTTGACTTTTACAGTCTCTTAAACAACATTCAATATTACTTTAAAAATAAAGCAGTACTAACAAAGTTATAATTGAACCCAACCCAATAAGTTCAGTCAGACCAACCCAGTTCATGCAACTTTTTAAGTGTTTTCTCTATATACAAAGTATAATTTAGTTTTGTCTTCTCTTTAGAATATCACTCGCATTATCTGTTAATCTATCACTTCTACAAAGCGTTCTATAGTATGCGTTTCTAATTTTAAACCAGTTTTTAATTTCAAGTCATTATTGAATTAAATCAGCTTTTTACGTTGTATATGATGTATAGGGATCAATATTTATGTTAGAGAAATTAAATATGAACTTCCAATTTGATTGTGTGTTACCATTTCATAAATACCGCAAATCATTTAGTTATTTTGTAGCATCAGACCCTTTCAGTTTTTCTGTTGACCAATTAGTATAAGAAAACAAACTACTCTTTGTGTGTGGGCAGCATAGATTGGGGTTAGCATTCTATGCTTTTTTGAATTGTAAAAAGTGAATATTGTGCACAACTTTAATATTCACTACCTAAGCTCTAACCATAAAACATTCCATTCTTCAAAAAAAAAAAATATGCCCAAAACATGCACATGAGCGTTAGCGGTTCATCCTGCAACGAACTGGCATTACAACATTTAAATAGTATTTAGAAAGTTGATTAATGTCATCACCAAATAAGTCTTCTTTTTAGTTTAATGCTCAATCAATAGTTAGTTACTCACGAAGGAATACCCGTAAGTTGAAAATTATATGTTATAATATGATTGAATTTCAGTTTATATGTCTCAATGTGCCTACACCTCATCCAGAGCTCGTCCATATTTTTTATGGGCTGAACTAGGCCCAGTGGATAAATATATGTCCATACATGTGCTCGTCTTTAATGGCAAGCTAGATAGATTGGCCCATATTTGTATAGGTCTTATGCTCAAATATCTATTAATACGTATCGGAATGGCTACTGCGGATTCTTTCTTCTTAAAAAAGAAAACCCTAATTATCTAGACGAGCTCTCGCCGTCGACCTTCTTTCACACCCTACAACAGGCATGGACCCGGCCCGGTTCGGGCCCGGTTCGGGCCTGGGCCCGGTTCGGGCCTGGGCCCGGCCGGGCCTCGGTTCAGGAAAGGGGAGGCTCGGAATCGGCCCGGGTAAGCCCCGGGTCCAGGCCGGGCCTCGGTTCAATATTTTTTTTTGCCTTTTCCTAATTAACCCCTAACCACCACACCCCCCCCCCCCCCCTCACCCCCAAACCATCCCAAACCATCTCAAATGACCCAAAATACCTAGCCCAACCCAAAAACTTAAAAAAAATTCAAAAAAAAAAAAAGAAAAATAAATAAAATTGCCCGAACCGGCCGGGCCAGTTCACGTTTTGAGGGGCCCGAGCCCGGACCGGAACCCCAGCGGGCCGAGCCTAACCGAACCGGTCACTGACCGGGCCACCGGGCCGGTTCGGGCCGGTTCCGGGTCGGGCCACCCGGACCGAGTCCATCCTTACCCTACAATCAAAATTGATCGAACAACTCTAATCGACAACTCGTTCGATCATCAACCAAAATTGATCGAACAACTCTAATCAACAACTCGTTCGATCATCAATCATGACATCGAAGGGTGCCAACAAACTCGAGTTTGCTTGAGAAAATCATCCATGAGCTAAGAGTCTACAATAGGTGAATGTATTCTAATTAAAGCGCCTATGATGGAATGTATGTTTCCCCCTCTAAATTGTTTGATTTATATATCTATGGCATTTGATTTGGTGATTTGTGGAATAGCTTATATGATTATATATCTTATTGATGTGATGATGTCTAATATTTTAGTGGACATCTTATTTAATTTATTTCCATATACTGCAATAATTATAATATGTGAAAGATTGACTGTTGAGAAATGCTTTGATGGGTCAATGTACTCAATATCTACGGGAAATAGGATACATGTGATGTAGCCAGAAGCTATTATTGTACGCAATAGATATTGATGAATATAAAATTTTCATTTATTCAACCAACTAGAGTTTATATTTGGATAGTTTATTATAAACCTGCTAAGGACTCGGAATCAAAAGAGATAATATAAGCTACTTCATTTTGTAGTCCAACATATAACATAAGAACACTATTAAGTAACCAAGACTTTCTGTATATTTTCAATTCTGGAGAATCTCACATTTTAAAAATGAAAATAGATTTCTATGTTAATCGAAGGTGTGGAAAAATTGTTCAAGCATAAGTGTGGCTTATGTCTGAAGCAGGTCATGTATGTGAAATTAATTCCCAACAATCAAACTGAAATACAAACAGAATAAAGATAAAACAAATCTACAATTAAATACCACAATGATGTAGAAATTTCATACATAGTATGAACACAATTGCTATTCTCACAACTCTCCAAATGTGAGTTAATGTCTAACCTCTATTCTTCCTTATATAAGTAAGGGTGGTAACGTATGTATTACATAATAGTAAATGGGTCTAAATACAATAGCAACCCATGTGAAATAACTAATGTAATAACAACACAAATACAAAGAAATAACATGATTGGACATCATAAAACTATTCTAACAATCTCCCCATTGATGTTCAATCGTGTTCAATCAGCATTGTAGTGCGGGTATCTTTGTCCTTGTGTTGAATCAGACGATGTAGAGGAGAGGGTAGATGAGATTGATTAAGTTGCTCCCTTTTGTATCGATCTTCAGTGCAGCTGAGTTTCCTTTGTCTTCTTGGAAAGGCTTTGGGGTATAAACCTTACACCTTCCCCTTTGATGTCTTCTGAAAATTTGTTCTTTGATGTCGGGGTTGAGGGATCTTCATGATCTTGCATGTAATCCATTCCTTTCAAAAGTTACTCTTGATCAGCTTGAATGAATTGTGATAGTGCATTTACTATTAATGTTCTGAAGAGTTCTAAACGCACACGAGATTCATCTTTAGTATTTGATTATCCTACCAATGTCTCCTCCAGAATGTAGCCTTTTGACTATTGGATGTGAAAGATCTTGAACGACAGTTGTCATTGGCACGGCGGAGAATAATGGTTGATTTGTGAGTGTAGCTGATCATTTGATGTGATGTTGATTTGGCAATTTTGATGAATTGGAGAGTAGAGAGCCGTCAATTTTTTTGTTGCAGAGAAGTGTTTGAGAATAATTTTTAATGTTTGTAAGCACGTGGATCACTCTCCCCCTCATGACCGGTCAAATGAATTGGAGCGTCATGCCTTTATTCATCTATTGTGGGTAACAAAACAAAAACAAAAAATTAAACAAAAAGGTAAAGGCCAGATACACCTTGATGTCCTTCTAGTCGTTCTGGCATGATCAAAAGGATCATTAAAGAAAATGGTAGCCCCTCAGGGAAATCGGCTATAGGTACTCCACAAGTCTCATGCAGTGGGGTTCAATGTTTTATATGGCAGAAACCAGGCAAGCTACAACAGCACTCAAGCAACAACAGGTCCTCGATCGAACGAGGGGTTCAGGCCATTCGGGGTCTCGGGCAGCATGTCCCAAGGTAGTGGGGCCTTGATTCAAGGTTTCAATTCCAGCAACAGCCACCTTCCTCCCCCTCAGACATGGTAGGGTATCGATTGAGTGAGGGTTCCAGAAGCAACTATGCTTGGGCTACAGCTCCTAGGAGCCTTGAGCCCCCAACAGTCCCTGCTTTGGAGCCTTGAGTTGGTCTGGGCAGCAACATATGGGCAGCTACTTGGCTTGGGCAGCAATCCTCTTGACATGCCCACGGTTTTTAGGTCATGAACAGCGCGCGCAGGGGGGGGGTAAGGTTCATGTGAGGTCTTGGACTCCTGATAGTGGGTATGGGCAGGACGTTAGTTTCCTGGCAGCAACCGCTAGTCATGATGCAGGTCACAGCCTCGCAGGCAGCACGCCCTGGGTTTGGTTAGGACAAGACCCCAGGCGGCCAGGCAGCAGAGGCTCAACTGAGCAAGGTGTTCGGATCCAGCCAGCCTCCTTGTTCGGTCCGCACAGTCAGCAAATATGGGCAACAACCCCTTGGCAGTTGGCACCCTGTAGAATGTAGATCCTGGATAGGGGGCACCGAGATTGGATCAGGCAGCAGCCCTTAGGCTGTTAGGCAAGGTAGACTGTCCAGCCAAAGCCTAGTCCAAACTCCAAATCCAATCAAAAGTTTGGACTGTGCAAGGCGGGAGCATCTAAGCAACAGCAAATGGAGTTGCTGGGCCTTGATCAGACAAGGGCTTGCCGGCTTGGGCAGCAGCCTATCTAGGACCCAGCATCGAATAGCCTGTGCTCCAGCAATATCATTAGAGGCCGACATGGCAAGCAACCCGGAAATCCAAAGCAGGGAGGCCAGAGCCCGGAGGGGCAGTCCCATGCTTTAAGTTAATTAATTAATGGTAAACCTTTCATGGCATTGAAGATGAATTAATTAATTGGCGATAATAACAATTACTTGAAATATTGAAATGAGGTGGTGACTGTACAGTTCCAAAAAACAACAACAAAACCTTAAAATCTACAACCTATTATCACGCGCCTGTATCACTCTCTCCCCATTTCCTGAAGTTTCATCATCATCATCATCCAAACAAATGCCACCTGTTGCAGACGTCATCTCGGTCATCTGCCCAAATACAAACTTCCCGCCACCAATCTCTCTCATACCTATGTCTACGGTTCCACTATACAAACCCCTACTGCCGCCAGTAAGCATGGTTAGCTCCTTGTCTTCCTTAACAGGCAGAAAAGAAGGCAGAACACTCATCAACGAAGATGAATTCGATTGATTGGAGCTATTGATGAGCATACGGAGTGTTTCTCTTGCACTCTTCTCCGCCATGGACTCTGCCTCAGGAATCAACGGTGGGAGGGCAGTCGACATACCTGGGCCTGCACTCACCAAATATCCCTGCCCCCCTGAGGTGCACACATCAATGAATGGGATGTGGACTATAGGATCACACATTAAGGGAGTAAAGGTCGGGATCTGCTGCGAAGTTGGCAAACTCAATGGCAATCTAAGTAAAGGGTCGGGCAGAAGCGGAGGAAACTCTTCTAGGGAAGACGCTATGGAAAAATTCAACGGGGCAGGTGACAGTGAGGAAATCACAGGAAGGGAGAGAGCTTCACTGGATAAAATTGGGAGTTGTGGAGTTCCTAGTGAATATTGCAAGGCTGATGCGGGAGGGCACCAACAATAATAAGGAGAAGCCAAAGAAGGAATTGTGAGTCCTGAGGTCATATATGGCGGGTCCAGATGTAACAACTGAAATGTAGCATGTTCTGAAGATGGCTTCTCCTCCTCCTTAGGAGGCTGGACAATACTATCTCCACGCCTCCTGAGTTTCTCCCTTGCAACACTCCTCAATGAGTTCCTGAGTGAGCTCTCCTTGAAGGAACCTGACCTGGCACTCAGACCTCCATGACGGGCCCGGATAGGCTTCTGGTCAGACACAGAAGAATCATCAACTGCGGAATCAAATGTGAGAGATGTTGACCCAACGAGGTGGGCCCGGAGATGAAATGCAAAGCACTTGAGCCGTGACTCACATACTCCTGTAAGCTCGGCAAGAGATGGTTTTGTTTCGAGTAAATCCTTCATCTACATCAAGTGAAAAATAGAATGAATTAACAATAATCTTATCTATTACTCCTTCCGTCCCTGAAAAAATTTCCAACTTCCCTATTTTGTCCGTCCCAATTAAACTTTCACTTTCTCTTTTTGGTAAAGAATTTGTGGTTCATAGCATTTCTTACACACTTCTTTCACCTCTACACAACTCTCCACCACACAGTACCCACTATCTTAATCTTTGTGCCATTTGTACTATGGAAGTTTCATTATGGACAGAGGGAGTAGAATTTTTGGGGTTTTACGTAAAAGAGTGTATAAATCCACCTTTCTTAGCATTTCATCCCCAAGAAGCTTAGACTTCTCTGAACACCAGAAATACATACTCAAACCACCTGCGATTGTGAGCTTAAAAGAACGTCCAGTCTGGTCTGCAGGGATTCCCTCAATCTCAACAGTGGAGCAATCCAATGTGCTGCAAAGTGTTGCCAGTGTATCCGTGCTACCATCGTCCCCGATGAATGAGATCCGCATGTCAGAAGTTGGTAAAAGAGAGAGACTTAGGTTTCCCCTGAGGCAGAAGAAACAATAAATTAGCAGCAGCCAAAACATGAATAGAAGTTCGATAGAAAGACGATGAACATGAAGAATTGGATTATCTATTGCCTTGTTATCACAGGTTGGAACCCAGAAAAATCCAGGGAAAGAAAATATGCAAAGAAAATAGAGACGAAATTGGAAGGAGATATAAATGTAGAAAAATTATTAGTTCAAACTCAATATAAATTGTAGCTATTTCTCAAAACTTGATAAGTGGATATGTTTATTTTTATTATCTAAGTAATTAATTGTACTTGGTGGCAACTCAATCAAAGGCCGAGTAGCTAGAAGGACCAAATATCCTAATACTACCTCCGTCTCTTAGTACTCTATCATCTTTGACTTTTCAAGTCAATGGTCATAAACTTCATACAATGATTTTGATTAGTATAATTTTATGATAGTTATAAATTTTAACTTTTATGAAAATATTTTCAATAAAGAACATTTCCATATCATTTTTTATTATAAATAATTTCCAATAAAAATATATCATTGCTCGAAGTTTAATGGACGGAGGATGTATACACAACATCCAAGCCTTATTTCCTAAAGAGGATGGAGGGAGTATAAGTATATAAAATAATAATCTTAATAATTAAGTAACATAAATCATATACAATTTAACTTTCCAAGAAACTAAATCATCTAATAATTTTTAAGTCCCAAGTTTTATCCTAAACTAATTACCAAAACATGATTTTCCCAAACAGATGTTTGCTGCTCATATTGTCAACAAGTTCATTCTCTTCCACACCATTTCGATTTGTATCAAGCAGTCTGTATCCCATCTATATTTCCCACAAGTCAGAAGTTTATCCTCTTTCTTTTTTTTAATAGTCACTAAATATTTTAAAGACCGTAATATCAGCTTTAGTTTAAAATTTTCAGATTTAACAAAAAAAAATCAACTATTGCTGACCAAACTACTTACCGAGTTGTGAAAATTGCGAGTACTCGGAGTATTGGAACAGAATGTGTAAGTACACTAGTCGATAAGGCCTTACCCTGAGTAGCAAGTACTTGCCAAGTACTCATCAATTACACACACAAATATACATACTAACATAGGGTACGGTTCCGGTAAGAATGAAGCTTTAGGAGAGAAATAAGAACAACATCCATGTAATGGACCATATTACTGATGGTTCACGGTTCCGGTTCCAATTGATTTAATCGGATGGTTATAAAAGTAATGGACCATATTACTGATGGTTAAACTCACGTGCACACTATTAGAAATTTACATGGAAAGTTTGTAATACATTTAATACATAGGGGCATCTTTGTAAATGAGTAAATGGACATTAGGAATGCATTTACTATTTAAGGAAGAATCTGAATCATCTTATCGCTACTTCCTCGATAAAAGTAAAGCAAGGCAGAAATTCATGTGTGCAGTGCTACCGATTAGAAATCAAAAACACAAAAACATTATGAAAGTGCAGATTGTTTTCCTTTATAGTGCATCAAGTTGTGCAAAGAATTATGGAGATAATTACGACGAAAAATAAAAAGAAAGTGCCTATGTGAAGACTATAAACTGTCTAAAGTTGTATACTCATGCAATAATTCATGTATAAAGTTATAACTTTAGTAATTCATTAATTATAGCATCATGTATTCATGTGCATGTGTATTGGTATTGTGCAATATATATCATGTAGAGTGCATTATTTAGTACTACCTCCGTCCCGAAAAGGTTTGCCATGTTGATTTTTCTTGGTCAATGATGATGAACTTTGGGCAACGATTTTCATTACTCCCTCCGTCCCCTTTTATTTAGCCAAACACCTTTTTCCCAGTCAAAGTTGTTCAACTTTGACCAATTATATATTTATACACGATAATATTGATAATGTGAAAATTATATGAAAATGTTCTTTGTTAAAAATACTATCATAAAAGTATAAATTTATTAAGTTTTACATAAATATATTGGTTGAAATAATGGATCAAAGTTTACCACCTTTGACTGGAAAAGTCAAAGATGGCTAAATAAAAAGGGACGGAGGTAGTATTATATTTATATATAATTTATAAATTTTATAGTTTTATGAAAATATTCAAATTAATTACGTATTAAAAAGTATCATTAATCAAAGTTGATTGTCATTGACCAAGAAAAGTAAGATTGACGAATATTTACGGGACGGAGGAAGTATATAAAAACAGTTGTAGTTCCTTGCAATAGATGAAAAGCACTGAAAATGATGACATGTGGTAGGGTAAATTGGGCACTAAAATTTTCGTGTGTGTGCATGAAAGGTGTAAATAGAGGCGTATTAAGGATGATAAGTGGTAGGGTAAATTGTGCACTAAACTTTTTGTATGTGTGCATGAAAGGGGTTATATAGAGGCGTATTAAGGATGACAGGTGGTAGGGTAAATTGTGCACTAAAATTTTCGTATGTGTGCATGAAAGGGGGATGTACGTTTTGCACACTAAGTAATAATGTGGCACATTATAAAATTGTGCAGATTGACTCACTGAGTTGTGCAGTTTAAAAAAGAAAATCTAAAGTATACGAAATGAAAGCAAACCGTGCAGTAGTAGTAAGAACACACATTAGATCATTTCATCATTTGCATATGTGGAATGTAACTGAAAAGGAAAGGAAATTATTGATTCATTAAGTCTCAAAATTAAATGAATGTGAAAATGAAAATGGAAAGGTTGTTCAAGTAGGTATGGAAAGAAAATACATAATGACAAAAATGGGCAAGGAGTCTACACGTGACTATGAAGGAAAATGATCCAATTTAATGGCTAGGATTGTTTCTTATTTCTCTCCTAAGATGATGTTCTTATTTGAGCCAAAATCTACGAACATATATACAAATGGCCAAAATCTACGAACATATATACAAATATATATATAATCATATCTTATCTTTATTTGTATTTTCCACAGTAAACCCAAACACTAAAATATCATTTACTCTTGGTATTTGTTTATTTTCCTGCAATTTTTACTGTCTTCCTAAATCCTAACTCAGCCTCAATATTCTAATAATCCTTGACTTTTGGCAATGGTATATAACCATCATTAAGAAACCACTTTGTTATCACTCAACTATATACTGTAAAAATATTCATAATTTCATATACAGCCCTTCATTATGTAAATAAAAGGAAGGAAGGAAGATATGAAACAAAGAGAACGTCAATTCTGACTGGAGCACAGTCAGGATATAGGGTTAGAACGATGTTACTGGTCTAAATTGACAATGAAACTGAATTCTCATGATGACATCAGACTTTAACCTATACTCACCCCCCCCCCCCATCTGCCATGACCATGTTAGCAAAGAAATACCCAACACAAGCATGGAACAAATAAACAAATAAGTCCACAAAAACAGTGTAGAATTGATGGCTAGATATAAATGCAAATTGAAAATCAAAATACTAACATACAATTAGAGAAAGTGGTCATATTATTCTAATGCAAAACACGAATAGCAAAGATATGTTAAACCATATTGTACTCCACTTTCTTTTAAATGAATAAAGTAGGAAGATATTATAAACTAAGAGCTAGTATTAAAACAAAGGAGGATGGAATATAATTTTGACTGAATAATAAGTGGACTCACTTATATCAGCATATTATACACAACTTGGGATGACAGATCAAAAATTGGCAGCTTAGGAGTACAAATAATCCACTTAGGGCAACTCCATTCCATCAGACAAACGTTTACACATAAGACCAACCTCAACGGTATCTTGACTGTGTCAATATGCACCACCTAGCTGTGAACAGAGTCACATTTCAAGATGCAGTGGTCTAAGGTAGAATCCAGCATGCAGTATCCATCATGAGATGGTTAGGTACGTCTGCAATTCATGTACAATAAACTCAAAAATGAACCCTAAACGAGTTTAGGGATCACATAAATAGCTAGCGAATCCTACTTCTAATATCAACAGAGATTCAGAACGCCCAAGTATTAGTACAGAATAATTCCACCAATGGAAAAGGAAGTTGTTTATGGAGTTGAAAGAAGTAGAGACATAGCTAATACTAAAATGCATGTATGATCATCAATTTCAAGGAAATGGCACTTACACATTTACCATGCAAGTGATCAGGAAAGTCACAATACCTTAATCAGATAAAACATTATGATTACCCTAAAATACTATAACAAGACAGTTAACATGTATTCTAATGTCTATGCCTTTTCTTAAAGAAGTCTTTTTAACCCCGTTCCCCTCTCAGTATTTCCCAGCAAAATGCACACATAGATAGTTTCAAGATCTTTATGGGACTCATAATGTTAGTTCCATTAAAAAGTGCACCTGAAAACGTAGACTCAAAAAATAAAAAACTAAAAGATACAGACATATCTATCATCTAAAAACTTGTTAGTTTGGTGTAAAAAGGTGGGGGGAAACAGACAGCACATAAAAAAACGTTAGCAGCACTTTGTAAGCCCTAAACTATCTTAATCATTTGAAATAAGGGTGTAAATTAACTAATAACAATTCACAATTTACATGACAAACAAAACACAGCTTGATTATAATATACAAAATGAAATGAAAAAACTTTTCACTTCGAAAAGTCAGTAGTGCATGTTATGTCATCTCGTACAATTGCAACTACCTTATGGAGGTAGGACACAACAGTTTTCCTTGCTTCTTGATCTTTCCAACACGCACTGAAACCAGTGGAATGCACAAGCATCTGGCTAGCTTCCCAACCTCTGCTGGTTCAAAGTGCTGTTCCATATAAACATACAAATCTGTTAATGTTTTCCTCAGGACGCCTATAAGTGGCATAAAGCTGAAGTAACTTTTCATAGAAAAACGTTCAATCAAACCCTAAGACATTGACAGGTAAATAACACTAAGACCAACTTATTTAACAGCTACGGATCACAAAGAAACCGCAGATCGAACGCTACCTGACTAAGATAAGCGAGTAAGCAATCCTCAGCTGCGCCTGTAGACACATTCATCTTCAGCAAAGGCTTCAGCCTCTCATCAGCACGGCATGCGCCCATCACCTGCATATCCATAGCCTGGAGCCACTGCGAAACACTGTAACCTTGATCGCACGGTTGAACCAATAGATCTCCGTCGCCGTCGTTCACCAAGATCTCCGTCAGCCTCTCCGCGAGCCTAGGGCGGCCCCGGCTGGCACCTGAACTCTGTCCTGATTCCACCGGAGTTCCAGCCGGCTCAGTTCCTTCAACCAGATGACCGCCGATGGAATCCTCAACGCCATCTCTCTCCCGATCGTTCGAAGATTCGTTCCGCTTACCAATAGCCATTTTAATTCTTAGATTAGATAGATTATTAGATTAAGTTTATTCAAATTCTTGCAATCAGAACCGTTAGAAAGCTTAATCCGAGACTACAAATTCAGTTCCGATTCAAAACGATCTTGGGCAAGGAGAACGATGAGCGTAGTTTGAGAGAGAGATGACAACGACAGCTCCCAACGCAGAGCAAATGAATGATAATGGGCCTCGAGAGCGGTTAATATCGCGGATACAGATAGATAGATAGATAGCCCTCCGGACTTGAAATTCGAAACTAAAATCTCTGGTGTAAAGTATGCTTGGAGTCCGGAATATCTTCAATCATAGAGACATGGACCGGACGTACACGTCAGACTACAGGTGGTATGGCCCACGTGGGGGACCCATGTTAGTGGGCGTGCCACGTCACGCATATGTTTCACCATTGGATAGAGGGCAGGGCGAGAACATTACGTTGACGGCTTGAAAAACGAAGATTTGTCATGTGAGTATGTACGAGTACCACCGGCTTGGTGGGATATTGGGTCCAGACCCAATACCTCTGGCCCAAAGTGTGGAGGAGCCCAGAGGAAATATAAGGCCCAAAACGGTCTGGATGCCTCGACCGGCATTCGGCCTATTTTTTCTACTTGGAGTGATCCAGGAAACACTGACATCCAAGAAATTATGAAGGGATCCCGCACACCGAACGCGTTACCCGGACGGGTAATCAACAAGTGGAGGCATGGGTTCGGGGTGGCATAAGTGGCAACCAACCGGGTACCGCCACGTCATCATCACCACCTACCCTCTCTTAGTATAAATATTGAATACATTGTAAAGAGTTAGCATTTTGATACTCAAAACTTAGCAGATAGAACTATCTCTCTTATTCTTGTATTCTTGTACTTACCTACCGAGTACCGTTCGGGTTGTTTCAGTGTAATCGCAGAATTACTGAATACAAGTTAGCTCCTGAGTTGAATCTTATTCCATTGTTTTATATTTTCATACACTTTCCAAACCAACTTAACGTCCTTAAATATCCAAAGCGTGTGTTGAGCTTTCGGATCTTCGGGATTAAACTTCAACAATAAGTTTTGTCAAAAAAAAGGACATTATTAAGGATTTTTTCTTTTGGACTGAAATTTGCTGGTCTGGTTTGGTCTGGTCTGGTGTAGTAAACCTTTGGTCTCTGTGTATTTTATAACTACGGAAGTCTGGTCTGGTCTGATCTGGTCTGGTCTGATTTGGTCTGGTCTGATCTGGTTTGGTCTGGTCTGGTCTGGGACTGAAAACAATCCAAAAGAAAACATCCTAAGTTGGTTTGGTCTTGTGTCGTGGTGGTTTGAAAGCCAAAAATAAGGTTAGCGGTTTATAAGAGCATCTTTAGTGGCAATGTTAATTGACTAAAAATGCATTATCATTTACCACATAAAATTATCTTCTTCCATGGAAATATGTATATTGATAGTTGGTGATGAGTTGACATAGAAAAATGGAACAGCCGTCTATCACCCTTTCTACTTTCAGCAGGGCTAGTTAATAGCCAAGTCAGCAAATCATTTATTTTGTTATACGGAGTATTCTTTTGTTGGAAACATTTATCATAATGCGTTTGTGGAGTGCTTCACTAGACCAACAAAAGTTCAGAATGATAGATTCCATTGGAGTTGCAAATTGATCGTGATGGATTGTTCGTCCATATCAGTTTCACAGGCCGTTTATTCAAATTACTTGTCCATTTTTTTGGGAGCAATTCACATCCTTATTCATATCCTTATTCATTCTAATAGATCCAATTTTGACAAATTAGCGTGAGTACTTTATATGAGAAAAGTGACACATTTTGTGGTTTGAGAATTTACGATTGACAACTGCGATGAAAGGTTACTCAATAGAGGACCTCTGCAAGTACCGAGGACGGGGCCTCACTCTCAATCTACCAGATTATGATTATAGTCCAATTTACATCCTCCTATCATGTCGTCCGGTCGGTGTTGGGGGCCCTAAACACTTTGGTCGAGGCAGGTGGACCCTAGCTCCGTATTTGTGAAATTACATAGAAAGATGGCAAGACGTGTAAGAACATTTTTATGAAAATGAATATTTTGAAAAAGACAATTCAAAAAATTCACCGCATACTGATTCCAAATCCTAAATGGGCTAAAAAGTGTCAACATTTAGCCTACTGTTATTCTCACCTGTGCGATGCACGGCAAAAATAGAGAACCTTGTATTAACTAAAATAAAACAAATAATTGGATCCAAAATGATAGATCAAAACTTTTACATAACATAACATGAAAAAAATTAAATATTTTGTAGTACTTTATAAACAACATTTGTTGTCATATCCAAGCTTTTATTGTTGTCATCTAAAATTAAAATTTTCATTCCTCTGGAGTTCGTAACTCGTGAAACTGTCACATATGGCTGAAAAAAGAGACTGTCCTCCAAGTAAGTTTTCAATCATGTAATATATCTCGCCCGTGTAATGTACTGATAGAAAATTGTAGCTGAATATTAAGAACATAAACAATAACTAAAGAATACAATTCAAAAATATGATATCAATTGAATATGTAATACGAATATTCAATGTGGCTATCCAAAAATATAATTTGGATAGCCACATTGCACTTAAATTTGTGGTCTTCGATCTTGTTCGTGCTTCAATCGTCTCCATCTGCTATAAAAAATTTCTACCTATAATGTTTGATGTATACCCTAAAAACTACAATGTACGTAGTATAGGGGTGTTTAGAACTGATTCTGCTTTTGTTTCTTTTTTAAAAACAAAAGCAGAATTAGAATCAGTTTTTCACAAGCTGGTCTCCCTCATCTTCTAAAAAACTACTTTTAGGAATAATTTAGAGCATCTAGAAGTACTTCTACACATTCATTCAACATTCTATCTGTTAATGCTACTTGAATGAGCAAAAGTAGTTTTAAAAAGTAAATCCAAACATGAAACACCCCTCATTTGAAAAAGCAAATCCAAACACAGACTTTTTAACAATTATACTACACGACCAGTGAGAATAAGTTAAACGATTAGCTATACTTTAATAGCTATACTTTAATTTATATGGTGAGAGTTCTCAGCACACAAAAATCTTTTTTAAAGAATTTATATTTATATCAAATCTAACACTCCAAAAAGAGAAGTATCCGCTTTCAAAAAAAAAAAGAAAAAGTATCCCATAGTGCCAAAAAAGATAAATTGATTTTATTAAATTTCCGGAGACGGTATGCAATACTGTTTAATTTAACAAAATTGCTCAAAATGGAAGTAAAAATAAACAGTTTCCAATCAAGACTAACAATGTTCCCCCCAAAATAAGACTTATTTAATCCTATTTAGAAAGCACACTTAAAAATTATGTGACCAACCAAAATGTGTAGCAACCAAAATTAAATTGAAGTTAATTACTTTTCTTTAAAAAATTACTTATTTTTTTAATATTTTCATGTATTTGTTTTACTTATTAATAATGAATATTATATTGCGTTACTATAATGAGAGTAGAAGGATTACTAAAAATGAATATTGGGAATATGTTTGAATATACTATGAATGAATGGTATACTTGAATATTGCGCTGCCGAAAAAAGGTATACTTAAATGTATTGATGATAGGGCAAGGCCTAAACGTGATTTATGTTTTATACTTAGTAGTTCGTATCTATCCAAAACTCATTATATCTACTTACTTAATAATAAAATAGAACCTTCAAATTGAAATTGATTTGTCAATAATTTGTTATTGAGTACAATTAAATATTGCTATTGAGTACAAGATTTGAAGCCGTATTCAAAAAAGTTCAATATTGCTATTGAG
Source organism: Cuscuta epithymum (assembly GCA_945859915.1). NCBI lineage: Eukaryota > Viridiplantae > Streptophyta > Magnoliopsida > Solanales > Convolvulaceae > Cuscuta > Cuscuta epithymum. Next base: position 75,286 of record CAMAPF010000067.1, on the reverse strand, counting down.
TACCACATCTAATAAATTTTCAAGCCACGTATTTTGCATTCCATGTAATGCATATTTTACTCATTAAATTAATGAGGAAAAAGGAAAGAAATTAAATGGTGAATAATTGATATCAAATACAATTCAATAATAGACAGATACTACGTAGTATGTACGTACATTACATTTCATATTATTCAAAAAATAATTAAGTAACCCAAACTTTGAAGGGGTGTAATATAAACACCCCAAACTTACATATCTAATTTCCATATCTCGAACTTTATATAAAGAGTTATGTTAACACCATGATCATATAATTTTCATCATAAAATATATGACCATAAACTTTAAATTAATATATGTCCATGGTGTAAAAATAACTACTTTTTATGTAAAGTTTGAAATATTTGAATTACATATACAAATTTGAGATATTTACCTCACATCTCTTCAAAATTTGGGGTATTTGAATTATTTTTCTCATAAAACATAGATTGACCATACATATATGGGAAAATTCCCGAAATAGGACTAAAACAGTTTGAAAATTCCAAAATAGGATTGTCATGTTTTTTATTCCCAAAATAGAAGTAATTACTGTCAAGTTTGGAAAATACTGCCATGTTTGAAGTTTGGTACTGCCAAAACATGACAGTAATTAGTCCTATTTTGGGAATAAAAACATGGAAGTTCTATTTTGGAATTTTCAAACATTTTTAGTCTATTTCGGGTAATATCTCTACATATATTACGTTCCATACCTAAATGTATGAAAATCAGTTAGAGTTCAAAATAATAGATTGACCATGCATATATTACATTCCGTATTGAATGCATGGAAATCATTTAGAGCCGCAAATAATAGATTGATTAGGAATGTTACGTTCATTCTCCTCCTCTTACAAACCTTCTTTATAAACTTTGATAAATTACAAGTTAAAAATTAAATTTGGAATTTTATCGATTCAGGCCCCAAAAGATAGATGAACTATCAATACGAGACCTGAAAGATGAGATGCATCAATATAGGACCCGAGTGAATTTTATTATTATTTTAATTTTAATTTTGTTAATATTATTTTATTTTAATAAACTATTAAAATTTTGTGAAGAAAAGTTTATCAAAAATTAGCAACGGAATTAATAACAAATTAAATAATCAAAACATATGAAATGGTAGGTCCTAGATTGATAGTTTTCTATCATTCTGTTCTTATACCGATACATTTCATCTAAATTTCAAATTCAATTTTGATAATTAAATATTCCTGTCGAGTACAATAAATTAGAAGGCTGTATTAATAAATTTTAATATTGCTATTGGTACAAAGGATGTTTTCAGTCCTAGACCAAACCAGTCCAGACCAGACTTTCGTAGTTATAAAATACACAGAGACTAAACGTTTACCAGACCAGACCAGACCAACAAATTTGAGTCAAAAGAAAACATCCAAATAATAGATTGATCAGGCATACCACAAATATTACATTCCATATTTTGAATTTTTACCCATTAAATTAATGAGACCATTAAATTACCAAAGAAAGGGAAGAAGTTAATTAATTGATATGAAAAAATGGAAATAGTATGACCAAGCATGGTATAAGACATAGGCATGGACGCATGGTATGTTCATTTTGAAGACATTTTGATTTTTTTTTTTTAGGAAAGATATTTTGAATTTTCTACCAACTAAATTAATGAAATCATTAAATTATCAAAGGAAGAAATTAGTGGTTCCATAAGTATGTAGAGTTTCCATACTTACAAAAGTGGGTCTTTAAAAAAAATTACTTCGTACATATATTACATTCACATTTTTAAATAGTATGACAAAGCATTTTTATATATAGGGATACATATATATCCCTATATATATATTGGTTCAAGTGAGAAATACATTTAATATGAGAAATGAGAATGAATCTTAGTCATTAGATTCATGAAGTTGCACTAAAAATGACTTTATGTTGCAGTAATATTTAAATTTTGCAATGTTGCACTAAAACTGTTTCATGTTGCACTAATATTTGACGGCGTTGCACCGAAATAGCTTCATGTTGCACTAGACAAGTGTAATACGGATTTTTTAGAAGTATTTACAGAAATGTCACTGTGCTATATTGCATATTTCAGTGCATCATGAAGTATCTTTTACTGCAATTTAGTCGAATCCAATGGTTGAAATTCATTCTCATTTGTCACCTAAAGGGTTCTTCTCACTTGAACCTTACCCTATATATATATATTGGAACAGTTCTAAGAACCTTAATATGCACCCGGGGCAACGCCCGGGTAAAACACTAGTTTATAACTTTCTTGCATAATGGTTCAATTCAATCAAGTCTGATGGTACATGAAACATGTCCAGGGTACATATGGTGGACATGGATTGCAGCACCCAAGAAGTAAAAAATCCATTCCTACTTGGTTGAATTGTTTCCTACTGTAAACAATTCTCTTTCCTTTCCCATAGATATTTCCATCTCACTTTATGCATGCCTTCTTCAACCCATTTCGGTGTTTCCCTTCTCTCTCCTTCTCGGCTGCTCTTCATTATCACTTTCATGCATGACGCTCATATTTTTTTAGATCTGAAATTGACTGAACTTTCTCTTTTCACCCGTATTATATTCCTCAAATCTTATTGCGTATGTGGCAGGTCAGAAGTACTCACATTTCATTTCAATCTTAAAAATTCTTAGAAGCTTTATTACAATTTTGGAGGCCGGTAGACTGTTAAATCCCTTAGACAGTTAGACCTGTATTTATCAGGGAGGCCAAAGGACAATTATAAATAAATTTTAGTTTTACTACATATTAGTTTTTCAGCAATAATCTAGAACATTGAGCAGCGTATATGTTTAATTAATTTAGAGGACATAATTACAATGCAACATTAATAATTTGTTGCTTTCAATGTCTTGGAAACATATTTCTCTCTTCCTTCTTGCACCGTTTCTCTAGCTCATTTTGGTGGAATGAAACGTTTTTTGTGTATTCCTTTTTTTTTTAACTTCGTATACTGTTTCCAACTTCAACACATTTAACCAGAGTTTTTTCCTGAACAGGGTAGTTTGAAATCTTATTTCCCAAATAAGGGTACTTTTAAACTTATTTCCCAAATGAAGGTTATTTTTTGGCATGTCACCGATTTCGCCACGTCACTATTCTGGGTCATCCACCAGCCACTCCATGTCATCCACAATTGTATGTTTACCTCATTAAAGTGTGCTAATAAAATATAAAAAAAATAGGATAAGCAAGGGATCGAACCCCCAACCTGCTTGAACCAATCTACAAAAGCGACCAATGGGCTAATCTCAAGCGTTGACACAATGCTTGCTTTATGAGTATTTAATATAGACGGAATCTATATTTAAGTTAATAGTATACCAATTTCACTCGTGCACTAATGGTTTCTTTAAATCTACACTTCTCTTTCCTAAAAAAAAGTTAGAGAATATGATAAAATATTTATTTTGAAATATGAAATTAAAAAGTAAAACCCATCCAAATAATCTTTATTAAATAACTCTACACTAAATAAAATATGAAAGAAATAAATGTCATGATAGACTCTAACTCACCACTAATTTAATAAAAATCTTGTACTATCTTTCATTTTTTTAAAGTTGCAACAGTTTGACTTTCATGTTCGCCAACACACAATTTTGACATTAGTTATATTTAATTACTTATTAGTAAACATTTAAAAAAGTTAATATTTGAAAATTTTCATTAATATGAATTTAATAACATTTATACATAATAATTTGATTGTGTATATTATTGGAAAATCGTAGTCAAAGTTAGGTAGATGAATAGTATAGAAATCTCAATGTTGCAACTTTTAAAATCTGGAGGAAGTATTATTAATGTAAAATATATAAAAATATATGATTTGTTTACACTGAATTTCGTGTACAAAAAATAAAATATTCCAATACTAAAATACATGATTTTGATACTCATGACATAAGTTTTTTTAAGTCCGAAGTAGATTAATCCTAGAATGACATTTATTTATTTTATATTTTATTTAGTGTAGAATTATGTTAAATTATTCTTGAATAGCATGTACTAGTATCAAATTACATTTTTGTTATAACTTTTACTTGAACTTAATTTTTTAAATGCACATATGAGATTAAGCATTTATTAATTAAAATAACATTAAAGAAATAATATTAATTTTAAACGAATGTGATAAAATTCATTAAAAAAGAATATGTTAATTACTTAAATTTAGTTACATCAAACAAATATAATACGAGCTCCCATTAAATACGTGTAAGTGAGAGTTTGAACTAATTGTCGAATGTAGTCAAGTGGTTTCCAGCCATTTGTGTATGCAAGAGGTTGAGAGTTCAATACCTGTTGGGTTCATTTTTTTATACTTTTTATTAGTACACCTAAATGAGATTACATAGGATGGTTGATGACATGGAGTGGCTAGTGGATGACCTAGAGTAAGTGACGTGGCAAAATCGGATGACAAGGCAAAAACTACCCTCATTTGGGAAATAAGTTTAAAAGTACCCTTAATTGGGAAATAAGATTCAAAACTACCCTCATTTAGGAAAAAACTCCATTTAACCACTTTCAGAAATATCGAATTAATCTGAAACATCTGATGATCTTTTAGACTAAAAATTGTTTGGTTATAAATTTTATAAGTAAAAAAAATTATGATATGTAAATATTAGAAAAGCTTGTGAGTATCAATTTATTGTTTGAATCTCACAATTCGTAGTTATTTCATAAACTGTTAACAGATTTAGAAAAGGGATATTTTGACTTTGCACCCCGCTTTTTGGGTGATATTGGACTTTGCACCCCATTTTCAAAACTGTTAGACTTTACACCCTATTTCCCCTAAAATGTCTTTGCCTTTGCACCCCATCTAGGAATTTTTCTTCACAAAATGTTGTAGATGGGGTGCAAAGTCTAAAAGTTTTGAAAATGAGATGCAAAGTCCAATATCACACAAAAAGTGGGGTGCAAACTCAAAATTCCCCTTTAGAAAAACATAAGCTAACTTATACTTCGTATAGTACTACCTAGTAGTATTACTTTATAATAGAAGCAATTTTTAATTCGTAGGTTACAACAACTTAGTGTTACTTAAAAAAAATAGTGTAATTTCAGGTGTGAACTTTAGTTTGACAAATATAAAAATTGCAACAGCAGAAAGGTGATTTATAAATTAAAAAAACTCTAAAAACAATTAAACAAATGCATTATATTGGGGAAAGAATAATTTCAATTAGTGGGCTAAAAATTCCGAAGTACTGCTACATGCATATGAGAAATATTTTACTCCGTATTACAGGAATATTTGCATTGAGAGATGAAGAGATTTAGAGCCCGTTTGGTAGAATGAGGATTGGCTGTTTTGGTTGATTCTGCTGAAATTTATGAAGTTCTGGCTGAAGTGGCTGCATTGGCTGATTCTGCTGATTTAAGAAAAAAATATTTTATAAATATATTTTATTAATAAAATAAAGAAAAAATTATATGTAAAAATAGCTAAAATAGTCATTCACAGTAACTTCAGCCAATACAGTCAGAAAAGTAACTCTAACCTTACTTTTTCTGCTTATTACACAATTCAGCGCGCGAAAACAAAAGTTGCGTGTTTGGTGAAAAAGCTGGCCGATAAGCCTGATAAGCCAAAAAATTGGGTTGCCAAACGGGCTCTTAATTGGTGGACCACACTATAATTAATGTGTGTCATGTGAGTAGGGCTGGCAATATCACCCGCACCCGCGGATACCCGGCCAACCCGAACCGAAAATATCGATGAAAACTCGAAAAAGTATGGATGAAAAATGGATGACGGGTGGATTGAAAGACGGGTTGGATCGGGTGTGGATGAACACTCATCCAACCCATCACCCGACCCGTCATCCGCTCCATACATCCACCCGCTAACCCGCATATAAATAAACTATTTAATAATATATATATATATATAATAGTTAATATTAATATATTAATAGATATGTACTTGTTAATGGAGAAGACACCTATCTATGAATTAGTGAAATAAACTAATAAAGGCAATTGGAGAGTTTCAAGAAGTGGCAGTTGAACTGCAAATATAGTTTTGTGTCGGGGATGCAAAAAATGTAGAATATGACAGTTTGAAGAAGTTTTATGTCTATTTTGTTTGACAATCAGTTCTTTCTTTATCAACACTGAATTAATGATTGTAGTATACTTAATTGCTCAATTCAAGGTTTTGTTGTTATTATTCAACGATTTCTTAATTTTGGTTTTTAATTGTCATGATTTCTCTTTATAATTTATTAATTTTTTCTTTTAAGTTAGACCATTTATATTCACTCGTTACTCACCTGATCCACCCGATTACCCGTTAATGATGGATGAGTTGGATGTGGATGTAACTTTTAATGGATGATGGACGGGTGGGTGGAATATGAAAAATTAATGGGTGGACGTGGATGAGCCTTCACCCGGTATAAATCCGACCCGTTGCCACCCCTACATGTGAGATGTATTTTTTCCAGAATATTCTACCCGCAAGCTATACGAATAGAGAAGATTACTGTGCAAGAATTGATCCATGTGGTTTTGGCGGGAACCTGTTCCCCAAGAAACTTTTTGTTATTATATTAAGATAGATTACAACCCCTATCTATCACATATTCACCATATAATCCTTGGATTAATTAATTTAATGATTTTTATGTGTGTTCTTTCTATTTTAAGGTGTTAAGGTGTTTTTGTGGTATGAAAGCTCAATTTTTATAAATACGTGTTTAAGTAATCTTTTCCTTACATTTTTCCATACCCATTTACTTTACAAATATTGTAAATTTTTAGACCGAAAGACCCCTGAGGAGGATATACATAGTTACAAATCAAAACACACAATAAAACGCATAGGGAAGGGATCCATTAAATTTTAGATCTCTACCGGTCACCTATGTTGCACCGATACTTCACCTCAATGCCGTATCCGCGTATCCGATACGTATCCGTATCCGATACTCACCGATACGCGTCCTGTACGTATTGGGTCCATATCCGTAATTTAATAAAAGTATCGGGCTTAATTTTAAAAATATCGATACTTCCGATACCCGTATCCGTGAACCGATACGCGTATCCGAACCTATAACCCCTCATTTGATACACGGCATGACGAAAATTCAGTAGCCGCCTAAGCGACCACAACATGTGGAACATTGATAAAGATGGTTTCGAGAGTATGGAAAATAACGGAATACTATAATTTGTCATTTCATTGCTTGATGAGCTTTAATTGAAACAAGACTTAGATGTAAATGCAAATAGAGAACCAAAAATGTTATTTGAATTTAAATCAAAATATCAATACTTTAGTTTTTTTAGACTAATCTTTGAAACTTTATTATAATAGTTATTTTTTTGTACTATTATTATTTTATTTATGAACCCCTAAATTATATATATTTGCAAATTATACCCTATATTTTTGTTACTTATAAATATACCCCCGTACCCGTATCCTATAATTTTTGAAAGTGCCGTATCGCCGTACCCGTATCCGCGTATCCGAGTATCGGCGTATCCGTATCCGTGCAACATAGCCGGCCACTACAAACATCATGTAGATGGTGAACCTATTATTAGCTAATGAAATAGTGAAATCTCTCGTGCAAATAAAAGTATAAATAAAAAGACTAATCCTATGAACAATCTTCAATTTTCTTTCAATATATAGCCTTCGAATACGTTTTAATAAACGAACGTACTTGCAATCCCTATTTTGGCCTTCGAGGTAACATCGAAACTCTTCATGTCCTCGAATGAAAATAGGTGATCAAGATGTCGTACCATACCTCATCCAAAGTTTTCATTATTCATTATTATTGACCAGAACTGATAAAAAGTCACATGTCTCTTGCATACTAGCCCCTGTGGTGGTAGAAGAGACTCAAGAGAGCTTAAGTATGTCATTCTGTTTTTGTTACTAATCCAAGTGCTGGGCTTTCACTCTCATAATTTTTGAGTTATCAATTACCCTTCAAATCTCAAAGATTAGAACATTAGAGTCATATCTATTTCTTGAACCCGACATCTCGCAAAAGGAGATACTTGAAGGTGGATGATCCACCAAGTGAGCATCGCCACCAACGCTATGTCAATCTATTTCTTGAATATGTTTATGGTGAGAACTCTAGATATAGGGTATGTTTGGCACAACTAGCTGAAAAGATACTTCTGTGAGCTTTTTAGTAACTGTTAGCTTTCAGTGACTGAAAATATTTAAAAAAAAAGTGGTAACTGTTTGGTAAAAAATTGACAGTTTGATTTAGTTCGGTTTGGTATACAAGCTGTTAGGACTAATTAATACTAAAAATCACGGGCTTTTCTGTGATGTTACTCCATGTAGCATCTCAAAAAAGATCTTTTAATTTTTGAAAAGCTCTTAAAAATTGTCATGTCAAACATACAACTAGAAACTTTTAGAGACTTTTTGAACAATATAAAAGTTAGAAGACAGAGACTTATATCTGCCAAACATGTTTGAAAAAAATTTGATGTGACGAGTATCATTTGAAAGCTAGGGGCTGATTATCTTTTAAAAAAAGGATGACACCCCATCCCTGAGGACCCCCCAACACCGACCGGACGGCACGATGGGAGGATGTAAATTGGACTATAATCACAATCTGACAGATAGAGAGTGGGGCTCTGTCCCCGGTACTTGCAGAAGCCCTATGCATTTTTCAGCATAGTAACCCCTCATCGCAGTTGCCGGGATTCGAACCCGAGACTTAACCCTTGTGACACTCCCTCGCTACCAGTTGAGCTACGCCCACCGGTTAGGGGCTGATTATCTTTTTTTTTCCGATAATATGTAAGTATATTAGAATCCGAAAAAAATAGCATTTTACAATGCATCAATCCAAATCAAAATGACTATCTAAGCTAGAATAAACTAACCTAGATATAATACATCAAGATAATGGGACAGTCCCCACTTCACAAATCACTAATTAAATAAAAGTCCAGTCCATCTAAGGAAGCCGTAATTTCCCCATTCAAGAACTATTTTATCTTTCTTCCAATCATTCTTCCAAGTCGTCTTTTATACTTCTCATTTGACTCACCCTTTCTCCGCCTACTTTTTTTGGTGGTTTTCTGGACATGATGTTCCTGATCCGGTTCCCCTTCAGTCTCATACTGGTTTTCAGAATCAGTAGTATCCGATTTGTGATCCGTATCCGGGTTATTGACTTCGGTCTCCTCCCCCAATTTATCGCTAGCTTTTACCTGAGTAGTAATCTGCCCAATGGACCCGGTCTGGTCAGGAGGAAGCCCGGTCGGGTGAGGGGGTGATTATCTTGTTGGTACTTGGTGGTGTTAACCAACGTGGGACTGGTAGGAGGCTGGTCGTGGAGATTACGTCATCATTACTTGCCTAGCAGTTGGCGGCGGCGCACCCGAGATGGTAAGTTTCTATCCAATTTATAAATGCTTAAGTAGTTAAGTGACGTTATATGAACAGTTTGATACTTTGATGGGTTAAAAAGGTTACAAATTGAGGTTACGGTTTTTGAAAACGAAAACCAAAGTTGTTAAATTGAAAGGTAAAATTGGTGATGAAATTGATTTCTTTCTTTAATACATTTAGAATATGTTGGCTAATACTACGTACTTCGTATGTAATAAAGTTTGGGGTCAACATATAGGTTCGGATAATCGAGTTGATCATAATAAACCGAATTGAATTGAAATTAAGCAATGTGAAATTAGATTGCGTTTCATAGAATTTGTTTCAAAAACACGTATTAAATTGAATCGAAACCGTGAAAACGAAATAAATGAATTGAATTAAAAAAGTTAAATAAAACCCTAATGTATTCTTAAGAATAACAAAACTAAATTGATCCAAACTTAAAAAAAATAAAAGTACGACTTTTATCGAGTAATGATTCTTACAACCTGTCTCAGAATCCAAACCGAACTGAAGTGAAAATCGATGGAAATGGAACCAGAAACCATATGGGTGGATTAGGCCTGGGCCAGGCCAGGCTCCGGGTTGGGCTGGGGTGGGCTCCAAGTCATATATATATATATTCAGCAACGGTACCGGCCCGGGTTAGAACCTGGACCGGACCGAGCCGTGCAAAATTATTATTTTTTGTCTTTTACAATTACAATTAATTCGAACCCCCCTACCCCACCCCCTACCCCAAACCCCCACCACCAAACCCCCCCAAACCGCCCACCCCCACCCACCTAGAACAAGCCCAAACCAAAAAAGTTAAAAAAACATATTTGGGCCTGGACCGGGCCTGGACCGGCTCACCTATTTCTAAGCCCGTAGCCCGCCTAAAAAAGCCCCCGGTTCGGGCCTCTTCCCCGGGCCCGATCCCGTTCGGGTTGGATCCCAACAGTGTCGGGCCGGATCCCTGGTCGGGCCAACTAGACCCAGACCACCCCTATGTCCATCCCCAAGTAAAATAGTGGCTGTATTATTCATAAAAAGCGGACCGTAGCCCGATACAAAATGATGGTAAACGCCCCTTCTCGGCGCACCATAAAATGTGCTACGCGCACCCACTTTTGTTGATGAGTGGACTAATATGTCCTATGAACGGTATGAAGTACTGTATTTGTATTTTACTGCTCTATACGCATTAGTTCACGTGTGTTTACTTAGTCATGCCACTCATGCCGCGCTATTCTTTTTTTTCCCTTAAATAAAAGTTAGATTTTCATACTACTTATTTCTTTAATCTTTTTATTTTAATTATAAAAAGCGGATTTTATATTAAAATCAAGAATACATACAATATATTTTCTGATGAACTATACAGATTCAATCGTGCTTTTGTCTCATATTGATAGGGACGGCAAAAAATCGGCCAAATTACCAAATTGGTAAGAAAAAAAAAGAGTCATTTGCCATATTTATTAAAAAAAATTACTTGAGACATATTAGTAAAAAAATCCCTAATAACAAATTGGTCAATTTTTTGTGAGTGATAAACTTTCGATCTTCGACTTTAAAATTCTTGACATTTCATATTCTAAGTATTGTGAAATTGACTTTACTTTGATTTTGTTATCAAAGTGGAGGTCTAAACATGTCAATGGCTGTGTTTGATAATATTAGTTGTCTGCTAGCTCATAATTGATTGAAACAAAAAATTGATATTAGCGGATTCCGTTAGTTTTTTAACATATCGCTTTCACTAGCGGTTTGATATAAAATGTTAGTGACTTAAGATTTGCAATTACCTTTTCAGATAAATATTACAGATGTTTTTAATTCAACTGATTTTGACCCAGATGAATTCAAACAAATAAAAGTCTAGATTCACCTAATACTTCCTCCGTGTCATAGACAGGTTCTTCATTTGATTGACGATACTTGACTGACGATAAACCAACTTGATCTCTGTTCACACTGATTATTTTTAGTACTTTTTTTTTACTTATTCAGATACTATTAAAACTGCTACTAAGTCTGATAAGAAATGTAAATTTGATATATAAACAAAAAGTTAAAAATGGTTAAAGTTGACCATGTAAATAGTGGTTTGGAATCTTTGAATGAGACAAAGGTAGTAGTAAATACACATTTATCGACACTTGAAATGATTTTTTTTTTAATTTTTACATATATAATGTTGGTGTTCTATGGAAGCTCATAAAAAATATTTTAATTTGACTTAACTTTTATAAAAATTGAAACAAAAATGAAAAAGTTATAACATTTTATATAAAAAAAGAAGTATATTTGCCACATGGCAACACATTATTGGACGAAGAGTGAACTCTAAAATTGATATGCAAGCTGTGTGATCTACGCAATATATCCGGTACAGCCGGCTGTACCTAAAGCATGGTACAGCCGGGTTCTTTTGTAATTTATTTCACCTTTAATGGCAATGTTTAGGTTGAGATGCTATGGTCCATTTTATTTCGCCGCAAGCATGCACTTCCTGAACGTGGCCTCCTGCGCTGAACGTTACTATTGGGCTTCGTTCCCTTTTTTGTTCTCTTTATTTTCTGTTTATGCTTTGTTGTCCTTTCACTATTTTTTTTCTTTCATAACTTTTCACTTTAATTTTATATTCAAATATTATGAAAAATTATAATATCAATAACTATACAAAATCTTATTAAATTTCACATTTTATTTTTTCTCTCTGTCCAATCAAACTTCTAACTTATGTTTTCTGAATTTATGTATTATAAAATATTCTAGATATTAATGTTTTATTTTACTGTTTTTAATATTTTACTATTTTTAATTTAACATGAGTTTTTTGTATTATACTTAAATGTGTATAGTGTTAAATAAATATGCATGAGTAAACATTATAAAAAGAACTCGATTATACTTTTAATTCGAGAATGAAAGACTACAAATTATTTTTTATATAAAATTACAATATTTTTTATTACTATATTACATTAGAGAATTCAAATGAGCTTTTGAATTTTTTAATACTCATTTTGCAAGTTACGTTTGTTCATCATGTACTGATTTCATACTCATTTTAAAATGGCATATAAATGCATATGTAAAAGTATCATGATACTCAATTACATGTTTTTGATACTCGATCAATAGAGAAGGTTTGGTGCTCAATTAACATGTTTTGATGTTCAACTAACAAAGATTATGATTTCTATATAATTGCTCATTTGGAAACTAATGTAGCTCGTTTTGTACTGATGTTATGTTCATTTTAAAATGTTATATCAAAGCATATTTGAAACGTATTATATTGCATTACATTCACGTAGAAGCGGATTATAGATACATGAGCATAGATCATGATACTAAATTGCATGTTTATAATAATACTCAAAACATGATGTTTGATGATCAATGAAAATGTCTTGATGTTCACTCAACTAGAAAAACTAATAATTTTCTTACAAACGCACATTTTATAAGTTACTATACTCAATTGGTGGTCATATTATACTCATTTTTAAAAATGTCATATCAATGTATATTTAAAAAAAAACCATATTACATTAGATTGAAATATTCAAGTTTCAAGGAGTTGATTAGAGATATAATTTAAAGTTTTTATAAAATAAAAAATAAGAAAAGAAAGTAAACTACTCCGGAGTATAATATATGAAGTTGATATCACAATACTCATTATTTGACTTTTCATGATCAGTAGAATACGTCTGATGCTCATCAAAAGTGTATTAATGCTCATCTAACGCAAACCGTGATTTGCACTGAAATTACAAAAATGCCACCGTTTTTTAGTCGTGATATCAGATTTCTTGTAATAACACGATGCTCATTATTAGACTCTTAATACTCACTAAAATTGGGCTATTGCTCATTAACACTACACTAATGCTCATTTAGCAGAATCCGCGATTTTCACATTAATTACAAAAATACCACCGAATTATTTTGCTATTTTTCCCTTGTGCCTTTTACTGGGCCGGCTGTACGGTGAGCACCGTACAGCCGGATGTACCATATACGTAATTTGAATGTAGGCTTTGTTTGCAACCATTTGTGCTTAAATAAAAGCACTTTTTGGGAAAAAAGTGATTAGTAGTAAAAGTTGGTAGTGTTTGGTCAAATAAGTGTTTTTTGTGTAATAGAAAAAGTAAAAAGTAGATTCTACACGAAAACCGAGATAGTAAAAGTTGGTAGTGTTTGGTAAAATAAGTACTTTTTTCTTTAAAAAAAAGGTAAAAGCACTTATATACAGAGATTGCAAACAAAGCCGTAGTAATACTCCGTATTTAAAAGGGAGGGCAAGATTGTCGGGCCGTGGTTACGTTTAGTAAGAAGGGGGGTGCACAAAGCAAACCCGATGGTAAAATAGTTCTACCATTTGAGCTGAAACGGGCCTAAAGCCCGTTTACGATCCTAACAGCACTAGTTACCGAGTATATTTCGTTGTTGGGTATGACTTTACCTTCCATTTCTGTGATCCATTTTCAATTTTTTTGCCCGTCGTCTTACTGCCATGGCAGCCTCTGCACCAAGCTCACGACCTCCATCGAAACTCCACGATGCCGTAATCTCCGTCGTCTCCGCCAAGCACCTGAAGAATGTCAATTGGCGCAACGGCGATCTCAACCCCTACGTCAGCTTCTGGATCGACGCTGGTCGCCGTTTCTCGACTAAATCCGACGATTCCGGTTCCACCCGTCCGGTATGGAACGAGCGGTTCGTGGTTCCTCTAACGCTTCCGCCGGAGGAGTCAGTTCTTACTCTCGAAGTCTTACACTCCAAACCGTCGGAGATAGCTAAGCCTTTGGTCGGAACCCTAAGGATCCCCCTCAGGGAGCTGGTGGACCTCGATGATGCCGCAAAGATAAGAAATTTCGAGCTTCGTCTTCCATCCGGGCGTCCTCAGGGCAAGATCCGGCTCAAATTAGGTATCCGTGAGCGCCCAAACCCGAATTTCCAAGTCCCACCTCCGGCTTCTAGCTACTATTTCCCACCGGCTCCTCCGCCGCCACAATTCTCACCCGATCCCAGAGGGTATAACCTTCCTCCGTATAGCCCACAGCATTATTCTACTCTCACCTCTCCAGCTCCTCTTCCTAACCCCCATCCTTACCTGCACGGCGGATACACTGATCCATACCCGAATTACTACACCGGTTACTACTCCCAGGCACCCTATCCGCCACGACCGTTCGCGGATAGACAATCCAGCTATGCTAGGCCGGGGCCGAGTGCACCAGTGGATTATGCGCCGCCCTATGATCAGACTCGTGGCGGAAAGATGGGATTGGGAAGTGGGCTGGCAGTTGGCTCCGTGGCTGGAGCATTAAGCGGGCTGGCACTGGAGGAGGGTTTCAAGTATGAGGAGGAGAAGATTGGTGAGAGTGGTTTTGCTGCTAGGGATAATTTCAGTGATTACCATGGTGATTATTAGTATTGCTCCACACTGATATGCCCCCCTTATAGTTTATCAATTTGCATGAGTATACAATGTATATGAAATATGGAAACTTGGTGTCTAAACTTGGATGATATAAGGTGAGGTGAGTCTTTTGGAAATAAAGTGTGTTGCATATATCATATATGATATATGTCTATTGTTCATTCTTGTGATACTTTTATAATAATGACTTCAATGTTAATATAGATGAACATAGACTCTCATGGCATAATGTATTAGTCTCTGTTCTAAATTTCAGTCTAGTTGCTAGGCCCTAATGGCCCTAATTGACTACTCACTCACCAAAGTAGCTACCTTCCACTTCATTGTTTATCTCATATTGCTTGTCACTTTGCCCCTACAATGTACTCCTTGCTGCCACAGTGCCACCTGCCAAATACATATGCTATTATGCATGAACTATTTTGGTTGTATAGCATCGTGCCAAATAGAGATAAAACACACCTAGCTTCTTTCCAGCTAGGAATGAAGATAAAACATCTTGAATGCAAAAATGAACCAATTTCACCTTATGTTTTCAACAAAAAGGAAGTATGACAACATCTTTCTGTTAAAAAACTCCTCAGACTGTGCAGTATCATGTGTAAGAGATCACATTCTGAGATGGATGGAGATGTTGAAACTAAGCTGATTGGTCATGTGATCTATAATGGTTTAGCTGAACATCTAATCAAAAATTTGTTTACAAATAGTAATAAATTATATGATTATGAAACCACATAGAATGGAACAGTAAAAATATTTTAATAAAAGATGTTATTATAGCTGAATTGTCCATATTCTTTTTGAATTTGTACAAAATATCATCAAATAAAACTGTCAGTATTTTTCTATTCCAAACTAAGATTCAAAAGTTCATTTGAAACTAAAAGTGTCAAATAAATACCAATTGCTATTGACATAGTTGGAAGTTAAGTATGAAATGAAGGAAGAATTTTTTTCAAAAGTATTAAGGAAGTCAAATATATTTATATAAAAATATGACTAAAAGTTATTATAATATAGTGTCACAGTCATTTAAGTGTAAAATTTGGATATAAATTACTACTATAATTACTACACTTAAAAGTTACCATGTACATTTTTGTGAACAACTTTTATTTTATTTATAAATGCAACTCATCTGTAATTTTATTTGCAAATTTTTTACTAAGATTCTTACGACTGGGATCATCAATAATATACTTGCAAATATTATTTCTTCAAATCAAATTGCTTTCCAAAAAGGTATGTAAATCAGTGATAGTATTTTGATGCTGAGACATGGTCTTGAGTCTTGACCACAAGACTAGGGAAAATAATGTGTTTTTTAAAATTTACATGCTTAAGGCATTTGATAGAATTTTCGGGAATTTTGTCTATAACATTGTAAATGCTTTCTGAATTCACCTTAAGTTCATTAATATTATTAAAAATAATAATGTTGTGATTACTTGGTTCGATAAAAAAAAGATGTTGTGATTACTTGGTTTTTTCTAATCAATGGGCAATCTGGAGGTTTTTTCAAACCCAAAAGAGGGGTCAAAAAGGGGTTAAGAGGGTTAAAAATAATAATGTTGTGGGTACTTGGTTTTGTTCTAACTTCTAATCAATGGACTTAGCGATGGTCTCTCATCTTATTTATACTAATGGCCTTGTGATTTTCTCTAATGCTGGTAAGAAGGTCATTTCTGCTCTTCATTATGTAATTAAAAATACAAAGCCTTCTCTGGTCAGAAAATTGATACATGCAAATCTTTTTACATCCGTGGTAATAAGACTCCTAAAGCCACTACCAAAGTATTGAAAAGATTTTTCATATTACAAAGGGGTCGTTTTCCTTAAGGATATGATCCCCTTTAAAAATTGACCGGTTGAAAAAACAAATTTTAACCTTGGTGGCCACTTTAGAGCCCGTTTGGTAGCACGAAAATCGACCGATTTGGCTGATTCTGCTGAAATTTATGAGGTTTTGGCTGAAGTGGGTGCATTGGCTGATTTTGTTGATTTAAGAAAAAAATATTTTTGAAATATATTTTATTAATAAAATAAAGAAAAAATTGTATGTAAAAAATAGCTGAAATGATCATCTACAGTAACTTTAGTCATTACAGCCAGAAAAGTAACTACAACCTTACTTTTTATGCTTATTACACAATTCATCGCGTGAAATCAAAAGTTACATGTTTGGTGAAAACGTTGGCTGATAACTGATAAGCCTCATAAGCTGGAAAACTGTGTTGCCAAATGGCCTCTTAATTATGTTTTTACTACTCCCGCTTTACCACACGGCTAGCTTGGTTATTCCTAAAGCTATTTTGCATAATATTGAGCAAAAGTGCTCCATGTTCTTATGGTACCACTCGTATTTCGCAAAATAACACATTGAGTGGAAGTAGAATAATATTCCCTCTATCCCTAAATAAACTTTCATTTCACTTTTCGATGGTCAACTTAAATCACACTTACACTCTTACTTTATATATCAAATCATCACCATCATCACTACCCCAGTGCCACAAAGGCTCCCACCTACGGTGGGGTAAGGGGGGGTCGGATGTACGCAGTCTTACCCCTGTACTAAAGCACATAGAGACTGTTTCCGAATGACCTATAGTGAAAAACGCGTCAAAAATTGTACAGACCGACTGTTACTTCATAACAATGAAGCGCAGACAGTTTAGTGAGCCATTTGCTTTATTCCATCATATTCCCAAGCCAAAAAATAGCTACTCTTTGGCTCCATTGAAAATGATGGAAATATTACTTTATATATCAAAATTTTATAAACATTGAATTATTGTTTGCAGGCTTTGTAGCGGGTTTAATGCAATTTCTGAATATGTAAATTTATTTACTAAAAATAATCGGAGTATTCACAAGGATCATTTAACTTTATCGCTAGTCAATTTTTGTAACTCGCAATTGGAAGTTTTATTAGGAACGAAGGTAGTATTACCTGTCTGGTTAAGGAAAATGGGTTAGGTCTTAGAAAGAACCACGAGGGGTTTGATGCACCAGTAGTGGTGACATGACTTATGTTTTTTCCGGAACTTCTAGAAATTAAAATTCAAAATGATTTACGGAATAATTAATTTTACTAAGAGCACCAACAATATAAGGAGACCTTATTTTATAATCTTATAAATTCATTTGAATTTTTAAAAAAATACATCAAGGGTGTAGTGATAGTAGTTTTATTTTTAGTTAATAATAATCCAATATTGTAACAATCTGACCGGGAGATTCAATCCAAAACCGGGCAATTTGGAACACAATCCCATCTGGTAACTTACCAACTCACAAATATGTCATTAACCGGAAACACCCCGAGTTTCAGCTTACTATAGCCCATACGTAGATCCTCCTCTAGTAGCTAGTATTGATTCTAACCTATCAGCTGATTTCATCGTCCGCCATTTATCATGTGGCTGCTCTGAAATAATGGAAGATTGGCAAGATCTATTTCCAATTAGTAGTTTTAAGAACCTATTTCCAATTATGAATCTTCTAAAATGGAATGCTAGTTCACTACTAAATGAGCTGATTTTTAGTATAAATTCTACTTGTTATGTCACTCTTGTTCTTATCATATTAATTAATCAAAGTGAGACGAACTCTTAATGAAACTTATCCTTATTTTATTTTATGCTTTAATAGCATGTTTATAATCATTAATACAAGAAGTATTATCACTAAGCCTCTAACATACTTCCTCTGTTCACTTTTAGTTAGTGATATTTCACTTTTTACACAACTACTTTTTTTTATGTAAGAATTTATTGAAAATTAAAAGTACAAAAGAGAGGGGATCGAACCAAAACCTCTCTGGAAGGGAAATCATTAACAATTGAATTTTTAGTAGGTATCCCAACCGAAGCTGAGATAATGCTGGTGAACTTTTGCCTCCGGATGGGAAGACTTGTAGTGTTTGAGAGCTTGAGCAAGTTTGTGTGGTGAGTCAAATCTCGCATCAATCGGGTAAAGAAAGTAGTCAGGTTCATTTTGTGGTTTTTTGGATTGACTTATTGTAATCATGGGTGTGTGAAGTCCAGCCCACTACATAATATTGTTGTTGGTCTTTTTTATTGTCATTTTGGATTCAGATGTTGATGTTGTTTGGTTTTCTTCTTGCCTTAACCTCCATAAAGGCTTCTACGGCATTCCTCCTTGGCAGGCCGGTTTGTCTTTTGGACCTGCAAAAAATTGAATAACAGTGGAAAAGTCCTCAAAAAAAGTTTCATCATTGGACCTGTTTGGGACAGTGTTAACGGAAGTTACCAAAACCCAATTGTGGTTGGCAACTGGGCTAATTAGGGCATTTTTGGAGCTGTATCATGAGGCGAGGGATCAGAAGAGTTTCCCTCATTTCCCAAATTCAAGGTTTGCCTTAACGAGTTAAATATGGTAACCATAGGGATATAATCATTCTGAGCCTCAGAAGGGTCGTTGCCATCTTCATCATAGGCAGTGATTGCATTATCAATATTAGCTTCATCACAAGTTAATCTGTCGCAGGAAATGGTTTCACAGGCAACTTTTAACACATTTGCACAATCAGTACCAGGGACAATCTTATCACAGTGAGTAATCGGGGCATCACTTTCAGAATCTGTAACTGGTACAAGCTTATTATAATGAGTAATTGGGGCACCATTTTCATAATCTATAACATGTACAGAATCATCACAATAAGTAACAGGGGCAGTTTCACAACAAGTAACAGGGGCATCATTTTCAGAAATGTTATCAAGAACAACATTTTCACAGCCTGTAACAGGGATTGTTTCACCATAAGTAGCATGGGCATTTGTTTTAGAGTTGTTCACCGTAAACACATTTGCACAATCTGTAACAGGGACAAACTTATCACAATGAGTACCAGGGGCAATTTCACATGCAGGAATCAGGGCATGTTTTTCATTACTATCAGCAATAGGGGCAATTTCACAAGCAGGAATCGGGGCATGTTCTCAATAACAGTATTATCATAATATTTAACCAGGTCAGAATTATCACAATCAGTAACGGGGGTCAGGGTCAGAGATACCACATGTAACAAGAGCATTACAGGCTATCTCATGTGTAGTTGTGGCAGCAAGGGCTTCAACTACTATGGCCTTCGTGTGTTGTAGTGCATAAATATTTTCAACCCGGGGGCATTTGTTGGAGGGGTGACCAAATCGGGTACAAGCAACTAAGCAAGACAGTAAAAAGGTAAGTTTTCGAACATAACAGTTTGAAAAAAATAAGAATTACCATTTCCAATCCAGATATTTTAGGGGAGGTCTCTGGAGATGTCAATTTCGATGCAAACTCTCGCAATGGAGGGTCTAGAGAAGTTGGCAGTGGGAGTGTCGATTTGAAGGGGTTTCCCCAACAGACTAGCAATGGAGTAAAGAGCTCGAACATCGTGGACATGAATCGGGAGCCCGTCAAAGGAGACACAAACGGGAGCAAGGGGAGAGTCACATTCAGGGGTTTTACACAACTACTTATAATATGAAAAATAGCATGAAATTGTTCTCTATTAAAAAAGCATTATGATAAAATGTTACGACCTGAGGTTTCATATTAAAAGGTCAAATTGATAAAGGAGTAGCTTTGATCTTAATATATCATTTTATTTCTTCACAATTTTCCGGTTTGAAACTTAACACCCCCACCCCCACGACCAGACACTTCATTTGGATCATGCCAGCATTCTTTTTTTCCATTGATTCGTCATTGTCATTTTTTAGAATGATGGTCATTTTTTAGGGGGCGCACATCATGGTTATAGATCGATTTGACTCTGATACAATGTTAAGACCCGTGATTCCATTCTAAAAGGTCAACCTGATAAGTAGAGTAACATAGATCTTAATATATCACTTTATTACTTCACAATTTTCCCGTGCGAGACTTCAACATAAAAGTTTAAAATTTGTGAGTTTTGAAAAAAAAAATACTACTACCTAGTAGTTAAAAGATTGATTAAAGCTTATTATTATTATTATTATTATTATTATTATTATTATTATTATTATTATTATTATTATTATTATTATTATTATTATTATTATTATTATTATTATTATTTAAGGCACCAATTTTGATACTTGAGATAGAACCCTTGCAAAACATAAAAATAAAAGATCTTTTACATTATTAGTTAAAAAGTAAACCTTAAACCTACCAAAATCTCTTAACTATTGTGTTATACACGTAATACAATCTTTTTACCAATGGTCTCATAGCCATCATTACCCCCTCTACCCCATATGAGTTTAGGTATTCCCAAACACGTGTTTTGACCCCAAACTCATCTACATGCATCATCACCCCACCCTACTAGGCAGATGGCATGCCCAGTTGTATCCCGTGGATTCAATCTATACACTCCCAATAGTGGGACTACAACAACATTACGCTCTATTAGGTTGACAGAGCCCCTTTCATTTGGATCAAAACTTTTTATATAGCCAACATAGAACTTCTTGGTTGTGAGAGGATAATATTTTGTGATTCTGTTGTATGAATCCTCTCCTACTATACCGTGATAATGTATGTATGTTAGTAAGTCAGAAATAGTTTTCTCTGTAAGGTCCTGAAAATGTCCAAAAGGTGCTGGAGGGATAGTTGGGGAGCAGTCTTGTTTTTTCAAGCCGCTAGAATGTTGAAGTGAGCTGTCATAACGGCATGCATAGCATGAGGGATGCATGTCCCTGCTTCTCCTTGGTCGAGAGCCACCGGGAGTACAACCCGGTTTCTCCATGCCATGGCAGGATCTACTGGTGGATTACGCCATGTGAACTTAGGAATGAACATCTTCAATGCAATGCAAATGTGTCGCCAAAGTGAAAAAATGTGCGCCAAGCTTATCATTATTATATTGACTAGAAAAGTCCAACACGCCTAACTAAAAAGAACGGTTTAGATAGTACTTACGGAGTATTTTTTTAGCATGATATTTAAACATGTGATACACTTAAGATAACATTAATGCCCTCACACTACAAAGTGTTTGAATTATTATATTATTTTGTTAAACACAATTTTTTTCTATTTTGTTATCTTCTTTAATTACGTATTTAACATTTGCATGCATTACTTTTATATTTAATCTCACATGATATTTATGTTTACTTTGTATGTCGCCTAGGTGTTCCCATGCTTGTGGTTGGACTCTTAAGAGTGTTTGGAGTTTTATTGAATTTTATTGTATCTATTTATGGATTGCTACGTGACCCTGGGGTTACTCTCTCTCCATACATCTATAGGCCTGTGTCTGATGGCGATGATGTCGATGCTCGTTGCGTTATTTGTCAGGTATTAAAATTTCTTTCTCAACTAAAATATTTGAACTTTATTCGTATAATTCTTGTTTGTCATTACTATTTAATTATAATTGATTTGTTGATTTCATGTTTGAGTTTTGAAAAATACCTTTACCCAAAAAATCTCTTTTATACAAAATCAAGAAAAATAAACTTTTGGGGTTCATATTTTATATGTACAAATTCTGTAAAAAGAAATCATGGAAATTGAATAACAACAACAACAACAACAATAATATAAGGTTTTTTAAAAGAAGTCTGTGAGGGGATTCACAAAGATACGTACTGAAGTCCATCAATTTTGATTGGTGGACTTCAAATTTGAATGTAATACTACGTATAATTTTTACCCTGACAAAGTATCAAATCAAAAGTAAGGTCTATACTCAGAAGTTTGAAAGCTCCTGCTTCACTGCTCCTCTCCTCGCCTGAAGTCTTCTGCTCCCTGCTCCTCTCCTCGCCTGAAGTCTCCTGCTCCTGGCCTCCTGTCGGTCTCCATCTAGCGCTGCTCTCCCAGTCAGTCTCCATCTAGCGCTGCTCTCCCATTCGGTCTCCTTCGAAATCAAATCTCGAATGATGCGAGTAATCAAGATTCCAGTTAAGCTTTGGAGAGTAGATCTCGAGGGTGCCCGAATTCTTCTTCTGAAAGAATAGATGATGCCGAAAATCGATTATTGGGGAATAATAATATAAGGTTATTATAATAATATAAGGTTATATACTTATATCTAAATGGATAGAATTAATAGTATGTGGAAATTAATCCCAAATAGAAGTAAAATGGTTTCAAAATGCATCTATATATAGTATTTTTATTCTTAAAATATGAGTAATTTATGATCCATCTTTCTCTTCTTAAAATAAGAATGAAAAACACACAAAGATTAAAAAAAAATGTGTACGTCTCTGTTGGTGTATCTGCCGCCTATAATCACCGCCACCTCTGAACGTCATGTTAAGTGTGCTAGCACGGGAGTAGTCTTGGGATGGGTAACCCCTGGCCTGAGAAGTCTCTCAGGGCTCGTGTTGGTTTGTAAGCACATTACTATATGTGGAGAGTATCTAGGAGTAATGAGCTCCAGCCTTGCTGGATCGGGGTGTTACAAGTGGTATCAGAGCAATTCTACAACAGTGTGTTGATCTGGTGGATAAAGGACGGGCACTTAGTAGGTGAGGATTCTGTGATTTGATTGAGATTGGTTTATAGGCGCAATAAGAATGTTGCATTCTTAAGTGTGTGTGATTGTAATACATGTGATTAGTTTAAAAAGAATTAATACCGCTACTCATATCAACAAGGTGAATCACTGTTTAAGGGAGCTCATATCCAGTTGGGTTCAATTTCTTCGAGTCGCCTCCAGCCGCCGGATCAATTTCTCCGGTCCACGATGACCGAGGTTCCGCGGGGCTTTGTGTTTAGACCTTCCGATGCCGATCTTATAAAGTATCTTGCATTATTCGTCACGCAACATCTAGTTGACTCATCGGTTACAATTGCCCAACGGAATATATATGCTTCAGAACCTTGGCATTTATTTGATACTACGACTGGAAAAGTTTTATACTTTTTCATTCAACTGAAGAGGTTCAAAGAGCGTTCGTCGTCAACCTCCCAGTTTAGAAGAATTAGAGACGGTGGCTGCGGAAGGTGGCGAGCACATAATAAGTCAATCGGTATTCACAAGTCTGAAGCAGGGCGGGTATTTCTAATGGGGCACAAAAGAGAGTTTAGATACGAGAACAATCAAATTCCAGAACAGGAAAGGCAATATGTCATGGATGAATTCAGTTTAACCAAACAAGTTACAGTCGGGCTTGAGGCACCTTGGAACAACTACATATTTATGCCGTATAAAAGACAAAAGAGAGGTGGAGCCCATTGAAGCAGGAGACATAGAGATAGCATAAATTGGGGATATCATGGGTAACCGCCAGCGGAAGCCCGATGAACCTCATGTCCCTGCTGGTCAACCCCCTGCCCCTGATGGTGAACCCCGACCCCTTGCCCCTGATGGTGAACCCAACCCCCTGCCCATGATGGTGAACCCCAACCCCCTTCCCCTGCTAAGTATCCCTTTATGTTAGAATTATTTCCTACTTTCCCATAATTTTGAAGTCATGTTACTTAATATTAGTATTAGTTTAAACAAAACAAAAAAAAACTCATATGCCATAAACTTCAAGTTGAGCGTGCTTGCACGGGATGGAGGGTCTGCGGGATCGGGTTGTTACAAGTGGTATCAGAGTAACCATGCGATAGTGTGTTGAACTAGCTAGTGGATAAAGGACGAACACTTAGTAGGGGAGGATTCTGGGGTTTGACTGAGAGTTGTTAATACGCACAACTAAGACGTTGCATTCCTAAGTTCGGGTGATTGTGATACTTGGGATTAGTTTAAAAAGAATTTAATCTCATATCAACAAGTTCCTCTCTCTCTCTCTCTCTCTCAACAAGTTCCTCTCAAACAGCCATCAAGATGACATCTTTTTCAGGTTGACATTTTTTCCGACAATCGGAGGTGGGGGTGCTGAAAGGTGGCTGAGGCAAATACAGTTTCCATTTTTAATTTTAATTTTTTGTTTTATTATAAATATAAAAAATTCTATTAAAGCATGACTAGGATAAAATAGACAAAGTTACTCTTATTTTGGAATTTAAAACTCATACTCCTATTCTTACAATTTGACTTTTTCGGAAGAAGAACATTTATTTAATATTAATAATGAAAATGACAAGAGACAGTGCAAACCAATAGCTCACAGCTACCCTGAGATGAGACATAGAACTGACAAGCCCCTAAGGACTTGTCAAGTTCGCTAACACTGCAACATGGTAGACTAATCTAATAGCATTGCTGAACTTGCTACTAAAATAAAAAATGATAAAACTTAAGTTATTAAAATGAGAATAACAAACAGAAAGATTCCTGGTTTTTCCAGCCACGAGCAAGAGAGAAGAGGTTTGATCAGCCACCCCCAAAGAAGCCACACTGGTTTCACTAGCCATCGGGAAGGAAGAAGAGGTTTGTCCAACCACCTCCAAAGGAAGCGTCCTATTCTCTAGAGGTAATGGAATTTCAAGCGGTGTTGATCCCGTAGCACCGCCGGCTAAGCCGTTTTGTGCCAGTTTCATCTACCTCCATACTAACTTCCATGTCCAGTAGATTCTCCAGATCACTGCCCTTCGTATCCTAGACTCCCCTTCATCAAGGACCCTGGCTTGGTTTCTCTCTTCTTCCTCTCCCATTTTTCCTTTTCCTCTTTAGATGAGTCCATGGATTAGATAGCATTCTGACTCTTTGAAACCTTCTCTTGAGATCCTTCCAGCTACCCATGTTGTTCAATGTCTTCCCTGGTACTCTTGAGTTCATGCTCTGCACGCGGGATGAGTCACTTATTCCCCGGATGAGCATATCCAATCCTCAGAGCAGCCCGTGTCCAGGACCCATAAGGCTTTTCGCCCACCCATGGCCCCACACTCGTTTTTATGGGCAATATTTATCAGTATGGCCCATAAATCCACATATAAAATAGAGATTGGGGAGGCTCTCATATTTGAAGTATGCCCAAAACCAGCTATCCCCCTCTTCCCTGATTTGTGTTCTTCTTTTCAGTGCATTCTTGATATCTAGTAACACACGTATTCATACGTACTCCTTGCTATCTCCATTCAGGGTTCTTTCATCAGTCTATACCAATTTCCCTAGATATCAGCCAATACCAATTGCCCCTTTTTCAGTCATAAAACTTAGAGGTAAGTTGTGAATTTGAACCCAGAATTCCGCATGATCCAGCTCTACTTCAAGGGGTCTCTCCTTGGCTTCCATCTTTTTAATGACAACTTAAATTTGATCATAGGACCAATGCTCGTCATGCAGTACCCTTTGCTCGGATATCATTTTCATGGTAGAATTGATTCATGAATCACATATCTCCAATCTGTTCAATGCTCACCCCTTTGCTCGGATGCCAAATCATTGCCATTGTCTCTCGAAAAGAGATGGGACGGACAGGTTTATCTGTGACAACCCTAGCAACAGCGGAATAACAGTGGTTCTCTCCCACCCCACTATTAGCATTTAGTGCTCTTGATTTGAATACCATACGGTTATTTTCTTCCCCCTCAATTGACATTTTTCAATATTCTTCACTTATTCTCTCCATGTAGAAAATCGGATCACACAAACCGACAGACAGCACGAACGCTACAACACTACACACTAAACGTTTTCAAACGAACTCGACCGAAACCAAGAACAAACGGAAACAACCAGAAACAAAATCAATGAACCATAAAATGCACAGGTGCCCATTGTTCTTCGGAACCAAGAGCAAATAGAAACAACCAGAACTAAAATCAACTACCTAGCCAGACATGTACCTATTGTTCGTTGCCTTTCCGCTAATCCTCTCGCAAATCTCATCTCAGCGGAAGCACGGTCGATTGAAATTATCTCCTTGAGGAGCTGGCGACACTATTTTCTAGGGTTTTCATTGCTTCATATTACAATTTGACTTAATAGTTACGAGCATTGAATTTAATAGTTTTAATCTAAATATTCAGGAGAATTGCATCTAGAAATGGGTTGCAAGGTCTAATGTTGGCCTCCTTTGCATGACGGAGTTGCCCTCCGCAAGACGTACTATTTGCGAGTTGGTAATTTATCGGTTAATGACATATTTGCGAGTTGGTAAGTTACCCGATGGGATTGTGATCCAGATCGCCCGGTTCTAGATTGAATCGCCCGGTCGGATTCATACAATATCGGATTATTATTAATGAAAAATAAAACCACTATTACTACACTCTTGATGTATTTATTTTTAAAATTTGAATGAATTTATAAAATTATATAAGGTGTCCTTATATTTTTGGTGCTCCTATTAAAAAATATTACTTGGTATATCACTTTGGATTTTAATTTCTAAAAGTATAAAAAAAAACACAAGACATGTCATCATTACTGCATTTAATGCATCAAACCCCTCGTGATTCTTTCTGAAAGTATTTTATCTTAAATGTTTATGGAAAGCGGCTAATAATACTCGTTTGTGGGTTTATGAATTTCTAAACTTAAAAGCCCCATAACTTCTTATACTCCCTCCGTCCCCTTTTATTTAGCCAATCACCTTTTTCCAAGTCAAAGTTGTTCAACTTTGACCAATTATATATTTATACACGATAATATTGATAATGTGAAAATTATATGAAAATGTTCTTTGTTAAAAATACTATCATAAAAGTACAAATTTATTAAGTTTTACATAAATATATTGGTTGATTTAAGGGATCAAAGTTTATCAACTTTGACGGGAAAAGTCAAAGATGGCTAAATAAAAAGGGACGGAGGTAGTATTTGGAAAGGTTTGGCCTTGATGATTACTTTATTTGACGGGTTTACTTCCATAATTATATGTAGGTAGATTCTATGGTACCCCCAAATGTATCGTACATTTGTCCACATGGACCAATAAGAATAATACAGTTGAATTATTTAAATTTAAATTAAAAAGCATATAATGATTTGGACCAATCAAATTCATGATAAGTACAGTACCCCCATTTTTTAAATAGGTACCGGAGTTGTCGCCCTACTTTCTCGAACTGGAATTAGACCAACCAACTTTGGAAGGTTGAAAAGTGATGAGGTTTTACGAGCTCAAATGACAATTAGGGAAGCGTCTTCACTCTTCACACCCTACTTTCTTTAATGATATTAAGCATGATCTGCCTGTTTACATTAATAATCACATCATGATTCATGAGCATCTGGCATCATTTTTTGACTAATAGTGACATTTTGGACTCTCACCGTCTCACTCCCTCAGAATTCTACTCTTTTAAGTAGGGCTGGGCACGGGCCGAGTCGGGGCGGGTAATGCAAAATAAAATGGAACCGCCGGTTCCATTGTACGGTTCGGTCCGGTCCGGGTATTACAATTTTCAAAATAGGAACCGGAAATTACCCGGCCCATTTGAAACGGGTCGGTCCGGTCCGGGTTTTACGGTTTCTATTCTCATGTCTTGAAATTAGTAAAAAATCACGAAGTTCCACGAAATTAGCAAGTTTCAAAATAACAACATAGTGGTGCATATATAACACAAGCGAAAAAGTCCAATACTCCATATTTCTTGTATATAAGTTTCAAACAATTAAAGAAATTCCAAAAATATGCAACATAGTCAAAATACATATTTTCTAACATTTGTATTTAAACATGTTGTCTAACATCACATATTAAAGTGATTGCTTTTTTTATATTAAATTTTTAGTATTAGCCAAAGTTGACAAATACATGGTGGGTGGTAAACACAATTTATATATTTTAATAACAATATAATAAAAAAATATATAACAAAATCATCTTTAATAAATACTTAAATTCCATAGAAAGGAATAATTCAATAACAATAAAAAGTAATAAGATATTTATGAAACATTTAATCAATAATTTGAAAACAAAAGGATGTTACTGCAACTCAATTTAAAACCCTACTTCTAGCACAGGAAACAAAACTAGTTCAAAACTGATTATCACAAAACTATTAATAAATTAATATACAATATATATATATATATATATATATATATATATATATAACGGGCCGGGACGGGTACCCGTTATTTTTTAATTTTGGAACCGGTCCGGTTCCTTAAAAAAATTACCCGACCCTACCCGGACCGTTTTATGGAAACAAAAAATGGAACCGGTCCGTTTTGGACCCGAACCGCCATTACCCGGACCAGACCGCGGTTCCAAGACCCGTTTGCCCACCCCTACTTTTAAGAGTGCTTATAATGAAATAAGAAGTAAATGTGCTTCTGACAACACAGTTAAACACATTTGGAATAGAAATATTCCAAAGAAAATTTCCTTTTTCATGTGGAAGGTTCGTTGCCAATCTGCCATAATGGTCCCTTCAAATTTCTCTTTTGCAGATTTTGATACTATAAATCATTATTACTTAGTATGCAACTTCAGCTACAAATTTTGATCAAACAATAGAAATACTTTCAAGATCGTGTGAATTTCAAAATCTTCAATGTCATTGAGGATAATCTTTATAAGGAGATTACAGATGCTAATAGAGCCAAAACTTTTGTCACTGATGACATTAACCCTTCAATGAGTAATTTTAATTGCACAAAACCTCTTTTGAAAAACAGAACTCATAATTTTCGGTTGATAGGTGAACCAAACCTCCCAATAATTTTATCAAATTAAAATCTCGTCAATGATAATTATAAGAATGATATCATGAATTCCGGCTTAATTATCCGGAATGTCAATGGTCACTTTCTCCACTATCAAGCTAACACCCATTCCACTTCGAACTAGACTGTTATTAGGTGTCATATCTTGATCACCTTACAAAACTTGGTAATATTATACATTTGAAATATACTCGAATATTACAAGTTATCAAGCTTTTAAGGAGACATTTAAGAATGTCAACCTAAATGTCTCTTGTATTGAAAAACTCTAGTAAAGTGGCAAAACTTATTTTAATTTACTCCATGTTTGGTAGCAACTCGGTCATATATAACACTTTTATGGGAATTATAAAATTAGGTAGGTTTTTGTGTATACCTTCCTACCCTGTAATTTTGAACTTTTTGATAAACATGTAAGGTGATACCTATCGCACATTATACGGAATAACATCGCCATTAAAAAAGAAAGGGGAAAATAAATAAAATACCCTATACTTTGTATTGGTGTGATATCCTCACCCCAAACTTGTCCACATTGCATAAATATCTCATACTATGTAAAATTGAGATGTTTATGCCCCATGTTCTACTAAATCATCAAAGAAAGTACACAATTTTTTTGGGAATCATGCATCTTTTTGTCCCAACTAAATCTATTTAACATGTTTTAATTTGAGAAATATTATTTGTTAATTAAAATATGGTACAAAAAATTTAAATAAATAAAGTTAGAGGTTTTTTTAAACTAGGACAAGTACGGGGTGGGGAAATCACACCAAGGCAAAGTTCGGGATATATTACTTATTTTCCCCAAAAAGAAAAGATGTGTAATTATTTCAACAAACGTATTTCAAATTTCAATTTGTCATCTATGATGTTGATGCAATGAATGGTGCATGCACATCCTTTCCAAATCCTGACATACTCCCAATCCAGTAATTAAGCCTAATAGTATTGTTCATTCACTAATTATCCGAATCTAAAGTTTAAAATAAGTGTTACTATATAATATTATAATTATGATTTAATAATAAACCACCTAGAGAAATTTCTAGAGCTCATTTGGCAACACTACAATTGACTAAGGCTCTGTTTGGCACGCCAAAGTATATTACTTATTTTCCCCAAAAAGAAAAGATGTGTAATTATTTCATAAACAAATGGAAGATTCAACAAACGCATTTCAAATTTCAATTTGTCATCTATGGTGTTGATACAATGAATGGTGCATGCACATAGGCATGGACTTGGTTCGGGCCGCCCGGCCAGGGACCGGCCCGGCCCGCCACTGTGCGGGACCGGAACCGGCCCGCCACTGTGCGGGACCGGAACCGGCCCGGTTCTCGGGTCCGGGCTCGGGCCTTGTATTTGGCGAACCGGCCCGGCCGGGTCGGGCCCGGGTCCGGGCCTAATTGAATTTTTTTTTTTTCATTTTTGGGGTAGACCCGGGTTGGGCTTGATGGTTAGGAGGGGTTTGGGGGTTTTGGGGGGGGGGGGGTGAGGGGGGGTTAGGAAAGCAAAAAAAATAAAAGAAAAATTAACCAAACCGGAGGCCCAGCCCGGACCCGGACCCGGTGGCTACCCGGGCCGGTCCCGGGCCTTCCAAAAAAAAAGCCCGGCGGGCCCGGCCCGGGTCCATGACTACATGCACATCCTTTCCAAATCCTGACATACTCCCAATCCAGTAATTAAGCCTAATAATATTGTTCATTCACTAATTATCCGAATCTAAAGTTTAAAATAAGTGTTACTATATAATATTATAATTATGATTCAAATGAAATTTCTGAAATTCAGGCTAAAATATCCAGATTAGCTGAGGCCCAAGGTTTAATGGAAGTTAAAGGGGCAATACTGCAATAGAGTATGTAAAAGTGTATTAAAAATTAAAAAGGCCAAGACCAGACTGGAACGGTTGGGACCAGAACCAACCGGGAACCGGAATTATAGGTCCCGGTCCTCCATTTTTCAAAATGCCTAATTGTACATTTTGAAGGAGCATGGTTAGAAGTTAGAACATTTTGAGGCAACCATCACAGTAGGGCTGGACTCGGGCCGGGCCGGGCCCGGTTCGGGCCTTGAACAGGCCGGGTCTCGGTTCACCAAAAGGAGGGCCCGGACCCGAACCGGCGGTGACCGGTTCTGGGCCGGTTCAGGGCCAGACCGGGCCGTTTCCGGCCGGTTCACCCGCCCTATTTTTTTTTTTTTTTTATTTTTTGGCTTCTCTTATTTAACCCCCTACCCCTCCCCCTCAACCCCAAACCACCCCAAACCACCTCAAATTAATTCCAGTCCGGACCGGGCCCGAACCGGCCGGGCCAATTCCCCAAATGGAGGGCCCGGGCCCGGAACCGGTATTCACCGGGCCGGTTCGACCCGAACCACCGGTGGACCGGGTCACCAGGCCGGGCCAGTTGCTACAGTGGGCGGGCCGGGCCGGGCCGGTTCCGGGTCCGGCCGCCCAGCGGCCCCAGCCCGAGTCCAGCCCTACATCATAGGGACAAATTAGGACAACCATAAACACCACCAATTTGGGGACAAGTGGACAACCAGGGGTGGACCAGTTCCGGGCCAGGCCGAGACAATTCAATTTTTTTTGCCTTTGCTTTTCTAATTAACCCCCGACCCCCCCCCCCCCCCCCCAAAAAAAAACACCCCGCTCAACCCGGGAAAAACAAAAAAAAAACTTGAAAAAAAAGGCCAAGACCAGTTCCTATTTTCCATGAACCAAGCCCGCTCTTAGTAACACCCGTTCAGGTCAGCCCAGCCCAGTCCAGGGCCCATTCGCCGGGCCGGGCCGATTTCAAACAGTGCCAGACCAGGCCACAGGCCGGTCGGCCCGGAACCGGTCCATCCCTAGGGACAATGTGTAATTGGGTGATCATGCTTAGGATTATATTTTGGAAGGGCAAAAATTTGATTAGTTTTTATTCTTTCAAGAATGCGAGTAATCTTGGTTTAACTAGATACTCATTAGAATCCAAGACTTGTCTAATGATTAGGTTGAGGATTAATAGGGCACGTGCAGGATTTTCATTGCAATGAGAACAAATGGTGAGGATACTAAAGCGTATGAAAACGCTGTGCTAATTTCTGTAATCATATTGTTAGACTAGTAACAGTTGAGAGTATCAAATAACGGATACAGCATCTACATTGAAATCCAAATTAGAATGATGGTAAAAATATTAATCCCTTTTAAAATTGGATAAACTTGACGACTACAGGTAAAAACACTACCCGGTTACATTATTTACACCCAAGTACATCGGAAGGCTAATGTTGAGGAAGTGGTGGTCTCTTTTCCACCATTTCGTAATGCAGCACAAAATTATCCTGCATCAATTTGTTTGGAAAAATGCAATAACAGCCTTCAGGATTTTGAGTATATAGTACTCTCTACTGAAGAAAATAGTTGGAACTACAAAAAATACCTTACGGACGGTTTCCCATGTGTTGGGGTCAAAACAAATATATGAACCTCTCTCATATGTAGCAGTCTTAACAAGAAGCTCCACGTTACTAAATCTCATAAACCACAACCGATGCTCCCTATGATAAAACCAGTTTCGGTTGTACCTACAAAAAACGGAAGTCATAAAATGAAACACTCTTGCAACAGAAAATGAATGAATTGAGATTACTAAGAGAAAACATACAATTCATTGGCCGCATATAGCTGTGCCTCATCTTTTGGCATACTGCAACAACAATAAGATATCTTTGTTAACTAATACTACGTACTGATTTTAAGCTAGGAGAAATATGTTGAGGTCCCTTTGTCCCATCATGTTTGTTTAGGTACTATTTAATGTTCTATGACTTCTATCAATGTACATTTAAAATTTAGAGGATTCTACTTATATTTAAAATTCTCTTCATGATTTAGCTAAATTTATCATATTGAACTTGTTTGTAACATTTACAGAGAATAACAAAAAACTGAAGCAGCACTCGCTCTGTTTCTGGACGGGGGGACTAGTTTAATATTTTTATACAGAAACTTGCCTATAAAATATATAGAATAACGTATCCAGCTGAAACTTTGTGAAGTATGCTTGCTGCATCCAACAACAATAAAACAGGAAACATATTATAAGGGGAAAGGGTTGAAAGAAACAAGAGTTGTACGAGAAATAGATAAAGAGAGCTAACATTTAGTGGTGGTGGTTGTTTGGCGTAATAACATTGAGGGACATTGAACTCCGGGTCACCCTTGGTGGGCTCATCCGACCATGGTGAACCAAATGTTTTGTGCAGATTATCAGCTGAGTTCAAGTTCAACCCGAGTGTGGTTAGATCAATCCCAAGTGCAAGGGAAGTGAGGTTGGGATCACTCATTCTTATCACACTTAACAAACCAAGCAAGCCATATGGATCTGGAGCAACTAAGGGTTTCATGCCCTGGTCACCCCTATAGGGCTGACCTGCAGCAGACATCTGTTGCATTCGGTATTGGTGGGGTTGACTCTGCTGCTGATATTGCTGGATTAGCTGCTCATATGAAGACCCAATACCAGAGGCAGAATTTGGGGAGTTAAGAGGTCGCAATCCTAGGCCAGAGGACACAACCGCCTGAAAAACCCCACAAAGTAGATGTATATCAAAAAATGCAACGTGCATTATCAACAAAAAAATGAGCACAACAAGCATACATATCAAGGATCTATTCGGATGGAGGGTTTTGATGGTTTTGCTTATACGTCAGTATATATTTGGGATTACTAAAAAATGAAAATGAGTGGAATAAGCAGACATATCATATACGTAGCAAAATATAATCCCTTCGTCCCAAAAAAAGTTGCATCCTTCCCAGTGTTGTCAATCCCAGATAGCGGAGCGGAGCGGCCAGCCCCCAAAACGCTATAGCGGTATAGCGGATAGCGGGATGACCGCTATTTAGGCTACTTTCAAATATAATAGATAAGTAACTACTAGAAGCATATATAATACATTGCATACAAATATTGAATTCAAACATCTTAACATTCATAAATCCTAAGTTACTTAGTAATACTCTTTAGTTTCATGAGCAAAACATAAGATGCTATAAATGATTAAAACATTTTAAGTCAAAACATTGAATTAAAAACAAGGTTCTAGTTTAAA
Organism: Cuscuta epithymum; assembly: GCA_945859915.1. Classification (NCBI taxonomy): domain Eukaryota; kingdom Viridiplantae; phylum Streptophyta; class Magnoliopsida; order Solanales; family Convolvulaceae; genus Cuscuta; species Cuscuta epithymum. Next base: position 40,743 of record CAMAPF010000067.1, on the reverse strand, counting down.
AGTTTAAGCCTTGATATATTAACAGTCAAAAAAATAGATCCTACTTGCAAGCCCTTTGAATTCTTCATTCACCACCCCTCCTCATTAAATTCTTCTTGTTCTTCCAACTCTATCTCATCGTTTGCATCATTCAAGCTGTTCCACTTCCAAGCTGGGTCAAGGTGTTCTCCTATGGGCTTAAACATGATAGTAGACTGACTAGACACCATACAAGAAGAAGAAAAGAAGACTCACTGCAGGTCTGCAGCAAAGGTTGGAGAAGAAAATGTTGCAGTAGAAGATACTACTGAGAAGAGTGAAGGAAGAGGGAGCAGCATGTGTCGTTCTTGGAGAAGAAGCCATCACAGAGTAGAAACGTAGTATTGTCAAAAGCTGGAGTCGTTTTGAGCTTTTATGTACGTATAAAGGGTTTTATATTGGTTAATATTTTGTTTTAAAAGTCCAGTTTACCCCTTCTACCTCTGCCCTACAAAATTTAACTCAAAAAAGCTAACTGAAAAAACCCTATACCTCAAAAAACCCTCTGCGCTGAACTCAGAAAACCTGCGCAAAAAAAATTCTCGCAAAAATTTAGCGGAAAACACCTGCGCTAAAAACTCGGCGCTATAGCGGCCGCCACTACCTTCTCCGCACCTCCGCTATAGCGCCCGCTAAGTCCGCTACACCCAAACGCGACGCTACATGTCATCTGGTAGCGCCAGCCTGGCCATCCGCTCCGCACTTCCGCTATCGCGCGCGAAAGCGCCGCGATTAACATCACTGATCCTTCCCTTTTGGGCTGTCCCCAAATAAAAGTTATGCTTCCTTTTTAGCAAATAATGCTACATGCAGTTCATAAATAACCCATCTTTTTACTTAAAACTACAATTTTACCATTCCAACTTCACTCATTTTTTTGTGCTACTGGGGTAGTTTAGATTTTTGGGATTAAGGCTTTGATGTTGTTGTTTGGGTAATTTAGATTTTTGTCCCATTTTATTAATCTATGTGCCCAAAAGTTTTGCAACTTTTTTTTGGGAAAGATGGAACATAGACTAAGCCCTCAACAGCTTTTCCCACAAAAAACAATCAACACAAACAAACCCTATAAGAGGGGAAATGTGGTGTGCACCTGCTGGTGATACGTTGAGTGTGATGGTTGAAAGACATCTGAGCCGTGTGAGTGGAGTAGATCTTGATTGTTCACGTTTGGAAATGACAAACCACTACTGCTCACTACTGATGAATGCTGCTGTGGGCGATGTGATGAATATGTTCCTCCTAAGTTAAAACTACCGGATCTTCCCATCTACAAATTTTTTAACCACTCGTCATGAAAGCAGATATAATAAAGATGCAGTTTAAAACTAACAAGGATGAAAACAAAATCCGATATATTGCACTCACAGAAAAATGTTGTTGCATCATAGGCACAGAATTGTCATGAAGTTGTTCTTTTTGGTGTAGATCCATAGCATAATCAGTATTACCACCTGAGAAATCCATAGTCAATAATACAGTTAACTTTTTTAAATACCACTCCCTCCGCCCCTTTTAATCTACCCACTTCATGACAGAATTTTCATGAAGTTGTTCTTATTGGTGTAGATCTATAGCATAATCAGTAATACCACCTGAAAATCCATAATCAATAATACAGTTAACTTTTTTAGAAAACCACTCTCTGTGCCCCTTTCAATCCACCCTCTTTCTGTTAATTTTGGTAGTAATATTTTGCCTAATGTTTGAAATTGTTTTTTGTTAAAAAAAATCAGCACCGAGTTTGTATTTGGTTTTGATTTTCTTTAAATCCCTGTGAAGTCAAATTGGGTGATTCTAACTATCTCCCAGCACATTTTTGCATAGATCAAGGAATGGAAGAAATTGGGAGTAAATCTAGAAACAAAATCCCCCCTCCCGTCCCCAAAAAAAGATATACAGCACGCAGAAGTGGCAAAATTTAGATACCACATAACTGAAACGTAGCCATTAAAATATACTTCATACATTCTTTTCTAGTTGCAAAGTTCCAATTTTAACGTTTTCCAACGCACAAGTTTGACAATTGATATATTTCATCCCTTACTAGTAAAAAGATTACAAAATTCAGATTCTGAAATTTTCAAATAAAAGGAATTTAACAATATTTTTCAAAAAAATAAATTTACAATACATTAATAAATAAAAAGGAGTCAGTGTAGAGCATGTGAATAGTGTAAAATTCAACAATGTATAAATTTGGACGCTTCACATATCAACATATTTTTGAAAAAAATGTTAAATTCCTTTCATTTTAAATTTTCAGAATCTGAATTTTTTATTTTTCAAACTATTGTTAATATACATCCTCCATTCTTTTCTAGTTGCAACGTTCCAATTTTCAAGTTTGCCAGTGCACAAGTTTGGCCATTGATATATTTCATTCCTTATTAGTAAAAATATTACAAAATTCAGATTCTGAAAATTTAAAATGAAACGAATTTTACAAGATTTTTCAAAAATTAAATTTATAATACATCATAAATAAAATGTAGTCAAAGTAGCATGTGAATAGTGTAAAATTCAACAATGTATAAACTTGGAAAGTTCACATATCAAAATCTGTGTTAACATACTAAGAGAATCCATGAATGGAATAATAAATAAATAGCACACACCCTTAAATCCTGGTAAAGCTGGAAAATCTTCATTTTGAATGCTGAACTCTTGATTTTGCTGAACAATTGGACCAAGGCCTTGTTTTCGCAATGAACCTGGAAGTGATCATCCCAAACACAAGATTAGGAATTGAAAAGAATATTGTTGATACAGAAACTTGAACCAGATGTACACCAGGAAATTGCCTAAATTTCATGTCAAGGAAAAGCAAAAACTAAAAAAGGCAACTACCTATTTGTCCTTGCGGACCTCCAGCAGAACTAGGACGGCTGGATAGTTGAGGGAAGTCATTGATATCAAAAGGGGCACCGTCATTTGAATTTATATCATTTAACATTCCCATAGAATTAAGATTGTTGACTGCTTGCATATGATTTTGAGAAAGTGGGCCACCAGCAGAAGGGTACGAGTTTCCTAACATGGACATCACCTGTGGAGAAGCTGTGGAGAAAAATGCTACCTTTGTTAGCATTAACGATGAACCAGCCACAAAGAGAAATTGTGTCACAGCACATTGCATATAGCTATCAAAGTTGTAGCATCACAGAAAATACATGTCAACACAACCTAAATAATCAAGCAACCATTGAAACAATATAGGTAGCTGTTAAAAACCTAGTGAAAATGCCAAAGGTTACTGTTCCAAGGAAAGCCGTTCTCTTATGTGGAGGCAAACGGATATGAGTAATTGCACAAGTCTTTTCCAAATATTTGGATTTGGGGTCTACATACTTTATTACTTTCAAATTAAAAAGATGAATATTAACAAATATTTAAAAATTATTGAGCTTAGGATGTCATTAACTTTCAAATACGTTCTCTTTCCTTCCATTTTCATCTAAGTTATCTTCCCTATTTTGTATATGAAATAATCTCTGAGGCCTAAATGGACCCTGAGTGGCTTGAGAAATGTCTGTATTGCCATTTATAAACTACCACAAGGGAATATAGATATGGCTCGCTTGAATTGCCATGACAAAATCATTTTCAGATATTTACCTTGTTGAAGAGAGCCACTCATGAGCCTATTCTGTCCTTGAATGTTCAAATTTCCAGAACCACTACTGGCACTCAAATTCAAACGAGAACCAATCCCTGGCACTGACAGTACACCAGAGCTAATATTTCTTCCCATATTACCCCCACCAACTATGTTTCCAACTGAGCTTGTCATCCTAGGCACTGGGGATACACCAATTCCGGGAACAGAAGTTCGATTACCAATAGCAGCTGAGGTTGGAAGGATTCCAGGAATGGAACCACCAACTCCATTTGTGTTACTGTTATACCCTGTGTTACTCACAACACTCAAACCACCTCTGTTTGTCATCCCTGTATGAGCATGTGAAGTTCCATGAGATATCTGCACACCAGTGACAAAAGGAAAATAAGGAACCTTTAGCAGTACATATTTCAGAAACCAGCATTAAAATGCTTTCTGAGACTAAGCAAAGTATCATCCATAACAATATCTTCCCATCTCATAAAATTATAGTAAAGAGCTGAACAGAACTGCCACATTAATTAACACTAAATTGGCATATTCTGCTTATTAACAAAATACCAATAATAAGCCAAATAAGTAGGCCTTTAACTTATTTGGCTGGAAGCCATTTCACTAAAAGCTTTTCTTTTCAGAAATATCAACAGATTCAGCCATACCAAATGGCCACTTATTTTGACAAGTTTAAGCACATTCACTCTGATGCTTTAAACAACCTCCAGGTCGATACGAAAAAATACCTGTTGTGAAAGGCCAACTGGGAGATTGTTTGATGTAAAACGGCCACTAGAAAGATTGTTCCCAGACTGCTGTACATTGCTTGAAGGGATGTTTATGCCAGTGCTCCTTGATCCAAGTGTACCTTGCATGCTGGGAAGGTTGAAACTCCCATGAATATTGTGCAGCCCCTGCACACTTCCTGTAAAAGAAAATCACTACTTACTGGCTTTAAAAAGCATTGAAAAGAACATAATCCAGCAATTAACTGACCCGAATGATGATAAGCAGGGGATGCTGCACCAGACTGACCAGAGAATGACGTATAAGAGCGACCAGAATTGTCCGAGAGGTTTGAAGTTGATCCGTTCAAAGATGACTACAACAAAGTAAAATAAGTCAAACTTCAAGCCAATATTGTATGAAATCAAATAAATTGTCTTCTCACCATCAAGGGAAATAAATGGATATAAACTTTACTGCATGTAGAATTAAAAAAATGTGTCTCAGTTATATCACAAATATTCCTGGTAATGCTCATCCTCACACTTTCCAAATTATAAGGGACATTTTGGGTTACAAGGCTTGACTAAAGTCAATTACAATCAGATTTTTAAAAATTATAATTTAGTATGAGTCATTACAATTCACATCTTTGAAAATGACACCAAAAGTTCTATAAACAGCTCGTTCTAATATGACGTAATCTGTTTCCGAATATGTGAAGGGACAGACAAACTAGGCCTTCTTGCCCAGGATTCAAGAGATAAATGTACACTACAATCTAAGAATAAGATTATATAACCATTTCATTAATTGAACTACAGTTTAACAATGCGAAGCTGTACTAATAACCACCCTTATGACCACCCTTATATTAAGTGCGTAGATTTATTTATAATCTTTATTATAATCTTTATTTATTTGCATTCGGAAAATGGCAAGGAAAAGCAACCCTAATGATACGACACTGCATAGATATAGCAATCTAGAAGGAACAATACATTAAGCAACCCTGACATTGCAGAAATGTCAAGAAGGCATGCAGAACTTTTCCCTGGTGGAGCAGCAAGTTTTCTTCACTTTTCTTCTGAAAGGATTTTAGATACTTCAGGAGCCTTTTCAATGTGCAATTACCTATAATGCAGTAGGATGGTGTAATTGGAAAGCGCAACTGATCAAGAAGATTTATAAATAGTAAAATGATTGGAACAGCATGACAATAAATGCCTAGAAATCACATTCTAACAAGCAACTAGAAATAAATTGAGACACGGAGAAGTAAGGAATATTGATAAGCACACATAGGAAATTAAAAGAACAGCAAGACACGAGTCAATGCATCCAAAGTGGTAAATCATACCATATTACACAGTATATAAAATATAATGTTTTAATTCAACTAAACAAAAAAATTAATATAATTACACATAAAGAGGTTTGTTTGAGTGTGTAACCTGTAGTAGTGTGTGTACTAGAAAGTGGACAAGTTTTGGGGGGAATTTTTTACTTCTGCCGAATAAAATGGATATCGTGCAGGTTACATTGTAAAACTTTACAGTTGTTTTGGAAACTTCGTTCGTCACTTCATTTTTCAAAAGACGACTCCTTACTGATCTACACAACACTCTTGCGATCGAAATACACATGAGCTATAAACATCCAACGAGAACAGCAAAAACGTCTAAAATGATATAATTACAAATTACAGATCTAGTAGATGAACCGTTGTGAAAATGGGGTAGATAATTTTCTACATAATACACTTCATCCTAAACATGGATCTGTGTAGCAGAGGTTTAGTGTTCTTACCGTTGAGATATGTGCGCACGTCGGAATAGCGTCCGTCGCCGGGGATGCATAGACGGAAGCGAATGAAAAACTGAACCAGCGATTAGAGTTGCTGCTGCTAAAGTCGCAAGTGTCGCCGCACAGTCCAGACGACTCTCCGTTTAGTACTGCGGGATGACTGAATCACTACAGAATTCTTGGGGAAGGGGGTTCGGGAATGGGCTATGGTGGAGAACCGGAAATTAAAGATGGGAAGTGCCGGGAGAGAAGTGATATGATTTAGGGTTGGGGAAATGTAAACGGGGGTCAGGGAATTAGGGCCCGGGAACAAACAACGAAATCTGAATCCCAAAAGATAAAAAAAGATAAATATTGAATTGAATGTCAAAATTGAACTAAATTGTCATTGTTTGATTTAATTTGATTTAGTTTCAGTTTTTTCTAAAATTGGTGAGGTAAATATCAGAAACATTTTCCGTATTTTATTAACCTTGAAAATGAAGTATAAAATGTGAGGGGATTACACCATCACCTAAAAAGAGAAAGGGTATTTTCTCAAAATATAATGAGAATTCCATTACAACGATTTGAGATAATAAATATCACATAAATCTAGGAAGTACTCTTGGGTTTATTTGGTATAGCATTAATGTGAGTAAATAAAGTGAATTGGGCCCTGAACATGAAAAGCGTCTTTTGAGAGATTTATCTATTCGTTTCTTGAATCGTCTTTGTCAATTCTCTAGAGCAACCATCGGCTGAACCCACCTTAATTGAACTAATAACTTCTAGAGTATAAATTTTGTTTCTTAATCATTGAGCATTAATTCTAGTATGATGTGTTAGTCTTTAGATTTATAGAGCTAAAAGGGAGATTTGCAAATTTAATCCTGTAACTTTTGGATATTTTCATTATTAGTCTCATAACTTTAGTCACTTGTAAGGTTGGTCTTGTAAATAAAAAGGTTTTTATATTTAAGGATTTTCCCTTGAAGAAGTACACTTTCCCACAGAAATCCAATGCAGGCAGAATATTTTCTGGTATATTTTTGTCAAGAGTGGGAGTACCAGCGCATGGGATTCCTCACTGTCCGGTAGGGTATATTTAATATGTCAACCGCTTCTTCAGTGATCGAATTGGAGCTCTTGCAACATGGATTAATCACTGGCATAATAGACCACGGAGACCCTCGAATTTCCCTTCCGACTACTTCAGATGCAGAGCAATGAATGGGAATGGCAATCGGGAAAATACTATTGGATCAACTTTGCCTACTCATAGTTTACTGTTGGATGTTATCTAGATTAATTTGATGGGGCATTAATCAAGCCATTGAAAAATCGTAAGCTGGGGCATTTTCAAAATAGTGGTTAGGCACAGGGCAGAGTAAATAAGGGGGGGGGGGACCCCGGTCTCCTTAAGTCGATCATAAAAGACTTACCTTTAAAAAAACTCGTCCCTCAACAATCCCCGAAAAAGCTCTTGAGCCTCCAAGTGAATCCATCTTCATATGTGATTTTGTGAACAGTAAGATTCGTACTCCCAATTTATTTCTCCTTTGTCCTTTCTTCATTCGAGGCAATAATTTTCAAACTTTTCAATTGATTGATATAGTTTTTTTGTGATGCTGAAAAAAACTCTGATCGTGAGCTCTCATTCTCCCTTTACCTCTAAAAGAAAATCATACTTGGTAATATCTCTCCTCATACTTTATTTTTGTCTTTATCTTTAATTACCTTGCTTTATATCTAGAATAGTTAAGCTTGTTCAACTCAAAAACTTCAGGCAAGAAACAATACAAATCCAAAAGAATCTGTTTCCCTTGAATAAATTTATGGGTTAAATTTTCTAAACCAAAAAGAGAGATTCCTTTCGAATTGAATTGGAGTGTATTGAAACTTTCATCTTTGAGAAAAAGGACTTGGTTCGGCCCACAAATTTTCCCCTATGTTAAGTAATAAAACGGGTCTAAAGGTCATAGTGGAAGCACCGGCTAAGTTTTTAAACAATAGAGTGAATAACCATAAAATTAACATATACACTATATGGATACAATGCATAATAAAGTTTAGCAAATCAATCGTGGATTTGAGTCCATGATAAAGTTTTCTCTCCATTTGGAAATTGGCAATGCTAGTAAACGAAATATTGGTTGGTTATATGGATATGGTAATGATAATATATATTTTAATAAAAACAAGTTTATGTTTCAAGTTGTGTGGCCAGAGAAGGTTAGTATTCTACGAGGCCGTTTGGCAAGTGGCAACACCGTTTTCAGCTTATCAGGCTTATCAGCCAACCTTTTCATCAAACACGTAATTTTTGCTTTCGTGTGTTGAATTGTGTAATAAACAGAAAAAGTAAGGTTGGAGTTACTTTTTGACTGTATTGGCTGAAGTTACTGTAGATCACCATTTTAACTATTTTTACATATAATTTTTTCTTTATTTTATTAATAAAATATATTTTAAAAATAATTTTTTCTTAAATCAGCAGAATCAGCCAATGCAGCCACTTCAGCCAGAACTTAATAAATTTCAGCAGAATAAGCCAAAACAACCAATTTTCATGCTACCAAATGGCTCTTACAGGTAAATCTATTATAATCTAAAAGTAAAATGTTTTGGGGGTTGCATTCCGCTCAAAATTGTCAACGTCAAGAGAAATATCAATAAAGATCAAATAAAGAAGTCAAAAATAATAAAATTGTTGGAGTACAAATTCCCCAAATCTATTAATCTATTCATTAATACTCTATATATAAAACTCTAAAAGTGCTCTACACCAAAAGCAATACATTGATACATTACTGTTTTCAATTTGACGGGACATGTAGAACGATCTTGATAATGCATGCCCATACTTCAGACATGCATTTGATGGGGGTACATGAGGCATTTTTACTTAATTATAACCCGTGCGTTGCACGGGAAAACATTTCATTGAGAATGTAAATAGAACTATAATTTAAACATTTGAAGTATAGAATTTAACATCTAAGGAATGACATATGAAAAAACCTATAAATTGTTATACATTTCTTTGTAAACAACATTTATATCAATATTGCTTGGTTGACCATCATCATCACATATGACAAATTTTAACCCTGGTGGACTTGTAACTCTCGATACCGCAACATATAATTGTCTTTGAGTAAAAATCGAACGCCACAAGAATACACCAACCCTTTCTAACGATTGTCCTTAACTCTTATTAATCTTCATCGCATAACAAACCATAAGAGGAAATTGTCTGCGCTGAAACGTGAAAGGGAGCTTCAAGTCCGTATGCATTTAACTAAGACGGGGAATAAGATACTTTTCACCGGCTTTTGATCCAGACATCATTTGAGTCTCAATAATATGAGTCCCGATTTTAGTTACCATGAGTCTCGTACCATTGCATAACCCAACAATGTGATCCATGTTTCTCATAAGCATCACAGGCACACCCACCTTAAGCTTGAGTTCATGTCTTGAAGGAGCTCGTTGTCTGAGTCGGAGGAAGATGCTGAATCGCAACTTAAGTATGTTCTTCCCTCGCCTAGAATGAGCCCCAACATGTAATCATTGATCTTGTCTCGCTCATCAATCGTAGGCGCAAGAATGGCCTAGAGTTCAAATATGTCTTCCCTACGAGTCAAGAAATCTGGATACTATATTAACAATAGACTCAACGGGATCATCTATCATCGGAGCAAGAAATTCGGCAGGTATGTGGAGTTTTGATCCCTATCCTCATTGTCTCCCAAAATATCATCGCCTATCTTCAAAATTTAATCTCCAAAGCTCTCTATGTCTGTTGCGCTGGATGATTATGTCATGTGTGCAAGCCTCGTGTTCCTTGTCAGTTTCAACACCCTACAATATGACCACAAATACGATGAATTTAAAGATGTTTGGACAATATCTTACCTCGTGCCTTTTGGAATGATCAGCAATATCTGTCGGAAGTCCCCGCCAATACAATAGTTTTTCCACCGAAAGGCACAACAACATCACACTCCGGCGAGAAGCGAAGGACATCTCTCATAGTGTGTTCTAGAGCTTCAAAACATTGCTTATGCGTCATTAGGGACTCATCCCAAATAATTAGTCTTGTCTGTTCAAGAAGTCTAGCCAAGGGATTAACGTGTTTTATGTTTCACGTTGAGTCCATTGTCATATTAAGTGGAATAGCAAACCTCGAGTGTGGTCCTTTCTCCGGGCAGAAGGAGTGACGCAATTCCGCTGGATGCCACATTCAAAACTATTTCTCCTCGTGATCTAATTGCCACAGACAAAGTCCTCCGCAAATATGTCTTTCCCGTGCATCTCTGAATTAAATCCAGCTTATCTAGGGTTGCAGTATCTGCTTCTCTTTCCTTATGGTCAGGACGGTTTGAGAGAAAACGTGGTGTTGACCTGTGCAACTGAAGGGATCACTGGAGGGAGAAAGCATGCTACTATGAGAGAGTACTTTTCATATATATTTCAGGATCGCATGGTTGGGACCCCATATATATTGTGAACAAAGAGATTGTTCCAACAACTTGTGGTTGACGGTTATGCGATGATTGAGTCGTGTCGCTTGCGGTATATTAGACAACATCAAAAGGAGTTGCGGAGTGATCTGTATAGTGGACGAGGAGAGACAAATGCATCAAGGACAGGTCAACTCATTGTTCTTGCGAATTCATTTACTGGGAGTGCACGTTACATGCTGCAGAATTATCAAGATGCTATGGCTATATGCATATGGGTTGAATATCCACAATTGTTTATGACATTCACATGTAAATGAAAATGGCCAGAAATTCTCCGTTTTGTGGAACCAAGAGGACTGAGTCCTGATGATAGACTTGATATACTTTCAAGTATCTTTTCAAGTATATAAAGGCGATGATTGGATAACTGTTGCATTTTCAGAAGTTACTGACAGCACCAAACCACAAAAGATCAATGAGATCAAGATGTGCTATGAGTGTCGATACATCTCCGCTTGTGAGCTGCATGGAGAATTTTTTCATACCATATCCATTGTAGGGATGTTCTGGTTGAGCGGTTAAGCTTTCATCTGCCAGGAGAGCAAAATGTATACTACAAACCTGATGCATCCATTGAGTCGGTACTCAGTAACACCACTCTTCACTCTACGAAGTTTATAGCTTGGATGAGAGCAAATCAAATTTATCAGGAGGCCAGGGAGTTGGCATGCGTTGACTTTCCATCTAAGTTCACATAGAATTAAAAGAAAAGGGAGTGGTCACCACGGAAGAGGGGTTTGCGGTTGGGCGTGTGTTCTTTGTGCATCCCGTAGCAGGTGAGAAATACTATTTGAGAGTTCTGTTGAATGTAGTAAAAGGGCCAAAAAGTTATGAAGAGTTGCGAACCATGGGTGGAAAGATATATACACTGCTATTTTCAATTTGTCGAGACATGCACAACGATCTTTATAATACATGCACATGCTTCAGACATGCGTCTATTTCTAGGCAACCAAAATTTTGAATGCAATGTTTGGCTATAAAAGCATACTTATATTGAATCATTCATTTTCTTGCCGCTCCCCAAACAAGTCTAGAATTTCTCTCTCAACCATATTACTCCTTTGAAAAACAAAAGAAAGCAGTGACCGAGTTACTCAAAACTCAAAAATCATGTGTACCCAGAATATGACACCACAAGAGGTTATAATAGTTCTTACGTATGGAGTATTGCTCTAAAAAATCTAAAAAATTATTTGAGACTCCAGGGTTCATATGTAAGTTATTCTCACTACTACATGGAGTAATCATGTTAGCTCTTACTCATCTCCTACATTTAACTTTACGTGTATGTCATTTTTGTTTCGACATGGTGCATAAATACAATACAAGTACAAGAAAAATGTATCCATTGAAGAAGGCCCATTTGTCATTATTTCAAATCAAAATTCAAAGAGCCCACTTCGTTGTTCTTTCGTTGCAGTACAACAAATGAGTTTAAAATCTCACCTTTTAAACGGATTCTATTGTACATCCATTTTGCGTGTGTTTGTATGTGGACTTATTTGGATTTACGAGTACTCATATTGGTTAGGTGATCACATATTTCAAATGAATGGTATGAAATGTTACATTTTTTCCAGATATTCTATGTCATTTAAATGTTAACCTATAAATGTGGAATCAAAAGTTTGATCGACCATAGGTCTACTATGTAGCAGTTGGATGAAGGGCATTTCATGGATGAGAGTGGGTCAATGAATCTTTGCTCTTTTTAATAAAGTTTCCTTTAAAAAAAGGTGGATAAATGATTCTTAAACTTTAAATTGTTATACAAAAATGATTCAAGTATTTTTTTTAAACAAAAAAAAAACAATATAGTCCATCACTCCCCGCATAGAAATCACTGTGAAGTTGTATTAGAAGCATTTTGTCTTAAAATATGTATCAAAACAATTTCCAGAAATTGAAAATTAGACAAACATAAATCCTAGAACTTAATAAAACATATATAAAATCCAATAAAGATGACACTGTTAGAGCTTTGTTTCAGTTTATTATTTTATCCTGGTTATACTTCTGAACCAAAGCCACCAAATACATACATTTTTCTAATTTCAAATTAGCATACAATAAATTGATTGTACAAACGATTGATTAAAAAATGTCAAATAAGCATCAAAAGAAAATCTTAGAGACACGCCTTTTGTGAATAATGTAAAGAGACACACCTTTTGTGAATATTGTAATCGGCTACTATGTATATGTTGGGCCAGTGATATGTATAAAATCAAATGGGTATCTAGTACCAAAAAAATAACACTACTTTTACTCATTTAATTTAATCCTCTGTAAACATGATTTAGGTACTTAGACTTATTTCAGTGTCAAATTTAAACATATCATACTTAAATAGATCAAATCACAATTGGACAATTATAAAATACACATGAACCAGACATTTATCATATACACTACAAGAAAAAGTATTATTTACGTCCAATGTTTTTGCGTCAACATACGTCCACGCTTATAAGATATCAGTTAAGCAATTAGATTTTGAACCATTGTCGGTGTATCATCTTTTATTTTGCTGCTCAAACATGTCAATTATTTAAAACTGAAGTTTTTTTAAATAGTCCTCGCAGCTCCAAGGATTGCATCTTTGAACATGAATGTGAGCCATGTATCCTTATTAGTTCTTAAAGAACATGCTTATTATATTCCTTCTCCATGATTGTTTGAATAATAATATTTTTTGTCCTTGACAGTTGAGATCTTCATTTTTTCCCAGTAAGGTCAGCATTGGTTGAATCAATAGTATTGCTATATAATACTTCATATTGACAAGATTTCACTGCTCCACTTGAGATTTATGTTGCAGAGAGGAGCTGACCCAATTAATGCTGTGAAGGTTAGTTTAGTTTGCAAATCGTCGATGCCCCCATTCCCAAAATATTTTTTATAAACTTCATGCAATATGTGCATATTTGAGATGCATATTTGTTGCTCTATCATTGTTGTTTCTATGGCCATCATTTGACATTGTACTAACCGATCAATTCACTTATGAAGCTTAAGAAGTCAATGAAGGTTGTTTTCTACTGCCATTTTTCAGATATGTTACTGGCTCAACATATGACCATGCTCTGGAGGGTATATCACAGGCCTATAGATTTTTTTTGAAGAAATGACAATAGGTATGGCTGATCTTAGTCAATAGGAAGTTTACGGGTTTTACTTTTGCGAATACATTCATGCATCTAAATGAGCCTGGAGTTAGACCAAGCATGACTTCTGGATGGTTTCTCACACATGGTCGCCCGCACATTCTTTTCTTTTACAGTTTTATTGCAGAAATATGTTTTATATATCAGGCTAGCAGCTTTAGCAATGTTGTCATTCATCAAGGACATCTGGTGACAACTTTCATAGCTAGTGATGGGATATTGAGCCCAAGCCCAATACACCCGGCCCAAAGCATAAAGAAGGCCCGGGGAAAACAGGAAGCCTAACGCAATCGGAAAGGCCCAAAACATCCCGAACGGGGGATACCTGAACAACATTCGGGTAGAATCATCCACTTGAACTAATCAAACAGGGGACTGGCATCAAAACACCCACAAAGGGGTCCCGCACTCCGAACGGGGTACCCGACCGGGGATCAGCCAATGGCAAACTAAAGTTAATGCTAAAGTATGGCGTAACAAGTAGAGGCATGGGTGCACTCGTGGCAGAAGTAACAGCCTACCTAGTTCGGCCACATGTCCATCTCACCCACCCCCTCTCTAGTATAAATACCTGCGTTTAACACATTGTAAGGGGTTAGCAATTTCATACTCAGAGCTTAGCAATATAATCGTTTCTCTTGTGTTGGATTTGAACTTATACCGACTACCGTTCGGGCAATTTCTTTGTAATCACATAATTACGTAATACAAGTTATCTTCTGAGTTAAATCTTAATTCATTATTTTATATTTTATACACCCTTTTAACCGAAAGAAACATCCTTAATATCCAAAGCGTGTGTTGGGCTTTCGGATCTACGGGACAAAGCCTCAACATTGGCGCCGTCTGTGGGAATTTAACAAAGAAAAAAAAAACAGATGAAGCGGGAACTTGAGCCCAGCCTTCACCGAATCAAAGTGCACCACCACCATCCCCGGGAGGTGGCGCATGGGGTGGGACCTGGCTTGGAGGCAAAAATCCACTGGATCCGGAATCAGGATTGGAATTTGGGCCCTATTTGGGCCTGTGGGTTTCTGCCGCCTACGCCTAATTAGGGTTAAATCAACTCCATGTCGCGGAATATCATCTGGAGGACCAGCCTCCATGGAAGCAAGCTCATCACCGGACTTCGTGCCATCAGAATATGTGTGGGAAGAAGGAGCGTCACCACCGGAAACCTCCTCATTAACGATAGTGTTCTCCGCCGCGGCGTCTTGAGCTTCTCTTTGAGGAGCCTCTTCAGAGGTAGAAGGATCGGAAGACCGTTTGCGGGGCGCCATGTAACCAGACAGAGGAGGGAAAGAAGTTAAAAGAAGGGACGAAAGGTACCTGAGCAAGAAGCAAAGAAGAGCCCTAGAGAGAAGGCAGAACAAAAGACCGAAGGAGTCAAAATTTGGAAACCCGGAACCGAAACCATAAGGGTTTATTTATAACCTAACAAGTACCGGTTCTTCAACCAATCAGAAGAGAACACACCACTAGGAATGATTACAGGGACACGTGTCACGCGGAGAAACATCAACAAGTAATCATGACGATTAACGGGAAATTGAAACGGCAGCCGCAGAAAATCGTAGAAATTATGCCTCGGGAACTGACGAAATCCCGTACGCTACATACCCGAGCGGCGTTCGGGCAATATTCATCTATTTCCTTATGCACTCACTACTGTTCGAGACATAGGAAGTGGGGGAATCGTGATGGGATATTGAGCCCAATCCCAATACACCTGGCCCAAAGCATAAAGAAGGCCCGGGGAAAACAGGAAGCCCAACCCAATCGGAAAGGCCCAAAACATCCCGAACAGGGGATACCTGAACAGCATTTGGGTAGTATCATCCACTTGAACTAATCAAACAGGGGACTGGCATCAAAACACCCACAAAGGGGTCCCGCACTCCGAACGGGGCACCCGATCGGGGATCAGCAAGTGGCAAACTACAGTTAATGCTAAAGTATGGCGGTAGCAAGTAGAGGCATGGGTGCACTCGTGGCAAAAGTAATAGCGTACCTAGTTCGGCCACGTGTCCATTTCACCCACCCCCCTCTCTAGTATAAATACTTGCGTTTAACACATTGTAAGGGGTTAGCAATTTCATACTCAGAACTTAGCAATAGAATCGTTTCTCTTGTGTTGTATTTGAACTTATACTGACTACCGTTCGGGCAATTTCTTTGTAATCACAGACTTACGTAATACAAGTTAGCTTCTGAGTTAAATCTTAATTCATTATTTTATATTTTATACACCCTTTTAAACGAAAGAAACATCCTTAATATCCAAAGCGTGTGTTGGGCTTTCGGATCTACGGGACAAAACCTCAACAGCTGGTCACTGCAGCAGTCAACAGTATCTTTAAATTTGCTTATTTTTTGGAAAAAGAATTACTTTGGGAAAAGTGTCAAATAGGCCCCCTACTAATACGGAAAAGTCAATTAAGCCCCTGAACTCAAAAAACACTCAATTAAGCCCATGAACTATAAAAATGGGGCAAAACAGTCCTTTTAGCAGGTAATTAAGCGGTTAAAAAGAGATAAGGTAAAAAGGAAAGAAAGATAAAAAGAAAATGTAAAAGCATGTCACATCATTTGCCACACATGCAACTTAACTGGGAACGATTAATATCCTGCTAAAAGGACTGTTTTGCCTCGTTATATTTAGTTTGGGGGTTTAATTGGATGTTTTTTATAGTTCGGGGGCTTAACTGACTTTTTCGTATTAGTAGGGGGCCTATTTGACATTTTTCCCAATTACTTTCTATTCTTTCTTTAGTAATAGTAATTAGTAAGCCTTTTATAAGTCTTTTCTGTTTTATATTTAACGATTTCATGTTACACTTCAATTGCAAATGTTTCTAATTTTTAGTAAATAGATTATTGTTTAATCATATGGTCTTATGGATTATGTTGCTACACTCCAATATGGTTATAGTTACAGTCTTATGGATTATGGTTATGTTTTTTATTATTACTGAAATTGATGGTTTAATCTGATTATTTAATATTCAAGTTACACTTCATTAGATGGTTACTTTTCCCACTCGGTTCTTGGATCACATTATGAGGCTTTTGAATGAGGTACTTTACTGTAATTGTTATTTCTAATCTGTTTCTGGTTGAATACTTCAGTTTGTGACTAAAATTGAAGTATACCGGCTACCTACCCGTTTTTCATTTCTAAACTGGTCCAACAAGTTTACTCATTTCAGCCACAATTAAGCTATCTCAGGCACAATATCAATACCCTCAGTGAGTTTAGTCACAATTTCAACAAGTTCAGCCCAAGTTACATTAAGAACCAGGCACATATCTTCTTTTTTCTGTTATTCACATAGTTCAACCATGTTTGTTACTCTTAAGGCTATCATTAATCATTGCTTCTGAAAAGTCACATTTTTGTCGAGTATTTTTATTCTAACCACCCTTTATTAGTCTAAGGACATACATGTATTTATCGGGATGTAAATTAAGCCTCATTAAATAATCATGAAGGGGATGGGAATCAATATGCTAATGTGGCTGGTGCTTCCTTGACTATTGCAGGTGGATTTGATTAACGATTAAGAGAGAATGTCGACTATCTTAAGGAGCTGAAACTGCTGGCCGAAAAACAAGGTATTTCTGAATGCAACTAATATGTGCCTTCTTGCTCTACTGGTGAAAGGAACACGCTTCTCTATGAATCAATGAATGCCTATGTGCTCTTTATATTCCAAAGGATGAGCATTTTGACATTGTTCCTTTGGAATCAATGGCAGCGTATTAGGATGCAGCCGTGGTGGTCCTGTGAAGACAACATATGACAACATGACCTAATTCATCTCAGATCCTTGCTTGTCTGTGACGACAGGGATTATAACGTCACAGTGGTTTGACTTCTGTTATTCGCAACAAATGTGCAACATTTCCCCATTTCAAGGAATTTTGTTTCATTTAATTAAAAAAAGCATGGAAAAGAATTGTGTATATCAAAGGGGTTATTTGAATGAAAAATATGGAGTTCGTCTATGAGTTTCTTTGTCCTAGCTGCTTTGTATTGGGTGGATTTTGTTTGGCCAGAATAGTGGATATCGATTTGTATTTGTGATTCTAGATAAATGTGTAGTATTAATAAAATTTATATTTAGTATTTGATTGAAAAACAACAATTGTAATAAATTTTAAATTTAATTTTTTTTTGAAAATTTACAACTTTTAGCGTCGACGTGCTGGCGCTAAAGGTTCTTTTTATTTTTTCCACACAGGACCTTTTTGCGCCGACAAAGTGGACACCAACGATAAATATTATTTGCGTCGACACCAGTAGACGCAAAAGATAAACCTTATCTGCGTCGACAAAAGTGGACGCAAATACATTTTTTGTGTCGAAGTATTAGCGTCAACACATTAGCGTCCACATGTTGACGCAAATGAAGCATTTGCGTCAACATTAGACCTTTTGTGTCAACTTTTTGTCGATGCAAAAAAATAATTTTTCTTGTAGTGTTAATTACCTGACTTAAATAGACCAGACCTGACAGTACCAGAAAATATACAAGTCCAATTAAAATCTTTCTTAATGGTACAAGTATGCAAAAGTAATTTTGGGTCAAGATTTGAACAACAATACTATTATATTCAGGAATGGCCACGGCCTAACAATAAGTATGGATAAGTAATTTCTACAAGAATTCAGACCAGTTACATAATGCTTCGGTCAAACGCCCAATGATTATAAATTTTCGATCCCATTCCAATCAGGTACAAGAATGGAATATTTATTCATCTAAAATACTTCGTATTTTGCAATTCAATTATACACGTTTGTTCTTCGTCTGAGAATAGCGGGATAACCTTAGGCATAACATAATAAGAATTATACGATGAGATTTAATTTTTTTCAAAACAAAACTTTTTTCTTAAAAGAGTAATTGTGGTGCCTATTAATATTTTGTAATAAATAACGTTTTGTATGTATAACTATTTTCAATAACATTAGTAATAGATTCCTTAAATTTTGTCAAATGATACTAAATTGTATGTAAAAATAAGTATAGTTATTATTTACGGTGCATATGTATGCAAATATATATTTTGGGTTTCGACTGGACTATCTCGGAACAGAAAACTTTATAAGTGTTTTAACCTTTGTCAAATACTCCGTATGATTTTATTAGAAAATTAATTCAGGAAGAAAAACTAATTTTTCTCATTGTGTGTATAAAAATTAAAAAGAGACACGATAAAATGGTGATTATAATTAGTTTTGGAAATAATTGCCTGGATATTACAATTGATGTTCTGATTTCTAAAAATATGACCGGATTTATTTTTTCCAGAAAACTGACCGTAAGCACGCCTCTTCTCAAAAATAACTTCTGCCTCTCTTCTCAAAAAAGAAACTTCCGCCTCTTCCCTTCTCCTTCTGCGAACGAACATAGAGGACGGAGCAAGACTTCGACGGCTAGAAGACCTCCAGAGAAGAAGACGGTGAGAAGACCGCCAAAGAAGACGATGGTGAGACAACCTCCAGGGAAGACGATGGCGACCTCCAGCGAAGACGACGGCGACCACCACTGCGACACTTCAACCTCTTCGCTGCTCCTCTTCGCTACTGTTGTTTACTGGCTTCATATGTCTCATCCCTTTAAGGATAGCGCTGATTGTCGAATTTCAGATTTGTGGCTGCAATTACAGATCTATTGTGGCTCTTTCAAATTGTTGGTGCAAGGATATCTCGCCGGTGATGCCGCTGTGCGGCGCTGGGTGGGTCAGGGTGTAGTTCGGGCGACGTCGGGGTAGGGTGTGATGTGGGTGGTGGAGGGGGCTTATGAGGAGGGGGAGGGGCCGGATCTGTCTTTGGGTTGGGGCTGATGTTGAATCTGGTTGTGACTGGGTGAAGGGGGTAGGGAGGGGCTAGGAGGTGTGTTTGTGCGAAGACCTGGGGCTGAGATCTGTGCCGGTGGTGATGGGGAGTGGGAGGGGGTTGGGGAGTTCATTCAGGGTTGGGGCGGCGGCCGGGGGCGGCGGGTGGCGTCAATGTGGCGTGTCACTGTGGCTGAGTAACTTTGGCCAGTGGGCCGGCAGTCATAGCGACTGAAGTCACTGTGGCCGATTGGTGGGTAGTCACTGTGGCCGGAAGTCGGGAAGTCACGGTTACTATAGTCACTTTGATCGGAGTCACTGTGGCGGCGGGGCAGTCACTGTGGTGGCGGGGCAGTCAATGTGACCGGCGGGGCTGACACTGTGACCGGCGGGGCAGTCACTGCGGTCAGCGGGGCTGTCACTGTGGTCAGTGAGGTCACTTTCGCCGGAGTCACTTTGCATTGTAGGGTTAATTGTGATGTTGGTCACATTTTTGGAATTTTAAAAAACAGATCACTTTTTTATCTTTTATCCTATTTTTAGTAATATTGGAATAAAAAGGCCTTAGTTTTGGTTATTTAGTTTTATATAGAGAGTGTTGGTAATGATCAGGATCATTACTCATAATGCAATAATGTTTCTGACATCTGTATATATTTGGACATACTTTGGCAAATTATTTTGGAACGCCTTCAATTCTCCACATAGGATTCCGTTCACATAAGGAATTATCTCATTCTCATTATATTTGCGTCTTTTAAATTATTTGTATATTCTACTTTTTTAGAATTCTACATTGTAGTTATATACGGAGTACTATGTACGTTTTCATGTATTTTATTAATTTTAATGGTTTTTTAGTATTTATTCATTTTGACATCATTCATACTTTTTATACTTGTATTTATATATATTTAAAATTTATATGTATTTAAAAAACATTCAATTCTCTTATAGTAGTATTTATAATAATAAAAAAAGAGTACGGTAACGGTTCAAGGTGATATCATTACTCGTAGAGGGACTCAACTGCATGTTTGAAATAGTCAAAAGACATATTCGAACATTTTCCTAGATTTATATTCAAGTTTGGTTTAAAATGACATAATACACTTTTACATGTTTGCACACCCCATGTTTTCTCTCTCTTGGTCGTCGTGTCGCCCGCCAATCCCCGCCGCTTGCCTCTTTCTTCTCTTTCTTTAGTCGGCGAGTAGGGTGGGCTTCTCTCTGGTGAAGACTCTGTAACTTGTCAACGAAGATGACGACAATTAGGGTTTCCAGGTCAGGGATCTTGCTATGCTTGTGCCTCCCCGGGCGTTGACTTGGTTGCAGACGGCAAAATCTGATCCTGTTGGTTTGGGTCAGGTGGTGGTGGGCTAGGTCTGGGAGGAGTGGATTGGAGCTGATTAGGGTGGTCGGAGTTGGTGTGCAGTAGAGATTCAGTGGCTAGAGGGGGGGGGGGCAGAGTTGGTCGGTGGTCAGCCATAGTGGTGGTTGTGACTGTGGCGACGGTGCCGGCGTCAGCGCTAGGGGTGGTGCATCGTCACTGTGGTGGCGGTGGCAGAGAGATTTCGGTGACGAATATGAGATGGTCGGAGTTGGCATGTCAATGGGTGGTATTACCAATATGATGTCACTGTGTCCGGAGTCACTCTGCCCGGAGTCACTGGGTCAGAGTCACTTGGCCGGGGCTGGAGTCACTTTGGCCAGAGTCACTTCGGCCGGAGTCATTTTTTCCTGTAGGATATAATTGTAAAGTTGGTCACATTTTTGGAAATATAAAAAAGAGGAGAAAAGAAGAAAGGATAAAAAAGAGGTCACATTTTTGTCTTTTGTCCTCATTTTTGTAATAGAAATGCTAAAGGCAACCCATTTTGCGTACCCCTTTTTACCCCCGTAATGTGTGATCACAAATGGGACAACACATTTAAGTGGGGCAACACTTTTATGTGTGGCCTCATTTGGACCACACAATGTGTGGGGTAAAAATGAGGTACCCTAGAATGAGGTACCCAACTCTTTTTGTAATATTGAGGACAAAAGGCCTTTCTATGTGCACACCCGAAGAGAAAATTCGAACCATACATATAAGTAAAATATTATAGCACATTTTTTCAAATAGGAATGCCATTTTCCCATTGAAATAGTACACATTAGCTCTCAGAAATATTTAGGAGGTGTTTACTTCGCTGCTAAAGTCACAATTACGTTAGTAAGATAGATGAAGTAAACATGTGAGCCGCTTAAAAAGTTGTTTCCTAACCGAAATAGGTGCTAAGCATACCACCCCCATGTATTAATAATTAAGCGGCACTTTAAACTTTTTCAGTTCTTGAATTTACTCTTATCCTTGCCCTTACCCTATTGTTACTCCTCTACCCGCTCTACCACCCCACACCTTACCCCACCCTATGAGTAGGGTAGGTAAGGGTTAGGGGTATGGGTAGAGGGTTGTAGGGGAGTAGGGGTAGAGGTTAAGGTCGTGGAAAGGGTAGGGGTAGAGAAGGGGTTGGGGTCAAGGGTGTGGAATTGGGGGTAGGGGCATGGGGTATAGGGGCGGGGTAGGGGTATATATGGGTACGCGTACGAGGTGACCATCATATATTATACTCTGTACTATATACTTGTGATCATGAATGTTTGTGCGTCTATTTATGTATAAGGTTATTTTGGACATTTTAATGTTAAACAGTGTTTTAAATCTTTTGAAGTAAACATGAACTTATAACACTGCTTTTTTATGCGCCGCTTATTAACGCGAGTCTTAATTAATAATAAACATCATTTAATAACCTGTGAAGTAAACATGTCCTTATACTTGTTCTTAAACTTTATGATATGTTTGAACCGCGTTTTGCCGGCCTGAGTAATTAAGGTAGCTATGCCCTACGATACATGTGCAAATTTACAGGTTACATGCACTGATGCAAAAGACCTTAACATATACTCCCTCCGATTCAAAAAAAAGTTTCACTTCACTATTCATTGGTTAACTTAAGTCACTCATAATCTTTTATTATATATATATATATATATATCAAATTTTTGTCAATTTGAAATTTTCTTGATAAGACTTTGTAACGATTTTAAAGTAATTTCTTAATATGTAAATTTATTTACTAAAAATAATCCGAATATGAACATGGATCGAATTGTTTTATCGTTAGTCAAACATCGTAAACTTGGGAGACAGTCTGTGATGTCCGCATCAAAGCTTTCGCCCAATTCAAAAATCTACGGGTAATGGGTGATTGGATCAATTTGGATCACTACGGCTATGAATTATTTTTGCATGATTATTAGTTGACATGATTGAAATTTAAGTCAGCAATAAACTAACGGAGAAATCCACAAGCCTATAATATTTGCAATTTCAGTTTGTCTTCTTTGATGAATGGTGTTGGTACAGTAAAGGTGCATGCACGTGTTTCCCCAAATACTGACATGTACGACTCTCATACCTATAATTAAGCCTAATATGGTTCATTCACCAATTATCTCATTCTGAGTCTTAGCTTGCGGAATAGTGAAGATCGATAAATCCACTAATCATTACCCAACTAATAAAAAATGTAGGACACCTCTTATACCTTGTGAGTATGGTGAGGAGCGGAATACAAGATTCCGGGATGCCCAGATGCCCTGAGCTGAAAATAAATTATACTTCGTACTAGACTTCAACTTTAGTGGGTTAAATATGAAAATTTTAAAAATTGACACTAAAAAAATTGAAAAACATTTAAACTGCCTTGACCTTCAACCCATCTTAGCCTATACTATGTATATAGATACTCCCTTGATGGTGAGCATCTTGTTAAAATGTCATCGTTTAAATTTAAGTTTTAAGTTCTAATTAAAAGAAATATGTGAAAAGTAAATATGTTTTTGTGTTAATATTTTTGGAATTCTTTGATGTAAATCTCGTAAAATGTAATCATGTTATTTGTTACGGATTAATGTACACAAATTATTTTATTCTTTTAGTCTAGCCTGGTTTGTATAGTTTTCCGTAGGGCTTGTATTTTCGGCCCAAATAGCTTGTGTATTTATATACCCTGACACATGTGAATAACAGCACTTTTGATCCCTAAATTAATTCTCATGGTATCAGAGCGGTAAACGCACGTCCGAGGCACTGTTTCGTTCCAGTCTTCAACGACGGCTTGCAGCACCAGTGTTGTATGCAACCGACGAACATGGCTGGGGAAGATAAAATTGATGTTGCATCTCCGTACTATCTTAGTTCAGGGGATCAACCTGGAAACCTTATCACCCATGTGATACTCACCGGTGATAACTACGTAGCATGGGCGAGAGCAATCACGCTCTCGTTGAAAGCAAGAAGAAAGTTCGTGTTCGTGGATGGCACGATCAACAAACCGACTGAGGCTCGAAATTTATTGACTTGGGAAACAGTGAATTCCATGCTTGTGTCATGGATTTTGCGTAGCATCGACGGGAAGATTGCGGCTTCGATACCGTATCACGTTGAGGCCAAACCATTGTGGGAATATCTGGAACGGCGTTATTGTGTGGCTAACGGTCCGCGGATTCAGCAACTCCGGGCAGACATCGTTGGCTGCAGACAGACTAAGGGCATGAGTGTGGACGATTATTTTAACCGCATCATGTCTCTTTATGATGAATTGGAACGACTGAAGCCTCTGCACTCTTGCTCGTGTGGTGCGTGTAAGTGTGAAGTTGCTGAAAAATTTGCAGCAGACCGGGCGGAGGAAAAATTGCACCAATTTTTGATTGGTATTGATGACGAATATTATGGAATCACACGCTCCAACTTGCTCTCGCAGCCGATGCCAGTAACACTTGATCGGGCTTACCAGGCCTTCATCCAAGAAGAGAAGTCCAAAGACATTGCTCGAGGAAAGGCCTTGATGGAAGAGACTCAGGCTTTCGCCTTGCGCGTCGAACAACCAAAGTCCCGGGATGAACGTGCTGACAAGGAGAAACTCATATGCAGTCACTGTAAAAAGAAGGGACATGAGGTGGGGGCATGTTTCAAACTACATGGCTATCCGGAGTGGTGGATGGAGCGTAACCGGAATGGGAAAGGGACGTCCAGTTCTCGGAACGGGCAGGGTTCATCTCAAAACAAGAAGGTGGCGCAGGCACATGTAGTCAAGGACGAGGAGGTGCAGACTGGCACCGAGAGCCTGGTTGCACAACTCAGGCCAGAGCACATTCAGGCCCTTCTCAACTTAGTTAATTCTGATTCTAAGCTTGCTAATACAGATCGCATGACTGGTAAGGCTCATTCTTTTCCTTGGATCTTGGACAGCGGGGCAACACATCATGTGACTGGTAATGCAGATTTATTCTTTCGTTGTACACCTGTTGATCACTGGTTGGTGGGGCTGCCGAATGGGCAGCGGGTTGCTGCAAATGTGATTGGAGATGTGAAACTGTCTGAACATTTTGTTTTGACAAATGTCTTGTGTGTACCGAATTTGCAGTGCAATTTGATTTCGATTGCACA
This sequence comes from Cuscuta epithymum, assembly GCA_945859915.1. Classification (NCBI taxonomy): domain Eukaryota; kingdom Viridiplantae; phylum Streptophyta; class Magnoliopsida; order Solanales; family Convolvulaceae; genus Cuscuta; species Cuscuta epithymum. The sequence goes on along the minus strand of CAMAPF010000067.1, from coordinate 15,555 downwards.
ACTGATAGATGACTCCAAATGTGTGGTTCGATTTACTAATGATTTGTGTGCTATACAGGACCAACTCTCGGGGAACCTGATTGGAGCCGGTGAACGGAGGGACGGACTCTACTACTACCGTAGCATTCCACGCATTCAGTTGATTACTTCATCTGACATTGGGAATTTTGATTTGTGGCATCGTCGGCTTGGACATCCGTCTGATCGTGTGCTCAAGTTAGTACCTGGTGTTCTAGGAAATAAAACATTAAATAAGCCGTGTGTGGCATGTCCTATGGCAAAGAAAAAACGTGATAGTTTTCCAGTTAGTGAAAATAAATCTACCCATATTTTTGAGCTTTTGCACTGTGATCTGTGGGGGCCTAATCGCACTCCATCTTCGTGTGATGCTGTCTATTTTTTAACCATTGTGGATGATTTTTCCCGTGGTGTTTGGGTGTATCTGTTACGTTCTAAGAGTGAAGTCAATAAAGTTTTTAGTTCATTTTTGGCTATGGTGGAACGTCAGTTTGCTACTAAAGTTAAACTTATACGGACAGATAACGGAACGGAATTCACTTGCATGAGAGATTATTTTGCTTCCCTTGGCATTCTATTTCAAACTTCTTGTGTGGGTACACCTCAACAGAACGGACGTGTTGAGCGTAAACATCAACATATCCTTAATGTTGCACGTGTTCTCATGCATCAAGCTAAATTGCCGTTACGTTTTTGGGGTGAATGTATCCTAGGGGCCGTGTACTTAATTAATCGGACACCCTCTGGCCTTCTTGGAAACAAAAGTCCGTTGGAAATCTTGTGTGGCAAACCCCCCACTTATGATGAACTACGGGTCTTTGGATGTTTGTGCTTTGCACACAACCAACGGGCTAAAGGGAATAAGTTTGCCCCTCGGGGACGCCGGTGTATATTTGTTGGTTATCCTAATGGGCAAAAGGGATGGAAGCTCTATGACTTGGATGATGATGATTTTTTTGTTTCTCGGGACGTTGTTTTCCACGAGAATGTGTTCCCTTTCGCGGACACTTTGCCTGCTGCTCCTTCATCAATTGTTTCCGTTGACTGCATGGGTTTTGATGAGGATATCGATTCGGATCCAGGTGATAATGCTGCTGACACTTTTGTGGATACCACCGCAGGAGATGATATGCCCTCTCCTCCAGAAGGACCTACTGCGGTTGAGACTTCCTCTTCCCAGGTGGTCCCCATCGAAGCTCAGCTAGGCCGAGGCATGCGTATCAGGCAGCCTTCCGTTCTCCTACGTGATTTTATTACCCATGCCACCAGTAGTACGAGTCCCGTCCCGGTCCGACCGTCTCCTTCCCCAGGTAGCTCCTATCCTTTAGCTCACTTTATTACATTTGATAAATTTTCTGCATGCCATCGTAGTTTTATAGCTGCACTCCAGGCCGGGAATGAACCCCGTTCTTTCGCGGAGGCTATGCAAGATGAGGGATGGCGAGAGGCTATGGCCACAGAAATCCGAGCTCTGGAAGAAAATGGTACGTGGACTATGGCTGATTTACCTTTCCACAAGAAAGCCCTGGGTTGCAAATGGGTGTACAAAATCAAGTACAACTCTGATGGTAGTGTGGAAAGACTTAAAGCACGGCTGGTTATTTTGGGCAATCATCAAGTGGCCGGGTTAGATTACACTGAAACCTTTGCTCCGGTGGCTAAAATGGTCACTGTTCGGACTTTTCTTGCCGTGGCCGCCGCTAAGAAATGGGAACTCCATCAGATGGATGTTCATAATGCCTTCCTCCATGGTGATCTTCATGAAGAGGTATACATGAAACTCCCACCTGGGTTTACTGCTGGTTCACCAGGCCAAGTGTGTCGACTCCGGAAATCTTTATATGGTCTACGGCAAGCACCCCGGTGTTGGTTTGCCAAACTTGCTGCTTCTTTGAAACATTATGGCTTCCACCAGTCTTATTCAGACTACTCTCTATTCACTTTCCATCAAGGTGTTGTCCGGCTTAACATTCTCGTATATGTTGATGATTTGATCATTTCTGGAAATGATTCTTCGGCCATAACGACTTTCAAGGAATATTTGAGCACCTGTTTTCATATGAAAGATTTGGGTACGCTCAAATATTTTTTAGGGGTTGAGGTAGCTCGTGGCCAGGACGGCTTGTTTCTTTGTCAACGAAAATACTGTCTTGATATTATTTCAGATGTAGGACTTCTAGGAGCCAAGCCGGTGGACATTCCGCTTCCTCAAAATCATTCCCTGGCCGTGGCATCAGATGAACCTCTTGCTGATCCGGAACCTTATCGACGCCTGGTTGGCCGGCTAATTTATTTGTCCTTCACTCGTCCCGATTTGGCCTATGCTGTTCACATCTTGGCTCAGTTTATGCACGCGCCACAACCCGCTCATTGGGCAGCAGCTCTCCGTGTGGCACGTTACCTGAAAGGCTCTCCCGGACAAGGCATTCTTCTTCGGACTGATAGTGAGTTGTCTCTTTCTGCATGGTGTGATTCCGACTGGGCTAGTTGTCCTCGTACAAGGCGTTCACTCACTGGTTGGCTGGTGTTTCTTGGGCATTCTCCTATCTCTTGGAAGACTAAGAAACAACACACCGTCTCTCGTTCCTCGGCAGAGGCAGAATATCGCTCCATGGCATCGGTTACCTCTGAACTCAAGTGGCTTAAAGCTCTATTACTTGATCTTGGTATTGTTCATACTTCGCCCATGCCGCTGTTTTGTGACAGTAAATCCGCTATGCACATTGCTCAAAATCCGGTCTTCCATGAACGCACAAAACATATTGAAGTTGATTGTCATTATGTTCGCGACGCGGTACAGGATGGGATAATTCGCACCTCACACGTCTCTACTACGGAGCAACTTGCCGACATCTTCACCAAAGCCCTTGGTGTCAAACAGTTTCATTTCTTACTTAGCAAGTTGGGCATTTGTGATCCGCATGCTCCAACTTGAGGGGGGTGTTACGGATTAATGTACACAAATTATTTTATTCTTTTAGTCTAGCCTGGTTTGTATAGTTTTCCGTAGGGCTTGTATTTTCGGCCCAAATAGCTTGTGTATTTATATACCCTGACACATGTGAATAACAGCACTTTTGATCCCTAAATTAATTCTCATTATTACAAGACTAAATATGTAATCTCAGGTAGCCTCAAATGTAAACCATTTTACTTCCTTCGGTAAACGTAAACCATTTTACTTCCTTCGGTAAATTCTATCATCATACATATATGAAATGTAATTCAAGTAAATAAAAAAGTAACTTCAGGAAAAGTGAGGTTGAAATTGCGTGTATGTAAAATGTGACTTGAGCAAGTCAAAATATAAATCGAATGTATACAAAATGCAACTTAATTGAGGCAGCTTGAAAAGTATATCGTGTAAATAAAAATATATCTTTTGAGGTAAGTTGAAGTGTAAATCGCGTTAACAAAATGTAGAACTCATTTGGTAACACTGCAATTGAATGAATTGTCCGATTCTTGTGAAATTGATGAAGTTCTGACTGAAGCAGCTCAATGGATTGAATGTGCTAAATTATGAAACAAATTATACCACGTAGTATTTAAAATATACGAAGTAGTTTATATGTAAAATAAAAAAAGATATGTATGTGTGTGTGAAAATAGCTCAAATTCATCCAGAAAAAGTAATTACATCTTACTTATTTTGATTATTACACAACTCAGCGAACGAAATCAAAGTGTTACGTATTTTGATGAAAAAATTGGCTGATAGGATCGTTAAACGGGCTTGTAACTTCAGGCAAGTTGAAATGTAAATCACATTAATGCAAATATAAATCGAGACAAGTCAAAATGTGATTCAAAGTATATTTGATTTGAAACATGAACCGAGCCAATTATAAACATTATTAGTTATAATCATTCAAAATAATGTGGAGTACAATTTATTGATAATAAGAGATTATATTTTATTTAATACTTATTGTACAATCTCTTAGCAGTGTGTAATGATGGACTGATGGTAAACAAGCTAACACAACCATAAGCTGCTACCAATCACATTCATGAGTAATACTACCTCCGTTCTCTTTTAATTGCAACGTAGGACTTTTTTCACTATTAACAGATTCTACTTTGACTACATTTTATTAATTAATGTATTATGAATTAAAATTTTAAAAAATATTTTTAAATTCCTCTCATAATAAATTTTTCAAAATCTGATTTTTTTAATTTTTTTACTAATAAGGAATGAAAGATATTAACGGTCAAACTTGTGTGTTGGCAAGCGTGAAAAGTGGACTGTTGCAATTAAAAAGGAACGGAGGAAGTATTATTCTGCAAAATAATACCGAGTGCTCCCTAATCCCTATTATATATAATAATAATAAAACTTGTTAGAACTCCGTATGTTATTCATAACCAGAATCATGTCTCATATTGAGGATGACTTGCATCATGTCATGATTATCTAAATTAATCCACGTACTTTGAATTGTCTATATTAAATTATACTATTGAAAAGAAAGAGCTGTAGCACAATCAATTCAAGTAACATAATCATTCTGTCCCTTTTTATCTTTAGCAACAACTACAACAAAATCATTATTTAATACGTAGTAAGATTAATAGCTTGAGCCACTTTGTAAGATAATCAAGATGTAGCAATTCTAAAAGTTTTATTAATTCGATAACACTCCTGCTTATTAGTCAATTTTTTATGAAACGCGATTTTTTTTTATTTCACCTGAACTGTGTAATAGTAAAAATAACGAAGTTTGAGGTTACTTTTCTGACTAAATTTATCGGTAAACTATTTTAGCTATTTTAAGGTAACTTTATCTTAATTTTATTAATAAAATATAAATTAAATATAATTTCCTCATAATTCAGCACTTTCGCTCACTTTAACTAGAATTTCATAAATTTCAGCAGATTCAAACGATTCAGCCAATTTCAGTGTCAACAAACGGGCCTCAATTATATCACGCCTCTTTCATTGTAAAAACAATATTGGTTTCATCTACTATACACACATATATATACTACGTACAAAATAAACTTTTGTTTTACCTCACTAGCTAGGCGGTGCATGAGGTTAAGGGGCCGCTCGGGGCAGTGATCGAAGTCGATCACTAGGGCGCCGGGCGGCGGGGTCACATGAATACACCTTGTCATTGGGGTATCAGATCACTTGCGTCGATGGTTTGTGGGTGCCGGGGTCACCGGAGGTGGTGAGTCTGTGGGATGGGAGACTGAAAGGGTATAATGTTCTATTAGTCACTTTTTGAAATATTTTAGATTTAGTGACAAAATTGAGCAAAATTTTTCATAGAACATACCGAATCTTCGAGGCAACTAACAGGTCTTATACATTTCAAGACTGCTACTAACAATAATAATCCCAAAACACGGCAAAAAATTGAACGAAAGAAAAATAATGTTTGAAGTGAAAACAAATCAAGAAACTACAGTTGACCAAATCCGAACCTCGTTCATTCCATGACGATGGTTCAAGAGGTGGGTGAATCATCAACACTTTATCTTCTTCCTCCAAGATCAAATGATCGTAAATCTGGTCAAAAATATCAAACTCACATTACTCCTTGACATTGTTATTCTCTGTCATGCTTCGCCCTTTTTGCCAACCAATCTAGCCCTCTGCTACTTCATGTCATCTGAAAACTAAGTCTTCCCTTATGTGACGGACGAGCTCACAACCTCAAAAACCTTAACTAGCATTTGTTTGAAAGGCTAAAGGATCAAATAGGCCATCGAACTAACTTAAAAAGTGCAATTCACCCCTTATATAGGAGGCTCTGTCCGGTCGTCGTCAATTGGGGCTTTTTTTGGTGGAATTTTTTGATAATTTTTTTTAACATTGTCTTCATTAAGTCTAGTTACTCATACCAAATTTCAGCTAAAAATTCAATTGGAGAGGTAGTCAAATGCATTTTGGAAGATAACTGCGCAGTTAAACAACGCAATACATTTCAGAAAATCATTTGACTGTCTTCCTGGTTGAATGTTTATCTGAAATTTGGTACGAGTAAACTAGACTCAATGAAGAAGATGCTCAAAACAATTCATCAAAAAAATCCAACGGGAACCACCCCAATTGACGAAGGCCGGACAGAGCCTCCTATATAAAGGGTGAATTGCATTTTTTAAGTTAGTTCGAGGGTCTATTTGAAATAAACCCTCTAACTAACTTAAAATGTCAAACGCTAGAGAACCTTCGCCAAAAAATCAATTCTCTAAAAAACCTATGGAGCCGTTCAATATTCTTTAGAGGTGTACTTAGGCAGAGCTCTATAAAGATTTATGTGGTTGATATATACTACGAATATATATTTCTCCTAGGCTATTTCTCTCTCTAAAAAAGCTACGAATATATTCCAACACAAGACAACAATTATCCAGGCACCACATATTTGTTTTATACCCCGCATTTTGTATATTGTAAATCTATCGCAAACTGCAAACATACATTATTTTGAAAGAATATAAAGTAATAAAGCATTGATGTTTATTATATTTTGCAGTGTAAACCTATCGCCCAAAAACATTGATTGAGAATAAAGCATTATAAAACTTGCTAGCTGATTCACTTATGCAAATTGATATGTTCTCCATCGAACCATCGGCTGTTATACATTGAATTCGAATGTTAAATATAATGGTCGAAGACTCGAAGTCACACTCACCATCCAATTCCAATTCGAAGCTTTAATTACTCTATCACAATTATTGCTTTAACACATTGCCAAGTGCTTAAACACCTTCTTTCTATTGTATATTTGTATCTCGTTATTGTCTAGGTTTATGGGTCCTTATATCACAAACTTTCACCAAACAAGCAATCTTTTATTTTGCGCTGAATTGCTTAAAAGTCGACCAAGTAAGATTATAATTACTTATCTAGGTGAATTTGGTGAAATTAGTATAAAGGACGATTTTAGGCTTTTTATTACCTTTTTCGATATTTTATTAGTAAAATATTGTAAATATGTTTTTTCCCATAATGTAGCAGATTCAACTCATAAACTAGTTCAATCAAAACTTCATTTACATAAAAAAAACCAAGAACTTAATCAAATTCAACCAACCAAATTAAACCAATTCCAATGTTATCAAACATGCTCCTAATTTGTTTTTGTAAAAAAAGAAAAATCGTCTTGATAACCGGACACTGGAATGCAAGTTTGATTAATACGTATTCATTAGTAATTGCTCGCATAATATAAGAAAATACATAATTTTAATTATTATACCAAAAAGGGATACACCTCACCTATGCCATAGAGTCAATCCTATAATTATTTAGGAAAATGTAAATTGAATTTTTATCACCATGGAAAGAGAGTGAGATTTCATCTTAGATTATAACCAATTTTAAATATCACCTCCTTTCTCTTTTAAATGCAACATTGGACTTTTTGCAACAATCACATGTTCTATTTTGACTCTATTTTATTTGTTAATGTATTATAAATTAAATTAAAAAAAAAATTGTAAAATTCCTCTCATCTTAAATTTTCAAAATCAATTTTTTAATTGTTTTAACTAATAATGAATGAAGATACAACGTACTGATTATTAAATTTATACATTGACAAATGTGAGAAGTAGACGGTTGAAATTTAAGATGAGAGGAATTTTACAATTTTTTTTTGGATTTAATTTATAATACATTAACAAATAAAATAGAGTCAAAATTTGAAATTTAAAGAGTTAATTATCAAAATAGGACTAAAAGTCATTCACTTTGCACAAATAGGACCAAAAAATAAACTATGTTTCAATAGGACTAATTATGTTTGTCTTGGACAAATATACCCTTATACCTATTGGAATGTTTTAATTCATAATAAAATAATAAAAAATAATAAAAATTCGTAAAATATACCAAAAAATTAATAAAAATATTTTGAATAAAAATAAATTTTAAAAAAAAAATTTAAAAAAAATAAAAATAAAAAGAAAATTAAAAAAAATTAAAAAAAAAACAAAAAAATATTTTTTTTGTCACCGCCGCCTATACCGCCCAGCACCACCACCTCTAGTCATTTGGGGAAAAAATGCCAAATTTATTATGAATTCCATATTTTTGGCATAATTCAGAATGATTTAAGATGGAAGAAAAAAAATGTTGGCATTCTCAAAGAGAAATATGCCATATTTTTGGCATTTTCCGAAAAAAAATGGAAGTTTGTAGGAAATATGACATTTTTTTTAACGGTCGGAGGTGGTGGTGCAGGGAGGCGGTACCACCACCTCCTGTCACCGGGGTAAAAAAATGCCAAAAAAATTATGAATGCCATATTCTTGGCAAAAGTCAAAAGGATTCAAGTTGGCAGAATGAAAATGTTGGCATTCTCATAGAGAAATATGCCATTTTTGTGGAATTTAAAAAAAAAGTGGCATTTTTTACACCGATCGGAGGTGGTGGTTCAGGGAGGTAGTATAGGCGGTAGGAAAGGTATCCATATTTTTTTTAATTTTGTTTATGGAGTTTTACTATTTTTTATTAATTTTCAAAAAAAAAATTAAATAAAAAATCTTATTTTTTATTTTATAAAAATTTTATTAATTTTTTTATTATTTTTCTACGAATTATTGAATTTTTTTCGAATTTATTATGAATTAAACATTTAATTATGACTTTTAACTATCTTTTACTAATATTTAAAGGAGGGGTAAGAATGGAAGGAAGAAATGAGTATGTTTCCAATAGGACCACTATGGTCCTATTTTGGAATAAAAAACATAGCAAGTCCTATTTTGAGTTTTTGCCATAGTTTTAGTCCTATTTGAAGTAATTTCTAATTTAAAAAGAGAGGATGAAGTCTTAGAGCCATGCATGGTGTACTCCAAAATTTGTACATCAAGTGTAAATTGTCTGTATACACAAGCATTTTGACAGAAAATCCTGCTCTTTTCAAATGAATTACCTTTATACAAAGACAATTAAAAGATATGTATATAAATTGAGATACATTTGAAGTACAAAATAGGTGTAATATTTGTAGAAGTATCATACTCATTTCAACATGGCAGTATTATAACGGACGTACGGCATATAAAACGCCAACCTTTTATCCAATTATCCGATGCATGAATCCTTTCAATTTTCGTTTCCCTATATAACCATCCCTCTCATTTTAATACTGATTCACCTCACTTCTTACCCACTTACCTTATCAACATTAATTTACATCTCCCAACCGCGAACTAAAAACATCTGAAACGATGCCCTGCCTTGCGTCGTCCACTGCTCTGCTTTCAAAATGTACTGTCATCCCGGCGGCGAAATCCGCTCTACCGGACCTCAAACTCTCCGTCTCCGATCTGCCCATGCTCTCCACACACTACATCCAGAAAGGCGCCCTCTTCACTCTCCCGCCCTTTTCCTCCGCCCACCTCGTCTCCTTGCTCAAGCGGAGCCTCTCCCGGACACTCGCCCATTTCCCACCCCTCGCCGGCCGCCTCGTTACCGACCAGGACGGTCACGTTTATGTTAACTGTAACGACGCCGGCGCCGATTTCGTCCACGCCACGGCCGGTTCCGTTTCCTTCCGTGACGTCGTTGGTGGGGTGGACGTTCCGGATTTGGTGAAGGAGCTGTTTCCGTTTGACCTCACTGTTAGTTACCAGGGGCACTTCCTCCCGATTCTTGCCGTTCAGGTGACGGAGTTGGCCGACGGCGTGTTCATTGGTTGTGCGGTGAATCACGCCGTCGTTGACGGTACGTCTTTTTGGAATTTCTTCAATAGTTTCGCGGAAGTGGCGAGGGGCGTTGAGGGGATTTCGCGGTTGCCGGATTTTCGCCGGGACTCTGTTTTTATGTCTCCGGCGGTTTTGAAAATCCCCGCCGGAGGGCCTAAAGTTACATTCGACGTCGATGCGCCGTTAAGGGAGAGGATTTTCAGCTTCAGCAGAGAATCCATGAGGAAACTCAAAGCAAAGACGAACGCCCAGAAACAGAGCGCCGTCGAGTTAATGGGAAAACAGAGCAACGATCCATTGAATACTGCAAACGGGAAGATCACGCCGTTAAACTGCATGGTCAGCGCCGTTACGTTGACTAACAGTCAAACGGATGAGATCTCATCGTTCCAGTCGCTATGCGCTTTGCTGTGGCGTGCCGTAACGCGCGCGCGGAATCTCCCGGATACGAAAACGACGACGTTTCGTATGGCCGTAAACTGCCGCCAGCGGCTTGAGCCGAAGATGGACCCTCTCTACTTTGGCAACGCGATACAGAGCATTCCGACGTACGCCACCGCCGGTGACATCCTTTCTCACGATCTCCGGTGGTGCGCCGAGCAATTGAACGTTAACGTGAAAGCCCACGACGATGCTATGGTTCGAAAGTACGTTGAGGAATGGGAAAGGGACCCACGCACTTTTCCGTTAGGGAATTCCGACGGCGCCATGCTCACGATGGGGAGCTCGCCGAGATTCCCGATGTACGACAATGATTTCGGGTGGGGCAAACCCGTCGCCGTTCGGAGCGGAAGGGCGAATAAATTCTGCGGAAAGATTTCGGCCTTCCCGGGTCGCGATGGGGATGGGACGGTAGATTTGGAGGTGGTATTGGCACCGGGAACAATGGCGGGACTTGAGTCTGACCCGGAATTCATGCAATACGTATAGAATTATTAAAACAGGCGTGCATTTTGTAGATAAGCCGTAAATGGTCTTTATTGTTTTCGTTTTTAATTACTCTAATTGTATAATATTATCTCTGTTTTTCAAAGTTTGATTGGAACAAGAAATAATAACAAGTGTATAGGTGAGATCTTTTCGGGGTGAACGAAATAATAAAAACCACAAATTCATTGATTAAAATGAAAAATAACAAAGTTGTTAGGACATTGATAAAAAAAACATTGACAAAATTAGTTACCATTTTTTAGTTACACCCTTTTTTACAAACTCGATGGGCAACCACCTAAGTCGAATGACTCGAATCCAGTGGGCAAACCATTTAAGTCGATGGGGTAAATATCATGGAACAGGGGAAAGAAGAAAGAAAGAGAAGAAAGAAAATGAAAAAGAAAGAAATAGAAAAAGTAAAACAAAAAAAGCCACTGGACAATCCACATAGGCGGTCAACCGGGAAAGCAGTTGATTACCTGCGAAAAAGCCAATTTGATTGTTTTTTGACAGTTCGTAGACTTGATTGATTCGTTAAAAAAATACTCCCTTCGTCCCGGAAACAAGTTCGCGGGTTGACTTTTACACATTTTAAGGAAATAAAGTTACTGAGAGATAAATTTTACTGTTATGACACTGTTTTGCATTGTTTTGATGTAGATAATTTGCCAAATAAGAAAGTGAAAAGTTTAGTTTGGGACATCCAAATAAGGAAAGTGAGAATTTGTTTCCGGGACGCAGGGAGTATATGAACTTAATTGACTTTTTGGTAAAAATAGATGGACCTATTTGACAGTTTTTCTTCTGAAGAATTCATCAAAGTACTCCATACTATGTATTTACGAACTGGACTCGGTCATCTCTCAACTGAATAAAAACAATAAAAAGGCCCAAACTGCAAATTGGATCAGCAAGTGTATCACATGGGTTGTCTAATAACCCTCCCTCATAGACGATAGACTCATAGAGCCCGTTTGGTAGCACGAAAATCGATTGATTTGATTGATTTTGTTGAAATTTATAAAGTTCTGGCTGAAGTGGTTGCATTGGCTGATTCTGCTGATTTAAGAAAAAAAAATTAAAATATATTTTATTAATAAAATAAAGAAAAAATTATATGTAAAAATAGTTAAAATGATCATCTACACAGTAACTTCAGCTAATACAGTCAGAAAAGTAACTCCAACCTTACTTTTTCTACTTATTACACAAATCAGCGCGAAAGCAAAAATTATGTGTTTAGTGAAAAAGTTGGCTGATAAGTCAAAAAAAGATTTGCCAAACGGCCTCACTCTGTGGAGAAAAATCCCATAATGTTTGCCTTATCTATAAAGGTCCGAATCGGACCATTCCACTTACCTGGATAGGGCATTTAATAAGCTTCGAGAGAGACGCATCGATTTCACCTGAATGGTCCATAGCCCATATCATTTCTCCCTTTTGTCATCTAAAAAATTTAGAGCCGTTTATAACTAATTTCACTTGAAAGCAGAATTAGAATTACAATTTCTTCTATATGCAATAACTAATTAGATTAACTATTGAAAATTTCTTTTATATGAATGAAAAAAACACATAAATGATTGATTATGCATGAACAATTAATACTAATATAACACTAGATTTGTGATGTTAAAAATTTGTTCTTGTAATTATATAAAAATAATCAACTAATTATTTTTATCTTATTCACATTCTTTTGGAGAATTGTCAAATAAGTTTCCATAGTATGTAAAAAATCAATCAAACTTTTGAATTTAAAAACAATTAATTGAACCCTTGAACTTGAAAAATGACCAAATAGGCGATTTTGCAGGTTAGAATAGATCCTAAGGAAGAGAACGACATAGTAGATTAGTTTTTCTGTTTATATCACCATGTTACATTATGTACTCATTTTTTTATTTGAAAAGAGCAAGGTAAAGTACCACACATAAAATGAGAACCAAGTAGCGGTTGATCATATTTTATATCAAAACAGATCTTGTTTACAAAACAACCTCACACTCTACTCAAAATGAACCAATTTCATAAATGAGAAAATTTCCGAAATAGGAGGAAAACATTTGAGAATTCCAAAATAGTGTCATGTCTTCATTCCCTAAATAGGAGTAATTGCGGGTAAACTTTGGAAAATACAGATGATGGTACCATGGATTGAAATCCTGGCCCAATTACGGAATTATAATTAAAGCCCATAAATGGGATCAAGCCATTAACGAGATCAGCCTGTAAGCAGGATTAGCCCCCAACGAAATTAGCCCTTAACGGGATCAAGCCCTGAATGAGATTAATATTAATTAGCCGCTGGGCCTCATTAGGAATCAGGCCCACGACAGGAACCCACAACTAGGCCAGGATGGACAACATACCTCGAGCCTGGATGGAGTTCTAGTGAGGTCGGACTTTCCTTAGGGCTTACATGACAGGCTATCAGTCGTGCATAGCTATCTGGCAGCAGAAAAGAATAACGGAAGGAATGTGGACTTCAAGGAACGATCATTGCACAACGTCCAAGACGTTACAGGAGTCCTATTAGACTATTGCATGTGATTAATAACATTATTTATTGTATCACTTTTCTCCAAGAATACTAGATTCTAGAGTCTATAAATACTTCTTGTATATTTCCTATTAAAAGACCGAACTCCAGATAATAATATACGACCTTATGGTGCCTAAATTTCATCTGCTCTCGTAGGTATAACTCTCGTAGTTGGATTAAACTCCATCAACTGCCATGTTTAAAAACTTTGTACTATCAAAACATGACAATTCTATTTTGGAATACATAAACGTTTTATTCCTATTTAGGGCTATTCCTCTTCATTAATTCAAAAAGACTATGAGCTTGTTTGATAACATTGAAATTGGTTGAATTAGCTGATTTTGCTAAAATTTATGAAGTTCTTGTTGAAGTGGCTGTATTGACTGATTATACTAATTTATTAAAAAATTATATTTAAAATATGTTATTAATAATAAAGAAAAAAAACATATGAAAATAGCTAAAATGACCCTCTACCTGCAGTACCTTTAGTCAATGTAGCTAGTTACTTAACTTCAACTTTACTTATTTCACGATGATTTTTAACGGGCGTGAAATGTTGACCGTTGGGATTTTCAAAATGTAACGGAAATCCATGAGACTATTCTTCTACGTTTTCAGGATTTGATCCCCCCTGCGTGCGAAGAGAGCCTTTACACCTAAGAATCTTAATTTCTTCAAAGAGGGTTCCCTTTATAAGGGGTTTGAAAATCCTCTTGGGTTTTCCGGTGTGGGAAAAACACAATAGAAACTCATCCTTTTCCCCCACTTTTTCCATTTCAACGAGTGAATTTCGAGAATCAATTTCTCATTCACCCGTTATCCCTTTGAGTGTACCATATATCGAATTGTAGCCCTTAACAAGAGGAATCCAAAACCACTTTGACCTGACCCAAATCGAAAGTGGACCCCACTCAAAATATTACCCCAAATTGATCATTTAATGTAGTTTTTAACACATTTTTTCCTACAAGATATACATACTTTTCATAGTAAAGAGGGAGAAAAAAAATTCCATCATGGAGCATTCAGTCATAGCTCTATGTAGGCATTAGGTAAGTTCTGAGATCTACAGAGTTTTTTTTGGATTAAATGTAAATATATATATATATATCCAAGAAAGTATATGTACATCATAAGGTCAAGCAAAATCTATAGGCAATCCAAAGTGAGGATGCCCTATTCAACCTACTTGATAGCTAACCTTCAAGGTTAACTATCCACCCCAAAAATCAGCCTTTAGCCTTGACATGACGTTGAGATATTGTATAGGGACACATCCATCGAGTTTGATTTTGCCAATCTGTATCCAAACCCTCTATGTAATCGTGCATTGTTCTATAAAAACTTTTCAATCGGAAATTAATAAATAATAACTATAATAAAATGTACTAAAGTTTGAAAATCACACTTCATGAAGATTCTTCTTTTGTATGGTTGAATATATGGTCTAATATATGCTCCTTTTGGATGGTTCAATACTTAAATTTAATTACATTGTGCTTTATTAGTAATCAAATAAACAAATACTACAACTTTTTTTGTTTTCATTGATCTGCCGCCACCGGAGCCGCCCCGGGTATAATCAAATAAACAAATACTACAAATTTAATTACATTGTACAACTTTTGGATGGTACCGGGACTGCCTGCCGCCACCGGACTGCCCCGATTATCCAAGGGAATCGGGGGGGGGGGGGGGGGGCAATTAATTAATTAATTACAATTAGGGACATTAAGGGTAGAAAAAAATAATGTTTAGTCCTCTTTGTGAATGATTTAGATTTTGATCCTATTTGTGCAATTATGTTTCTATTTAATTCTATTTAGGGTAATTACCAAAAAAACAAAATCATGGAGTTAACTTACGAGATATGCAAATGTGTTGCGGCCCTATGTGCCACTACAGGTTATGCAATCAAAACAAGAGAAAATGTCCTAAATAGGAGTAGAAAATTACAATGTCAAAATAGGATTGCTATGTTTTTCTTATTCAAATATGAGTCTTTACTACCATGATTGAAAAATACTATATGATTGAAAAATATTGTCATTAATGATAATAAATACTGCCATGTTGAATGCGTAGTATCACAGTTATTTGTCAGTAATGACTACTAGATATTAGTAAATACGAACATGTTACTCCCATTTCGGAAAGAAAAACATAGCAGTTATATTTTGGGATTCCAAACATGTTTAGTCCTATTTCGGGAAATCTCTATTAAAACAAAATTACCAATTGGTTCAACTAGATCGACAACAAGAGGAAAAGGTTTTGAGAAATTGTGATTTTACTCATTTTAGGGTGATCTATGGACTAATGGTCTGGTCTGGTCTGATCTGGTCAGGTCTGGGACCGAAAACAATCAAAAGAAA